>CM076571.1:349333944-349537035 GCA_034641835.2 Pinus albicaulis
CACTGCAACAACATGGGGGATGACCACCCAGTCCGAACCTTAAAGCATCTCCTTTTCCGTTTGGAATGGTGGTTCCGACTGGTTCAACTAGGTCCAATTACCTTCTCTCAATCTCCAATGGCTTTAAAAATGACTTTCATTCACCAATGGAAAAGAGACATCAAATCAACCTTCTTGCTGATCAGGAAAGAAAGTGATCCTTAAGCTGATTTAGGGCTCAGCCAATCCACTACTAAAGTTTGCCTCTTTGGGAAGAGGACTTAAAAGAATGTAGAAATTAATCTAAATGCAAACTTATTCTAAGATGCAAACAAAAGAAACTATCTTAATCCTATCTCAATTAGGCAGATATAGATCTAACCCAACCAAGAGCAAGTATTTAAAATATTGGGATTGAAATATGTCTTGTTTATAATGAATATCAAGTTAATGAAATAGTTCAATTAACTGACATTATGGATAGAAAAACACATCCTATTGAGACCTTTTAACTGAAATAATCAATCAACAACACTCAGGAAGTAGTTCACAAAATGGTATTGATCATTTAATCAGTAACTTGAATTATTAAACAATAATATGCGGAAGAAGTTCACAACATATCACTATTTATTCATCCAATATTAAAAGGCAGATTTATGAGTAAATAGTTACTCAAAAATCAGAATTCAGCCCATAAGAGTAGAGATAAATAACAACATAAAATAGAAGCAAATTACCCATACCGACAAAATTGCACAAATATGTAAGTAAATTGACACCATTCCTGTTATCATAAAATAAAACCAGCATTTAAAATAATAGTATTCGAAATACCAATTTATTGAATCCATTTCTCCAGCTCCGGTCTCTAATAGTCCTTTACAATGCCTAAGCTTCTGCTTTCAAAATCAGAGCTACAATAGTGCAAACTCTGTTCATTATACATAACTCGGGATGTAAAAGAAAAACCTCAATAATCCCCAGATCTGAGATTCCACTCCTCCCACCTACAACTCTAAATCCCTATTACAAAAGTGCTTTTAGAATTCCAGAATTGCAGAGGAGAGCAGCCCTTATTACATTTTGCAATCTGCTATTTATAATATTTGCAAAGGAATTCTTGAGAGGAAAGTTTGTTGAAGAGAAATCTGCCCAATCCAATTTTATTTGCTCATAATTCCAATCTTTAATTGCTGGAGCATTCTTATTGATTGAGATATTTTCTCCTTATCTCTTCTACTGTTTTCCTGCAAAAAGAAATCAAAATAAATTAAGATGCAATGAATAAAATCAAAATACCATTTCTGGCATTAAAATAAACCCAATCAAATTTAATTTAAATAAATAATTGAAAATAAAATATAAGCTCTCTATTGATGCCTGGGATGGTTTAATTGGCCAAGGATATTATTGACGAATGAACCTGCAATTAGAAGAGGCTTGGAAAAATGAAAATGCAAAAAATAAATCAGAAAAATGATTTTGTTTTAGAAATTCGGAGCTTGATCTTCTGCATGATTTTTGACCCAATTAATGACCAAATCTATTAGTGGAACCTCCTCAGAAATGTTCTCCTTGATGTTATCTTTCCAATGAGTCGTCCTGGGCCTCATTTGGCCAAGTAAAACTCATTCTATGAGCTTCCAAAGTTGATGAGTCAAATCTGGCATAATTCTGGAAATTCTGTTGCTGGGCTAAAAATCAGAATTTTTAATTAGAAATTTAATCCTAAATTAGATTCTAATTATCTAATAATTAATTCTAAATTAATTTTTAACTAACTAATATATACAATTAATTATAATTAATTATCATCTAATTTAGAAATTAATTAAGTTACAAAATTAAATTAATATACAAATGATTTGAAAATTTTAATTTAAATATAATTAATATTATAATTCAAATTATATTAAAATTATAATAAACATTATAATATAATATAATTATTATAATATAAAAATATAAACATTAATTTACAAACCATTGGAATCAATCCAAACCTTAAAACAAACCATTGAAATCAATCCAAACCCATAAAACAAACCATTGAAATCAATCCAAACCCATTAATTCATCCATGTGAGATTATGGAGGGATATGGTGAGTGGAGTGTGAGGTGAGGGTGACATGAGGGTGAGTGAGGTGGAGGTGCGGGAGGCATAAGGGGTGAAAAAACTTTATATTAAAATCTTTTAACACATCACATTTGGCCTTATCGCATATCGCAAGAACTTTGGATCGGGGTTTTTTAAATGTGTGTGTTATAAAAATTGCGATGGATCCGATATTGCGATATGCGATGTGAAATTTTTATTTTTATTTTATTTTATTTTATTTATTTTTTATATATTAAGTTTTAATTTTAATTAAATTAATTATATTTTATTATAATAATTAATTTAATTAATCTCAAAATTTAATGTTGAATATTAGTTTTTTATTTTGGTTTTATTTTAATGATGTTTAGTTTAGTTATGAAATTTTCTAAACTACAGCCACTTCGAAAAAAAAATAAAAAAATAAAAATAGCATTTTTAACCCAGACTAGATAAATGATGGGACTTTAAAGGAGTACCATTTTCAAACCAGTTGACCAAATGAGGTAAAACAAGCATCAATGGGAAGCTTATTAAAAATCGATTTTAAGAAAGAAATCAAAACAATAATACAAATAAAATGAAAAATTAACAATTGCGTAGGATAATTAAATAAATAAAAATCATAAAAGGTGTTTAGCCAAAAATTTATAGAAAGGGTCCCCATTATTTGAAGTGAACAAGTCAAAAATGGGGGGGTTGTGTTTTACCACAACAGGACCTTATGTAATTTATGGATATAGGGGTAACAATGATTTCTTTATCAAATATTTGGATGGAATAGATATTCAAGAAGGACCAGTTAATGGTAGAATGCTCAAACATTACTATTCCTCTGAGTTAACCAATAGTTAGTCCTAGTTACTTTTACATCATTGTAAATATCCATTGAATTTTGTTAGATTGGATTGGATATTTTATTTCCAAAGTTGAAGCCTGGAGAGAAGGCCCTATGCTTTGAAGAGTAAAATGTCATAAATATGAGTTTTTGCAGAAAACAAAAGACAATTACTGGATCTTCATGGTCAATTTAAAGGCTACTAGTCTTAGATTTCTTGACATTTCACCAGGAAATGCCATACCCATGTGAAGTCGTTGTTAGGGTCCTATAAATATAGGATTCATAATTTTGAATTCACTTTTGATAGTCTTGTAAAATATGTACGTACCTTGCTTTTTGCAAGTTGTTTTCCCATATTTTGAAAAAAAAAATATAAAATCAAAAAGAGGGTAAAAGTCCTAAAAAAAGATCAAAGGACTTAAAAAAATATAGACCCCAAAATAAAAAGATAAAAATAAAACATGAAAGTGTGCAAGTCCAAATTCCATTACTTTTTACTTTATGCATATGATTATGACAGAGTGTCAATAAATGCCAAAATCCATGATGAGTTAAAATTGTTTAAACTTGACTTGTCATGTTTTCAATTTCCATGTTTTAGATAGTGAATAAAGATTGGTCAGACAGTTTAATCCTGACTAATCAGTAGATAGGTAGAGAATAAATGAGAAGCCCAAAAATTCAAGCTGGGCCCTCAGATGAAATAAGGTAGAATTATATAATTTTTATGCTTTTAAATAATAAATGATTTAAGGTGGCAAGCTTAAATGCACCTGCTAAAAAGAAGAACAAATTTTAGAGTAATGTTGGGTAGGTAGAAAGAAGTGGAAAAAAAACATGTAATATTCATCACCGTGCTAAAATCAATAATTTCCCTTTCCCTGTAAGTATTCAGTATTCTATACTACCAGTCAAAAAGGATCAATGCATTTCTCTAACTTTTGTTGGGACCGGACCCAAGGCTTGATGACTGGATAGTGGAAAATGTTGAGTTATTATGATAAAATCCCCTTTTACCATTATTTATCCCTCATTCACACTTTTTAACTCATTTTCCTAAGTAAAGACTCTTTCTTACTTAATGAAACCTAAAATCCCATTTAATTGACTTCCTTCATTCATAAAGCATACAAAAACCCTCAAAAAACACTCTATCCTAAGTAAAATAGTGAAATCATGAGATGACAAGCTTTGCTTTATTTTATTCACTTTACTTAGTAATTTATTATATTTTTGTGTATTCCATTTCCCCTTGTCATATTAACTTGTAACTTACTTTATTAATTCCCTAAAGATACCTTATCCTATCTATATAAATCCCTTTATTTTAAATACCCCCAAAACCCACTATTATAAATATTTTGGACCAAAGATATTATCCACGTGTTAAATTAAAAACCCAAAAAATGAGCCCTTTGGTCTAAAACTAACCTTAATGAAATACCCCACCCCTTATGGTTATTATACCCTTCATGGTTTAAGACTATATAATAAAATCAATCATGTGCCTCCACCCATATATATAAACCCTTATCTATATATATATATATATATATATATATATATATATATATATATATTTAACCCCCTTTTTATATATATATACCGTCTCATATACATAAGCCCCGCCTACACATACTTTAAACCTTTATCCATTGAAAAACAAAGGTTTAAACTCTTTTTAAACTACCGAGCGCATAGCATTTCCCCGGTCCCACCATCCCAATTAGCCGCATCTTCCCAGTAGATCATGACCCTTCACTCCCAATTGTCAGATATGACAGTGCAAGATCAATGTCGTGCCCAAAAAGTGATCGTCTGCCCAAAGCCCAAATGGACGCGAAATGGGTTGTTTTACCCATTCCACCTCCTGCGACGTTCCATATTCTCATAGGATCGCGTTCATTTTAACAAAAACTACTTTCTGTTGGAAATGAACGCGAAAACCACAGCTGGTTTTCTCATTTTAAACTCAAAACCGCTCCTACCATTTGATGAGACCTGCATTTAATACATTTATGGTGATTAATATCAAAGGTTAAAACCTTTGATACACCATTTTTTTTGTTTATTTGTGCATTTCAACTGTGAAAAAGCTCCTCAACTGTCTAAGAACCCTTTGTCCCAAATTGTCGACTTATACCCAGAAAAAACCAAATTTGACCACTAATTCCTTATTTCAAGACTAGTAAAGCCATTTCGCTACACCAGTAAGCCGGACCATACCGCAGGAACAACCAAAAGCATCAGATAACCCTTTCAACCTCCAAATACCTGCGTTTAAGGTATTTTTTCGACCAAATTAAAGCTTGCAAATTTCATTGGAAACCTTCTATAATAGAACTGAGCTTTCAATTAGAAGAATTCACTGGAGGAAATTAACCAAAAATGCCCAAAAGAGGCCAAACCCTGGGCAATTTTTCCCAGACAGTTCTGTGTTCGAAAAACCACTCCTTGAAGCCAATTTCCTCAGTTTTTAAAAACCTCAGAAGATCAATTTTAAAGACAAATAAGGGTTTGAAGCCTAAGTATACCTTAAAAGCTCCTTTTTCAATCAAAATCCATTCAGGAAACCCTCATTTCCTGTCTTATCCCAGTTTACATTCTCTAAGAAGCCTAACTGATCAAAAAAGACCAACAAAGACTATATTTTGCTTAAAAATTCCCAATTCATCCTCTAAAAAAGAAAAATAACTTCTGCAAACAATTTAATCTTGCAGAAGTATCCCAGAATGACTAAAAAGTAGAGCACAACTAAAACCTGGAGGATATAAACCAACTATGCCTGGGGGATCCAAACCCCCTAAATCTGAAGGATCTAAGGCTGTTAAATCTACTCTAGTCCTTACTGCTAAATCCACCATGTAAGTGAATCCCCTCCAGCCACCTGTAGCTGTTGTAGAAAGCCTCCCATTGACTAATATTGACTACAAAATTTTTGATCCGATTGTAGAATTTAACCTCTTAGAAATACATAATTGGTGTTATGGCAAATACTTGGACAAAGATGAAATACCTATTTGGGAGACTCATTTACCCAAATATGTAGTTCCATTAACCCACCCTGGCCAAGATCTCATCAGATTATGTCAAAAACATTATGTACCAGATCAAAGGGCCATTGTCAATGCTGACAGAGAAATCCTTTTCACCATCACAGCAGAGTCAATAAATCAGATGTTGCAATTATAGTTTGATCCTAAGTCATTTCCCATATCTATAGAAGCTTTGACTCAGTTATACTAAGGCCTGGAATTTCCCAAAAGGTTCATGATATTTCAAAACTTTTTGCCTTCCCATGTTGACATTCCTAAGATAAATCCTCCTTATATCTATGCTAAATTTTATACTTGGATACTTTATAGATGGATTTTTAGATGAGTCCATTCTAGGCTTTTTATCCACCTTGTCTCCAGGCCAACCTCCTTCAATCATCTTTGATTTGTTGGTTTCATAGCCAACAATATACATTATCAACTGACCAAATTACCCACTGAAGGGGTTTTTAGATACTCATCCTATCTGTTTCACTTATTCTTATTCTTTCAAGCTGATAGATTTCCCATTGCATTACAAAATATGGACTTGGAGGGAAAGCCTCTATCCATTATCTTCTGGACTTCATTGCTCAGGAAAGAGGGCAGTAATTTCACCTACACATACTTTTAAAACCTTTTTCTACATGCATCAATGAACATTTTATATAAAGCAGAGTAGCCTAGAGTCAGTGAGGAAATGAAAAGAATCCTGCAACTGTCAGAACAGAATAAAGTGGGAGATTGGTATCTCTATGAGAAGCATACAGAGTTAAGAATTTTTGGATCCAACTTATTACCTTATAAGTTGCCTAGATATATGAGCATGATAATTTTTTCATTGGAGTACTTAAGACAAATTCTTAATTCTGATTCTATTAACTTCATGGATGCTAGAAAAAAGACTCAATTTAGATTAAAGAATCAGGTTGGTCCCTTTATCATAAACAATAGCGATGCAGAAAAAGAAGTCACAATTAGATTAGCAGAGTTCAAATTTCCAGAAATTTTTCCATGGAACTACGATCCCCAAGGAATCCTGAGCAATCTAAGGGTAAAAATCAAATTGACTCCCTTCATACATGAGCTTAAGCCTGATATTGAGAAGTTTTCCAACCAAGTAGAATGGGTGGAAAATACACTAACAGATACAGCTAGTACAACAGAGACAACAGGTAAAATGGATTCAGCACAAGCTCTTGAAGTTGTAAAGCAGCCAAAAATATCAACGAAGAGAAGCAGAGAAGAAGGAGCATACACAGCAGAAACAAATACAAAATTCAAAATGATTTATAATAAAAGGCCCAAAATAACTTCAGTTGAGAAAGAAAAGGTAATTGACATTGAAGATACAGAAGTAAAAAATTATGAAGCAACAATGATAGTGAATGAAATACTTTCAGAAATTGAAAAAGGCAAAACAGCAAGTAAATATGACACTCAAATGATTGAAAAACAAAATAATATGGAGGCCTCTTCCTCACAGACAACTGAGGAAAAGGATTTAGACATCAAGGAGAGATATAAGCAGACAAAGCAGAAGAATGAGGAAATAAAAACAGAGATATATTCTCAATTCCTCAAACAAAAGCCTGGAAATTAAAATAGGCTACTGACAACCTTTGATTATTCTATAAAAAAGATGATTATGTCATTTTTTCAACCAACTACCTTAGCACCAAAAAAAAAGGCAGATTATAAAAAGGTGTAGTTTGAGGTAGACACTAAAAAATTTCATGAGCTGGACCAAATTGAATTTCATAGACATAGCTTTGAAATGTTGTATTCAACAGTGGTGACTAAAGAAATGAGTGTAACCAATTTACTCAATACTGTTCTTAATATGCAGGATCAAATGAAGGTAGACAAGGCATCTTTGTATGCAAAGGACCTAAGGATTAAATCCTTAGAGGATTTAGTTTTACAGGTGTGATATGATCCCTAAAATATTCAAGCAGCAGAATTGTTGGTAAAGAAAAAGAATGATGATATTGCAGCTTTGAGGAAACAACTTAAGCTTCCTCAAAGTGAGCATCCACAAACCAAAGAAATCCTTCAAGATTAAACTGAAAAAGAAGAGATGATGAATATCATCCTCAAATTAACTGCTCAGATCAAAGAAATGGAATCCCAAATGGACCAACTTATCCAAGAGAAGGAAACAGTGAAAGAACCTGACACTCCTATCATTCCTACAGCTATACCAGTGATTACCACAAAAGTGGCTTCCACATTAGGAGATAAACTAGCACCAAAATAACCACTAGAAACTGCAGTGCCAGTAATTTCAACTACTACTTCAACCACAGATTCTTCTACAACACAGGTTCAACAAACAGATGGAGCAGGTCAGATTGTAAAAGCTATGGAGGAAATGTCCTTAAAAACCAATGAAATCAACAGCCTAAAAAAGATGATTAAAAGTATTGAAGCTACAAACAAGACAGCACTGATAAATGCTAAAACTCATGAGCAGAAGGAAATCAGACTTGGAGAACAAATCAAGGGCTTACAAAATGAGCTAACTTTCACTGAGCAAATTTCATACATAAAGAATCATCTATGGACAAACATAATTGAAGCCATTCACACTCAATGGCCTTCAATTCAGATTATTTATGAGTAGAGAGATTTATTATTAGCAGCCCAGACAAAGATTCAAAAGACCAAGGATGAGTTAACTAATAAGACAAATCAAGCTTTAAAACTCATCACATTCTTGAACAATAAGAACAGGGAAGAATTGGAGGAATTATAGGTATTGGACAGTACAGAAACAATCTTATAAATTAAAAAGGTTGTAACTAAGAGGAATTTGATGAATAATCTGGAAGAGAAATGTGAATCAATGAACATTTCCATAACCAATTTTAAGGTAGAATACACAAACTTAAGACAGAGGGGCCTGCCAGACATCCATGTTTTTAATGAAAAATTGATGCCCCAGAAGGATTATGATAAAAAGATAAGGGAATTTGCTAAGGAGCAAGTCAAAAAACCATTAGCACAAGGCACTCCCACAAGAAAAGTCCTCCTTCAGCATTTGAAGATTTTTTATTTTACAACATGAGATTAAAAATCTCTTTGTGTTCAAGCCCACTTTCGCTAGATACACAGAGGCTAACGAAAATTTTAGGAAGCTAAAGAATGTCAAAATTCCCAATGAAGAACAGTGGAAAAAATTTACTGATTTAATGTAAAATGAGAGGTAAAACAGTGAAGAAATATTACCTTCAAAAAAACAGTCAAGAAAGCAGTCAAAAAGAATAGTGAAATAAAAAGACAGTTTCTTGAATGTTGGGCACTGAATTTGGCTATCTCTCTGCCCATTTTTGTCATCCTTTCTTACCCTTTTTGTTTAATTACCTATATTTTCCATGTTAAACTCATGAGGTAAATACCCCTGACTTGTCCAATTGGAATATTTTAATTAATGAAGTAAAGTTGTGGAGTTTTACCTAATTGCAGCACTAAGATCCGTGTTTGATTGCAGATTGGAAAACAGGAACCCTTGCTCCAGCAGTTGCAACAGAATTGGTAACGGCCAGCTAAAGGGATATCACGCAGCTAGAATCATGATTCCTTGGGCCTATTCTCAGCCCTTGATTTATCCAAGATATGTGTCGTGTCGTTCCAACCAAAGACCATTTTTGAACGCGCGGTTATCATGTTTCGGGGAAATCTGTTATTCCCTTGTACTATGTATAAAATGGACATTGTTCTTGTAATTGGGGGTTCCCAAAAGGATATTGTAATCACATTTTTCAGATCAATAAAATACTGTTGTTTTGTCTATTCTAAAGCATTTTCGTGAGCAACGCAGCCCCGATTACAGAGTTGGGCCCTCTCTTCTAATCATGTGTTGCGTTTGTGTATGTGTGTGGATTATTTCTTGTTATAGTTTCTACTATTATTTCTTACTGTTGAGATTGTTTTGAATGTCCAGCATTGATTTTACTTCACGGCAATGTTTTTAATATTAACCATAAACCCCTGGTTGAACAGATTATGTGTTTGTTCCTGCATATACCTTGCGCGTTTCCTTGAAAGGATACGCTCCCGGATTGATAAAATTAATGTCGGATTAGGGTGGATAAGTCATCCCTACCCGAACACCAACATTTTGGCACCATTTCCAGGGAGGCTAACAAGGTGTAAACGATGATTCGAACCAATTAGAGGGTCAATCTCTCATCCTGGGGAGAGAATGAGCTTCGTCACTCTGCTTCAGGTCCTGAGCGTAGGTTTTAATTTTGGTTTGTTTATTTCTGTTTTTTTTGTTTTGAATTTTGGGCCATCTTCTTGTCTCGGGAGGGAGGAGTCTTTTGACACCTTGCTTCAGATCTGGGTGTATTAGATATTTTTGTGGGTTGTGTGGTTTTGGTTCTTGCCCCAGGGAGGGAGGATTTTTTGACGCCCTGCTTTGGGCCTGAAACCTTAGATTTCTGTTTCGATGTTTTTCTCTTTTGAATTCTTTTATCTTGGGGAAGGAATGGTCCTTTGACACCTTACTTCAAGATTGAAGCATTGTAGGTTCATACATAGACCTTCCATTACACCAATTTTTGTATGAACAAAGAACCAAATAAGAGGTGCAGAGCGAGAGCCCCAAAGAGGGGAAGACTGGATTTGGGAAGAAAAAATTACATTCAGCAGATCATAGAAAAGGTAGAGTCTGAAGCATATTCCCGCACAGCTGCAAGGCCAGGGGCTAGGAGAGTGAAGTCCAAAGGACAGTCAGTGGATCAGCCTGTGTAGGCCACGGTATCCCTGGGTGATTTGGTACAACAGGGTCCTCCAACAGTAGAATAGACAGTCAGCAGTAGACTAGGTCGAGAGGACCTTGTGTTGGTATTAGCAGAGGAAGAAATTGCAAGTGGAACATCGTTGGAGTCGGACTACTCTAATAAGGTAAAGGAAGTTGTAGTTGAGGGATTGAACTATTAGGATACAAGATAAAGAAACGAGGAGATATTGGTATCGCCAAGAGACTGGGGAAGCGCCACTAAGGTAACTCGCATTCCAATAGTCAAGAGTCCCCGACCATCCTCTACAGAGCTTGTTGAAATCCCCAGCAATTATTGGAAGATATTTATGGCTCCCACAACCTCCACTATTGAATTTCCCATTGGGAATTTGGGAGCTGGCGCGCCTACAAAGCCTATCCCATTATCAGCACTACCAAACTTTCATGGGATTTTTTCAAAGGATCCCAACACGTTTCTATTTGAGTTTGACATAGTGTGTCGGGGCTACGATTACACGACAGATGCCCAGAAGTTAAATATTTTCTCTTCTACACTAAAATGGACGTCTTTGCGATGGTTTATGGGCCTTGGGGGAAAATCCATTTCCACGTGGGATGATATGCAAACAACGTTTTTGGAAAAATACCAAGATTACTGCAAATCCTGGAACGTCAAGGAGGAGCTTTTCAAGTTCACACAGAAAGAAGATGAAAGTTTGGAAGATTGTGTGGAAAGGTTTAAATACCTCTTGCAGAAGTCAGGACATTCCAATTTGGATAAGGAAATCTTGAAGGTTATTCTCCTTCGATCCTTCCGAGAGGACTCAATGGAATTATTGAATATTGTGGGAAAGGGAGACATTTCTAAGGAGACCTTTGAAGGTATTTGCGACTTGTGTGTCTAGTGCTCGAGGGGGCTTGCAAGAAATAGATCAGGGATCCGTTCAGTAAAAGGATCCGGCGGGGGTGTTACGAAAGAAGAATTTGGGAACCTGCTAGACAACTTAAAGATGGATATTATCAGTACCCTGTCAACACAAATGGACACTTTGCAAGTAAAACAGAAGCAACTGGAACTGGATAGGACCATGACAATCTTCTGCCTGAAGTGTGAGAAGAATCATCTGGAAAGGGAATTCCCATTAAAGTGCATAGAAAAATGTGACATATCTGAGCTGAATCATGTAACAAGCTCGTGCCCTTCCTTTCCAGGCCTGAAAGCGGTTTTTCAAGGAGTAGGGGAGGACACAGAGAAACTGTACCTCATGGGCGCCAGTAAGCCATGGCAACTTCGACCACCGATGGGGAATCAAGGTATGTACCCAGATCCATCTCAGTATTTCAATAGTTATAACATGAATCCTCAAACTATGCCTTGTCCCCCTATGTGGCCACAAATACCAGTACCCACTGTGGCAGCAATGGAACCCTCAAGCTAGTATGAGCTCACCATGGGCTCCAACTTGGCGAGGACCCTCTTTAGGGCAGTTTCCTCAACAGATGCCACATCAGCAACTCCAATTACCTTCCATGTGCCTCCTGGTAATCAACTTGTTCATCCTCATCTTCCAATGCAGCCTAATCCTAACCCCAATAATAAAGGAGCTCATCAAGCTGATGTTCTTAACCTGCCTTCGTATAGTATCTCTACAGCATATCTGTATGAGATGAATTTTCAATCTGGCCGGACAGTCAATGTCCAACCCCCTTCGGTTATTATTGAACAACTTGATAATGAAGATAGAGAGGCACAACCAGCCAATAGAGAACCAAAAAAAACTGTTAAAAGCCAGATGCCTCCTGTAAAACAACCTCAATCTAAACCACCTTACCCAGAAAGGTTGATTATGAGTAAACCAAGCCCACAAGTTGAATTTGATTTATTAGGAAAATTGCAGAATTTATTTGTTAAAATCCCCTTGCTTCAAGCTATGAAGGATGTGCCAATTTATGAATAGACTCTTAGGGAATATTGTTCAAAGAAACCTGCAAATAAAACTAAGGACCCCCTCACTATACATGTTATGGGAAAATTATCGGACTTCATGATGGGAAAATCAATACCAGTGAAATATGGAGATCCGGGGAACCCGGTTTTGACAGTACAGATTAATGTAGTGGAGATTCCAAATGTGCTGGTAGACCTGGGCACTGCCATCAATGTCATCACTACTAAAACCATGCATACATTAGGCCTTCAAAATTTGAAGCATACACCCACAGTGTTGGAATTGGTAGATAGATCCACAGTCAAGCCTGTGGGGAAGTTGGAGGATGTGACAATTTCAGTAGATGCATGGCATTACCCTGTCGATTTCCTGGTACTGCATACACAATATTCAGTAGGTGGTCACCCTTTGATTCTGGGTAGGCCATGGCTGGCTACCGAAAACGCTTATATTGGATGCCGATCAGGAAATATGGTCATTTCTAATGGCCATAACACCAAGAAATTGGTGCTATACCTACCGGCAGAACCAGATGCATCTAAAAAGTCAGTAGGTGGCAAGAAGACTGTATCTATGGTGGAAGTCGAAGAAGAGTAATAAGTGAGACCAGTCCTTACTATCGGGCAGGCCCTTCAGTTGAAGATGGAATCATAAGATGATGTGATCACTTCCTTCATGAATGATCCTTGTTCTGTTTCAGAGTCAAAACAACAGGTCTTAGAATCCCTTCTAAGCTGTGAAAATCAGGAGGATATTGAAACAACAGAAGAATTGGAAGAAGATGTTGAAGCACCTCGTGAAAGTGTCCAAGTGGAGATAGAATCAGGGAAAACTATGAATATAAATCCAGGTCTGTTAGAGTCCCAGAGGAAGCAGTTGATAGATGTTCTTTAGAGGTATAAGGAAGGTTTCGCCTGGGATTATTCAGACATGAAGGGGATCCCTGATAACCTATGCACCCATCACATATACATCAAAGAAGACTGTCATCATATAAGACAGCCTCAGAGAAGGATGAATTCGGCATTAAAGAACATTGTGAAGGAAGACCTTTAGAAACAATTGGATGCGGGTTTTATTTACCCTATCTCAGACAGCCAATGGGTCTCACCATTGGTAATGGTCCCTAAGAAGAACGTAAATGGCGAATTTGCGTGGATTACTGGGAGTTAAATAAGGCAACGCAAAAGGATCATTTTCCTCTGCCATTTATCGATCAAGTCTCAGACACATTGGCTGGTAAGAAATTTTTTTCATTTCTCGATGGGTTTAGTGGATATAACCAAATCCAGATCGCTCCTGAGGATCAGGACAAGACCACTTTCACATGTCCCTAGGGAACATTTGCATACCAGGTCCTTCCTTTCGGTTTATGTAACACCCCTGCGACATTCCAAAGGGAAATTTTGAGAATCTTCTATGATTTGATAGATGATGGTGTTCAAATTTATATGGATGAATTCATTCCATATGGGACTCATTCTTAGAGGGGTTGAAAAATTTAGAAAAATTTCTCAAAAGATGTATACAAGCACGGGTTTCCCTGAGTACAGTAAAATGTCACATGATGATGGAAAAAGGAATTGTTTTGGGACATTTTCTCTCGGCTGAAGGAATCAGAATGGACCCAGCAAAGATAAAGGTAATTCTACACTTTCCAACGCCTAAAACACCCACACAGGTACGTAGTTTCATTGGCTGTGCTGGTTATTATAGGCGTTTCATAGAAAATTTTGCAAAAGTTGCACACCCATTATTTCAATTATTGACAAAAGATTCAGAATTTGTGTGGTCAGATGTGTTAGGGTCTCGTGATTTGGCTGATTGGCAAGCCAAGTGACAGTGTAACATCAAACCAATATTTGGAGCCCAAGGACCTAGCCTTCCTGGACTCAGAGAGGGCTCTCTCTATTTGTGTAAGGGATATCTGTGTGTTTTCTTCTTGTGTTTATGATTTTAGGCTAGTTATGAAGTAGGTTTTTGGTTTTTTTTTATAGGTTTGTGAGGGATGAACTGATCAAAGACTAAGATAGGTAAAAAGATCAGATCAACTGGGCTATGGGGTCGAAAAGGTTAAGAAAGCTCCAGATAGTGATACAAGGTATGTTGAAGGGCTGATTTGATCAAGGTAAAATGGATCTTTGGGTAAAATGGAGTGGGATGGACACTAATTTTGTGAAGAAAAAAGGCTTTCAAACATAAATAGTTCAATAGCTGACATAAACATGGTAGGGATAGCCATTAATAATGAGAAATGTAATTATAAACTGATAAATGCATAGAAATAAACATTCAAGCAATACATAGAGATATATGACTCTCTAACTTTAGGAAATTGCTATTAGACTTTGGGGAAAGAAAATTAATACAAACAAACAACTCAAATCACAATGAGGAAACGCCTAAGCATGGTATTCCAAGCTATCGGGCACTTTGAAGTAATATTGCATAGTTTTAGGCAAAGGGAAAGATCAGTACAAGACCTCCTTGGTTCAACTAAGACAATCAAACAATCAAAGAAAGGTTTCAGAGGTGGAGCTATGACTATCCATGAGTAAGCAGGGCATACCATGAATCATACTTAGCATGCATAAAACCATAAATGAAACAAGCGAACAATTTCTTCAGTTATCAAAGAGCAATCAAGGATTCTTTGATATGACTAAGAAGGAAGAAAACACAGAAGCTATAAAGAAACAGGAAATCTGAGGTGCCTCCAAGGGCATGTCTCAAATCTATTCTCTACTATCTTATAGCAAACAAGAGCATGAAATATGAATGAAAACAAAGGAAACATAACAGAGAGTGACACTATACCATTTTACCAAGTCAAGAAATCCAACAACAGTCCTCTTTCATCATCCAAAAACATTCAAGAAACTATCCAATGCATGATACAAGTGTTTCTTCCAAGCTTGTATAACCATATATTTCTCTATATCATCAATTTAAGCCTTATTTACAATGAAGTCTCTTGGAATATATAGGCCAAGATGGAGGAGGAAACCCAACCAAGGCAACTAGCTAGCCATTTCTTCAAAAACAAATATCTTATCTTGTCCTTGAGGCTTTGCAAAGCCCAAGGCACAAAATATCCAATAAAATATCTCAAAATGCTAAAAAAGGGAATAAATTTGAATTTTTATGACTGGAAATGTCCCAAAATAGCTTAACGCACATTTGGAGAGGTCACTACAGAAAACTGCCTTTTTTGGCCAAAAAGCACTAAGGGCGCACCAATAGAAAATTTCCGGTCTTTCGGATGACTTTTGAGGGCATTCCTGATGTTGAAATGAGGCTTGTGATGGCTCGTTGGAAATATTTGGATGTATAATTTCTATAAAAACTTGAATTTTCCCAATCTGATGCCTATAATTCTATCAAATACTGAACTGAGTGAAAAAACCCAAAAAATAGGCCTTGCTGATATGTGGGCATAGTGTCAAAAAAGTGAGTGTTTTTTGCATCTTTGGGGGACCAAAACAACTTTAAATGCTCTGAAATTTTTTTAGTATATGCCCCTGAATTTAATGCATCCAATGGTACCACTCTCAAGAGATGAGGATGCTCCAAACCAAAATGGCGGCGCCCATGATTTTATGCAATTAGGCCCAAAAATGTCAAAAAACAAGAACATGTCAGAATTTGCTCAATTTTGGTGAGCAAGTCCCTCAAGGATTTTTAGAAACATGAATAGAAGCTCAGGCCAAAATTCCAAGCCTAGAGGTGTCTTTCTCCTTTTTTCTCACCGGGCGCCCTCTTTAGGCAGTTTTGAGCTTTTCTTGGTTTTCTTCCTTGTTGTTTGGCATTTTAGCTTTGGTGAAGAAGTCATGGCCCCTTGCCTAGGAGAGGCAGCTAGCACATGCTTTGGAGAATGCCCTCCATGCTCTATGTTTTGTGTTTTCTTGCCCTCATCATGGCTTGCTTGAGGGTTGTCTTGTCTATCCTTGTCACTGCTTTACTGCCCATCACTTTGCTCTTCATTATCACTGCTATGTTTAGACTCTTTGCCTTGTTCCTCATCATCACTAAAGTCATCTCTTCAGTATTGTGTTTGAGCCAAGAGGCCTTTAACAAGACATGTTTGTGGTTTCTTGAAAAGAAGTCTCCTTTCTTTTAGCACAAAAACCTTCCCCTCAAACTTTTTCCCTTTTGATATCACTGCCTTGCTTTGTTTTTAGATGATAAAGCGCCTTTAAACCATTGTTTTTTAAATATTGCATTCAATTGACAAAGGTCTTCATCTTCTAACCACTGCTTCTTCTCTAATCTATTTAACAAATTGCTTTCAACACCACTGTTTTATGTATTTCACACCTTCAATTTGAAATGATGATTGTCCATGTTTTAATCACTGCTTTCTTTGTGGTTAAAACAACAAAGGGACTGATTTAAAACACTTCTTCAAATTCTCCTTCAAACTGATCATGCTGCCCTTCACAAAATTTCCTTTTCTCTTTGTAATTCGCTTTGTTCTTGGATGCTAACAAACAAGCATTTGTTAAATGAAAACAAAAATCACTTTTTATTGCTGTGTATGGGCAAAAGATCTTGAATAAGATGTGTTTGTGGCTCTTTGTTGAAGAAGAATATTTTTTGTTTTGGCACAAAAATCCTCCCCTCAAGCACTGCCCCTTTGCTATTCACTGTTTTCAAAAAGGTAAACAAGAAATCTTTCAAGCTGATACAACATCCTCTAAAATCACTATGTTAACCTTTGATAACCATAGAAAGAACACCTTTTGATTCGGCAAACAAAGTGTGTTTTGGAAACTGTTGTTGAAATAATTCTTTAACCTGATTGAGAGAACCTCTGCAACTCTGTTTCTTTGATTCTGGATGCTGCACACATTTTTCAATGTCTCATAACACAAAAGAAACCTCTTTTAAACTGATTAAGCCTTTATCCATTTAACACAGTTTTCTCTTCTTTTGACATGGCAGCAAATTTTCCCTTTGTAATAATGTTAAGACACCTTTAAACAAACTTGAGAATTCTTACAAACTCTGTTATTTCCTCTTCTAGAGATTGTGTCCAGTTTTTTTGTAATTTCATAGCAAGAAAAAACTCTTTCAAGTGATCCTATAAATTATCTCCCTCTTCACTGTTTTTTGAAATCATTCTTCTCTGATTTTGATTAACCAAAGATTTTTCCTTTGAAAATCACAATGTTTTCCTCTTTTACCACTCAAAAAAACAAATTTTTTTGACAAACAAACTTTTTGGAAATGTCAAAGACCTTATTTTATCACTGTCTTTCTTTGGTGTCTTTGGCATGCAAATTTCCTTTTTTGAAAATCTCGGTTAGTTTTTATTTAGGCACACAAAGTTATCCTCTTCATAACAGTCCCTTGATGCTGTTGGGAGGTGACTTTTTGTAGAAAACTTGACTTTGGCACTTTTGAAGGTTGGTGTTGATAGTGACCCGGGCGCCTGGGAGGTGGGCCGTTCAGGAGTGTCCTGGGCAAGTCGAAAAATAGAGGCTAAGGGTAGTCTTTAAAAACTTCAAAGATTGAACTGGGTAAATGAGTGTATCAGAAGAATTTGGCACTTGGAATGAATAATTTTCATGCTTGGAGGGCTTTAAAAATGTCAAAAAATGCTCGGGCCCTGCCGTTCAGCAGCAACCATGGGCGTCGGGCCATTCAGACATGGCTCGAGCCATTCATAATTTGGTGGTGCAACAGTGTTACATGGGCAAACAAATGGTTGATAGTGGAATTGAAAGTGGTAAGATCGTTTGGAAGGTGATAGAGAAGCTTACCATGGTTTGGACAGGTAGATGGAGGCGTTTGAAGCTCGGGCAGGGGCGTTCAGCAATTACCGACACGTTCAAGAGTAACATTGGGCGCGTTCAAGGGTCACTGGGTACTGGGCACAGGCGTGCCGCGCTCTTCACAAACTCCTTCTGAAGGCACTTACAGGCGTGCTGCACCAAGTCACAGGCACGCCGCACTTTGAAAAATTCAGTTTTTTGTGAAATCCCTTATTTCTTTCGTGGTAATTGAAGTTGTATTATGAAATTTCTGAAGTGATGATTTGTTTGAAAAGTATGAAACAACACTCTTTCTTCTTGAAAGTGGTTTTGATGATGTCGTGTTTTCTTCTGTGTAATCTATGTACTTCCCCTGCTGAGAAAACTCTTTGCTGCTTAGAGCCAACCCACTCCTCTCACTCATGTCTACAGTAACATGCTTACTAGATATGCCAACTGGGTCAGTCTTCTCGGCAATCGAAGATGATCTTATGTCATATCTTGCAAGTTTTGACCAAAGAAACTGTTGAGTAGCCATGCTATCTTTTAGACTTACAACGAAGCTGCTCTTGAATTGTGTTATTAACATTGATATTTGATGAAGAAATTGAGCTACAGTTCGGAGACAGAGCTTGAATTTTATAAAAATTGCTAGGAATACAGTTATCTTCATAACTAATCCATTTCTGGATCATATATTGTCTTAAATTTGGCACTGACAGAAGCAATTTCTGTGAAGGAAAGTCGCTCTGATTTATTTCTATCTCTAAAGGATTCGCTGCCCTCAACTGAAATTTTAAACTGCGATTCATAAATTTCAAAAAATGCATTCCTTGAGGAAGACACTTGGCAACCATTTGGGCTCAATCTATTTTTCAAATGATGAACTTCTTGTTCATGTTTTAGTTTCAATGCTTTTAGTTCACGTTGTTGCTCAAGGGACAACCTTTTCAGTTCCAGGGTTATCCCTCTATCATCTTCCAATTGAGGATCTATTAGACTGCTTGTTCCTATTAGAGGATCCGTTACAAACTCATGATCAACATAGAAGAAAACAAGCATGTCAATCTTCTCGCCAGGAAGTAAGCGCATATGGAACTGGAACACGCCAAGAATAACCAGCAACTCGGGTATGGAAGAAGTGCATATGGAACTAGAACACGCCACCCCTCGGATATGGAAGAAGCGCATATTAGCTGTCTCAACTGTGATATAAATTTCCGCAGCAACTGGGATATTCATGCAACACATATATGTTTTATTGGATGGATCATCTTTGGTAACAACCTGAAAAAGAAGAGTGCCATTTCTAACTGCAACGTACTTAGAGTCGACAGTAAACTTGAGATCATAGCAACCATGTTGTAGTCCAAAGTTAACACATGGAAACCAACAGTGTGCTTGCCTTAGCTAATTATTTGTGTGCAGGGAAACTGCCCATAAAATGAACACCTACTTCAGGCTTCTCTAATTCATATGTTGTATCTTCTATCATGGTTGTCGATATTTGAGTTAGTTTTGGTTTATAGAGAGATTTATTAACAGTGATATAATTCCCCATTCTCCTCAACTCTAATTTTACAGTGGCAGAGGTATCATGATTCAACAGCCACGCAAATTTTACTAACCCTTGGTATTTGCTGAGATGAGATATATGAGCCTTCTAGCTATTCATGTCCGCATCCAGAAGCCTTGTATCTATAACTACAAAGAAGTTGTGATATATTGATAATTGATTCAAAAAAGAATGATGGAGGACCCTTGTTTCATTTGCAGGGATTTGAGGCTTCTTTAAGATTTGCAGACCCAAACTCATTCAATGAAGCCCCATGATTCAGAATACTCTCCAATTGAACACTGTCCTTTATTTGTAAACTAGAATGATAATGCCAATCTACTTCCATAGAAAGTATTTCTAGAATTTTGTTCTAGTTAGATGCTTAATATGATTGGATACCATTTGCATATAGCCATTGGGACATTTTCAATCAACCAATGTCATCTTTTAGAGCCAGAAGTACCATTGAACTTTCTTTGCCAAATCCTTGCTTAAACAGAAACTTCCTCTCGAATAGAAAATATAGGTGTTTTTTTTGGTAATCTGGGGCAGTCCTTTAACCATTTTTTCGCCATTTTAAAACAATCTCTTTAAACCTCTGCCATACCGGAATAAAATGCTTTTCAAAATCAATGGTAATTCATAGTTTGTGCTGTAGGAAGTTTTTTAAACTATGATCAAAACCTCTGTTTTTGAATCAAAGAGATCATCACTTTTGAAACCAATAATGTAACCTTTTGGAAATCTAATGCCATCTTACTGTGTGTCCACCAAGATTTTGTCCCTTTTTTAAGAGGCGAAAAAAAAAAGGTCCTAAAGAGACTATGTTTTCCTTTAGTTTGTTTTCAAGGGAGATTTACAAAACACTGTTTGCAACCCTTTTAAACCTATCATGGGGCCTTTTTTTTATCTGCTGATGAGGATACTTTGATATGAACATGAAACTTGTTTTGAGCATCCTGTTAACCATTTGTATGAGGTGATTTTCATGGTGAAAACCTTGGAGAGTTGTCTCTTTGTTTCTCTGTAAATGAGGTTTAAAAAATAGTGAAACTTCACTCATTTTACCATTTTTGATAGCAGTCTTTTTTGAAATCCCTGCCATACTGAAATAAATTCTCTTCACCCTTAAACAATGGTGGGCACTCTACTAATTTATGAAGGAGGCCTATGTTTGATAAATGTCATGTTTCTTCTAAAAACTCTATCTTTCATTCGATGGGGACATTATTTGACTACAAGTGAAACATTGTTTTATCACACCTTTGGCCTTATGAATGAGCTGATTTGCTGTGTAAAGTTTTTTGAGAAGCTGGTCCTTTATTTATTTGTGAAGGAGGTCTGCAACCTCAAAACTGGAGTCCAAAATCAATTCTAGTTTGATTTCATCAGAGCCCATTCTAGTGCTATTTTGCTTATCATGTTTTGATGTGACATCCTTACAACTTGCAGGTGTATGAAAAAGTATAAACAACAAATTAACTTATTGATATGCAGATGCTTACATGCAACACTTTTCATAATCTCTCAAGAATGCTGGCCAAAGTACTTTCCCATCTTGTGATGTAAAATAGATTGAAACATTTGTTGAACCTAAATCTGTCAGCAAAATTTGTTGATCCTAGTAGTAGCCTTCTTCTTTATTATTTCTTCAGTGCATAAAAGAGACATATCCTTTTGAATTTTTTCCAAATGTGCAGTCTTTTCCAATAGAAAAAATACTCAAGCACACTTTAAAACCTGCTGATGCATTTTTTGTTTTATCCCTTGGAAGGAGGTGGCCTATAATATTCTGAAGTTTATCTAAAACACCTTAACATTCTGCTTCTTTAAATGATGTTACATCTCTGTTCCTAACCCTCTGCTCTTTATTGGAGGAGGTCATTATCATGTTTCCCAACCATCTGCTCTTGCTTGGAGGAGGTTGACACATTTATGACATTTCATCCACTTTCTCTTTGAAGGAGGTCTTCACAGTCATGACATTTCATCCATTTGCTAAACTGTGTCATCTTTCTTTGCCACACATGTCTCGGCTTGGTATATCATAATAGGTAATAAAGTGAGATCTCGACAATCTGCTATATGAGGCATATTTTGAGATATGTATCCTTTGTCAAATATTTTTGTGAACCTTTTAAACCAGAAACCACATGACATGTATTTTTATATTATTTTCTTGCTAGTCATCATTTACTAACCTTTTTTTACTATTTTTGCAGAGGTACATTGGATTTGCTCTTTGACTAGTGTTTTTATCCCAGGCTCAAGGTGACATAAGAAGCAGTTGTCTTCTTATGTTCAGTTTGATGATGTCTTCTGGAATACTCGTACATTTATGCTTTTGAGAGAGACACTGAAACACTGTAGATCAATCATTATATCAGTTTGGCTTTTGAAACATGTACTTATACTTTCTTCTCATTGCAGCTCTCCATCTACTTACTGATGGAAAATCTCTTCAACATGAGAGACTTATCTGGACTTGTCTCTTTGTTCTTTTCTGGATACAGTTTGTCATTTGATTTGCACCCTGCAGAGATGCATAAAATATGACTTTGAACCTTTGAAAGCTCCTTTAGTGTCTTATGGAGATTTTGCCCAATCTTAAGCATATTCTTTTAGACTATGCACATGCTCATCTCTTTCTGTATTAGATCTTTGTAGAATTTCTTTCGGATTGAGACAACAAGACCTCTTTGTGGCGCGACCTAGGGGTATATCAAGGTTTTCTTTTGTAGATTAAGCACTAATTCAGGGTTGGTTGGTATTGAACAAAGGATTCTAGCTCAGGCTATTTTTGTCGAGGAAGGGATTCTCTAAAGCACCACTACATGACTTAGGGGAAAATTTCATTGATTCTGATTGTTTTTGACAAGAAGATCAAGGATAGGAAGGGAGACACTTTGTCAAATATTGGACAGTGAGTTTCATGAGAACCAAGGGGAAAATGATAGTAGACCAGCAAGACCAAGACAACTATAGACATGGATATTTTGCTGAAACAAGACATGACTTTGAAAACTGAAGATTTCTCTGATCATAGGCTGACAGGAAGGGCTAGGAAAGCAAAAATTTGTTTGGGGGTTTTCTAGATGACAAATTGACATATGGGGATCAGCTTCTAGAAAAATTAGCTGGGAATCTAGTCATCAACAACAGGTGAAAAATACTAATGAATAACAAGATGACTACGATGCAGCCTTCACGATAATTAAAGAATTAATCTGCAGTGCTCCGATTCTTAGAGGGCCAGACTGGGCGTTACCTTTCCACATTCACACAGATGCTTCTCAAATAGAAATTGGTGTAGTACTAGGACAGTAGGAAGATAAAGTACCTTATGCAGTCTACTATGTTAGTAAAAATTTGGCTTCTGCTAAATTGAACTACACAGTGACTGAAAAAGAGTTCCTTGCTGTTGTTTACACCATTAATAAGTTCCAACATTATATTACCGGATATTCTACTTTTGTGTATACTGATCATGCAGCCATCAGGTATTTGATGAGAAAACCTATTACCCCTAGTCGTGTTACAAGGTGGTTGTTACTACTACAGGAATTTGATATTACTATAGTAGATAAAACAGGGAAGGATAATGTTGTTGAAAATTTATTATCTAGGTTAGAACATGATGGTAAGAATACACCAGTTGAAGATAATTTTCTAGATGAGCATCTTTTTGCAGTTTCTGCTAACACTCTGTGATATGTAGATATTGCTAATTATCTTGCTATAGGTGAGGTGCCTCATCACTTATCCTATAAGGAGAAAAGGAAGATCATTCACAAGAGTGCCCGATATTCATGGATGGTAGGATATCTTTTCCATACAGGGATTGACCAGCAGATTCGGCGTTGTGTGCCAGGAAATGATATTTATGAAATTTTAAAGGCTGCACATGATGGACCCTGTGGAGGAAATTTTGCAGACAAACGAACAAGTCATAAAGTGCTACAGATGGGATACTATTGGCCCTCCATCTTTTGTGATGCTTGGGATTATATTCGAAGGTGTGATAACTGTCAGAGGATGGGAAAACCTGGGAAAGCATATGAAATGCCTCTCCAACCCCAGATAGTCCTTGAACCATTTGAGAAATGGGCCATTGATTTTGTTGGACCCTTCAACCCACCTTCTCATCAGAAATCATACATCCTAGATTGTACTGATTATGTAACCAAATGGGTGGAAGCTGTGGTAGTCACAAGAGAAACAAAGCAAGTAGTGTCAGATTTCCTTTTTGAAGAAATCTTTGCTCAGCACGGGACTCCAAGAGAAATTGTATCAGACGAAGGATCAAAGTTCACATCTCATATGATAAAGAAATTGATGCAGAAATATGGGGTCAAACATAGAGTAACAATCCCCTATCATCCACAGGCAAATGGGCAAGTAGAGAGTACAAACAAGGTATTGGAAATATCTTGATAAAGACAATAGAAAGTCATCACGGGGATTGGGCACAAAAAATTCTAGAAGCTTTATGGGCCTATAGAAAAGCATGGTGGAATACGACGAGATTTTCTCCATTTGAATTAGTTTATGGGAAATCTCCCCTGTTTCCGGTAGAATTTGAAATTAGCACACTCAGAACAGCTCTGGAAGTAGGTTTAGATTTATCAGAAGCACATAAGCACCGACTGGAACAACTAAATGAGTTAGATGAGATTCAATCAGTAGTTTTACAGAGAACTACTGTTGTTCAACAGCAGAGAATGAAATGGCATGAAAAATTCATCAAAACTAAGGTGTTTCATGAAGGGGATTGGGTGTTACTGTATGACTCCAGTTTCAAGGATTTCAAAGGCAAAATCCGCACTCGCTGGATGGGACCATATCAAGTGGATGCAATATTTGACAATGGAATAGTTAGATTAATTACAATTGATGAGAATTAGACCACATTTGTGGTGAACAAACACCGTTTAAAATTATATCATCGTCCAGCTTGTTGGCCACCTATAATATTTGTTATAAAAAAAGGTGGCTAAGAATTTTTTGAGCCTTCAAGGAAAAAATTTCATTGCTAAAAATTGTTGGCTCTTGAAGACTCTTGAAGGCCTCATGCCTTTGTCCAAAATCTTCATTGCTGTTCCTATTTGATACTCAGAAATTCTGCTGATTTCATGAGAAGAAACTGCTGAAAAACCATCATTTTCCCCCTTCTCCCACTCAAAACTAACCTTCATTTGCTCCCCTTTTTCTCCATAAAAAATCCTTTTTTTTCATGATTCCTCGTCTTCCAATCATGAAAATCGCTTTTACAAGGTTAAAGACTCACTCTTTTACCTTACCGAAACCCCCAAATCCATTGAAAACCTTGAAAATTTTCATGAAAAATACATGTTTTGACATAAAGGCTTAAGCCCCCTTGGGCTAAGTCCTAAACCACTTCCCCCACATGCCCACACCCTGGAACTAAGCGCTAACCCTGTTCGGCGCTTATCGCATCGGAAAAATTCAAGTGCGCAAGTCTTTTCCATATTCCAAAGTTTCGATGTGATTAGCTTTGTATTGTAAAAACCCGATCATATTATTTTTTATATAAATATCCTATGGGCCCGCCTATAGCGCTTAAAACCTTATGAAAATCCATTCCCGATTCGTTTTTTCCTTTGTAAATACAAAAAAACCCATTTATCCAAAGTTTGGTCTAAAGAGCGAAAGTCACGTGTTAAATATAAATGGGTAGATAGAAAACACCCGATCACGCAATTGCATCAGAGAAATAAAATGGGTTGATTGAAAGACCCGCATCAAACTTTCCGATGCGATTGGGTCTTATATATATATAAACTCCGCCCCCACCCGCGCCTCTCTACTACATATGACTTTCACCCGGGACCAAGTGTTAAAATATACCAGGCGCCAATCGCATCGCAATATTCCAAAGGGTTGATTGAAAAGCCCGGGCTCGAAGCTTCGATTGCGATTGGCCCTTGTTATATAAAGCCCTGGGCCCATTGTATTTCATATATCCAATGGCCCCGCAATCGGGCGCCAGCCATTTCATATATAAATATCCCGCCCTGATCCATAAAAACCTTTGTTTTATTTAAACTTTGGATTTTATATATTATAAGGATTTTTCCACTGGTTCGTTTCAAAACTAATCCCCGCCGTTGATCATAAGCCGATCAAACGACCAGCATTCAATCGTATCCCATTTCTCAATCACTGCGTTATATTTCCTTCCCCGATCAGCCATTCCCCTTATTTATTCTCCACTGTTGATCTAATCTTTAGATCGACGGTCTGCGCTATATCGCATCGCAACTTTCAATCGGTGCATTTGCTTGCCACCCCCGATTGCGATCCTCCGATTGGATCTGGAATGTCCACGTGTCCAGATCAGACGGTCCAAAATCACTCCTCCTTATTCTTCTCCTCGCTCTCCGTTTTTCCTTTTCTACGCAGATCTCCACCGTTGGATGATTTCATCCAACGACTATGCTCCTCCCCCGCCTTTTGAAGCAGTTTTTCCAAAAAACGCAGGATTTTCTTATATTTTGTGTGTTTTGCGGGGATTAATGGTTTTTTCATTTATTTGAAAGAAATGCCGAAGGCCGGGAAAGACGTTTCCCGTGCCTTTGATTTATCAATGGAGACCATTCGCAAAGGTCGGATTCAACGTTTTATCAATGCTTCATGGGCATTGATGCCTTTAAAGCCCAGCGTGGTGCTGCACATCGACAAGACACTGTTTTATTAAAAACACAGTTAAAAGAGTATCAGTGTTGAAGAACAGAGCGCAGCAGAACAGAATATTGAAGACAGGTCTGGGGAATTACGGCTAAGAATGATTATCAAAAGCCTAATTCCCAGAATTAAAACAGAATTAAGGGAACATCATAAGTGTTTAACAGATAGAAAGGCCTCCACCGCCACATTTGAGGCGAATTGATTCCTCCCAGCTACCATAAGTGCCACCTGTGCCTTAAAGCATACAACAGAGGCCGAAGTTATTGATCAAACGAAGATATTTGCCTCATCACAGCCAAAGATTTAATTCTGCCAGAGAATTCAATGCAAAAAATATCTGCAGAGTTACTCCAACATAACGCAGAGCCTCAAAGTCAACAAAAGCTCCCATCGAACTTAATCTTAAATGAAAAATAGTTAATATAGACAGACCACCTGTAAACTTCTCCATCGAGCCCCTCAAAGGCCGAGAAGTCTTGAATCTGTATTAATTGTCCTGAGAGATCTTTTATCAGATCTCACCTCCTCATTATTCTATAAATACCTCTGTAGAAGATGAGAAACTATTGGTTGCAGAACTTTGAAATACATTTGAGCTTAAACTTCTGATTGTAAATAGTTTTCACTAGCCCTTGGAGCTCTGCTTGTGATAGATTAGTTAGGCTAAATAGTGAAGATGATTGCTGAACTGAAACATTGGACTTGAAGACTGTAACTAGTTTGACATCAATAACAAGCTGTTTCTTGGGATCCTGGTCTATATCATTAGTGAAGTGCCCCTCTCTTTTTTATTGTTTTCCTTCTATGTATGTCATATTTTTCACTATTCTCTGATAAAGAACAACATTTATAGAATTAGGACCTACTGTATATCAGTAACCTTCTCTGACTGAAAAGCTTTATCTCAATGTTTTCCTCCAATTTGTTTATTTAAGAATGATTTAATACAGCTTAAGTAGTTAGGAATGTTGGAGTTCCCTCGTCCTACTGTTTGCTTTAAACATTGTTCTTGAAAGTTATTTTCCTTATTTTCTTATTAAATTTAGACTAGAAAGTGATGGTTTGCCCTGTTTCTAGCTTCTATGCTCCAAAGGCAGATTCTGAAAGTTTCCCTTGGTGTTAACTGAAAGCAGACTAGGTTTAAAAGTACTTTATCTGATCTTAAGTTTATACTCTATCTTCTCTTATATGTTTTCATACTTTCTGAAGGTAATTATGTGGATTACTGGATTGTTTGTCAATTAAGATGCTTTAATACAAACCTGCCCAAGAGGTCAATGGTTAGCCCTGCACTTGGTTGGTTTTAAACAGTTACTTAAGAGGCTTTTCTTGTTTGGACTGACTATAGATCCTTTGTGAAATTATTATCAGCTTCCACCTCTCCAACACCTTATTGTTCCCATTCCATCATTTAAATCTAAATAATCTTGTGGTGTAGATGACTTGCCCCTTGGATCACCCTTGATTTTGTTGCTCAATTAAATCCCTGTTATGACTCCATAGCCTAATGGACTAAAAACCAACGTTATATATATATTTTTAGCCATAGCTGTTCTATCCACTTGCAACTTCTCACCTCTGAAACTTTTTGCACTTAGAACTTTCTCCTCAAAATAATAATCATGCTCAATCATCCAAAAACAAACAAAACCCTTGGCCTTCATAACTAGCCTAATATCATTACCCCAAAATCCAAAGACAAATCCATCTTTGTACTTATTGGAGAGATCCCTCTCCAGATTCAGGAGGGCTAGATCCTAGAATCCCAAATTTGGTTGAAACGATGTTGTTTCTGCAATTTTAGTCTCACCAATCTGCTAAAATTACGGAATCCTAACACAGCTTCTAAAGATGCCTTTGTTAAAACCCTTTCAGATTTAGCTGATCTAATGGTTATTGCAATAGAAGACACTCTCACTCTCCATTAATATATATATATATATATGGTTATTACTCACTTGTTTTTGTTTTGCAAGAATAATAAAAGAATTATGGCCAGGAGGAAAGTAACATTCGGTGTGTTACTCCATTAGTGCTATTACAGAAGTAATTTGTTCCACCGATGTTGTTACTCTGAAGTTGCTGCTACACTGTCGGTGCTGTTACTCCGAAGTTGCTGCTACACTGTTGCTCCTATTACTTCGAAGTTGCTGCTACACTGCTGATGTTGTTACTCCGAAGTTGTTGTTACATCGTCGATGTTGTTACTCCATAGCTGCCATTACTCTGAAACTGTTGTTACTCTGTAGTTACCGTTACTCTGCAACTGTTGTTACTCCGCAACTACCATTACTCTGTAGCTGTTGTTACTCACTACTGCCGTTACTATTCATGACAAATATTTCTTCTGTTATTGCACCTTACGGTAAGTCCGCAGGTACGTCTTCGTTGAATTTATGGATTTAATTAAATATTCCAAAAGGACATTTAAAATGTGCCGAGGATGACTATCATTTAAGTTGGGGGGAGGGTACCATCATAATGGCTGACAGCGTACTTAGTAAAGGTACTTATGACATACGACCCCCACCAAATCAAATTTAGTGATCTTAAGTACTCTGTAATTATACCGTTGAGTTGGGATGCGTACTTGTACACATAAAAGTCATATCAGTCACCTCTCAAACATTCCGCATTAAATCTTAGAATATCTAATAGTACTACTACAATCTGTCAATTAATTTCAAACGTACCAGTACTATTTTATCCATTATATTCGAAAGTGGCCATGATGTTATTACAGTTACCAACAGTTCGGAGCCTTGTCACTCTCCCCTGCCAGCTGATTGTAGTCATCGTGTCACTTCTGCCTCCACAACAATGGGTGGTCGATCTGTGCGCCATGAGCCCGATGATTCAACAAGAATCTGATGCAATCGGGAAGTATGGCATTTATTCGAAAATGCAGGTTGGGACGTTTACTTTGACAGATTGAATGGCTGGGATGAAGAAATTACAATGGAATTTACATTGAATCTGGAGGAAGGAGTTTCTCGGGTTCGCGGACTTGAAATTCCAGTCACAGAGGAAACTATTTCAGAGGTCAGTGGACTTCCATAGGGTGGAGAATGCTGGTTTTCCAAAAGAGCCCCTCTTCTGGAATTCCCCGAATCTTTTCTCCAAGCCGGAGAGAGCATCGCGCAGAAGGGCCAAGGATACAATATAACTTCATTGCCACGGCCATGGGGCGAAGTTGCAGAGGCTGTGATTAAATATATAAGATGCGAGGGAAGATATTCCACTATTTTTAAATACCACTTGCGCATATTGGCACAATTTCGGTTTCCCCAAGTGGAATCCTTTTCAATGAATTTTCCCTATTTTCTTCTAAGAAGCCTGAATTTGATGGTGAACTCAGCTTGGGAGGCGTGGTAGGTGTTGGCGGTCCTTTCCCACCATGGGCTAGTGCGGTTGTTAGTGTTGAATTCCATTGACAAAATTCTGATTTCGTGGGAATGGTTTCGAAACTCCACAGAGGAGGAAATAGAAGTTGCTATGGATGCTAGGGCAAAGGAACCAGAAGCTATGCAAGAGGAAAAAGGAGAAGATGAGGCCGTGCAGGGAAATGAATAGGATGATTATGTTGATCAGGAGGAGCCTGAGAATGGAGATGGAGACCGAGGAGTGTGAAGAAGAGTCGGCTCTCCAAATGCAAGCCGAATCGATTGAATCTGCATAAATTCCTACTGGCACTTTGGCCGAGGCTGCTCCACAAGAACCAGCCCAGTCCGTGGAGCCAGTTGAGGAGACAGGAAATGAAATAGGCACAGAGGCCACTCCATAGGGATCCCCTGTTAATATGGAACATGTAGAGGAAGAAGTCATGACCACTCCGACTAGAGAGAATACAGGGGAAATGGTGGGAGAATTAAGGAGTGAGGCTGACGCTGCTCCACAAGAACCAGCGTCAACCTCAGAACTGAATGGAGAAAATTTGTTTCAGTTTCCTATCTTTTTTCCTAAGGGAGCATGGGTAACCCATTCCCCACAATAAAGAGAAGAATAAAGTGTTGCCATTCCTATGGCTTCAAATCTGAAACAAAGGCTACAACTGGAAGAGACCCCAGCAGGCACATTGGCAGAAGGGCATCTTATCGAGACACCATTGTTTGAGGAAAATGTACCTGACGAGAGAATGACCATTGGTGGAGAGGAGGGACCAAGCGGAGTGGTCCCAACAAATGCACCAATGGTGCACGAAGGCATAAAAAGAGTAAAACAAGAAAGAATGGAAGAAGAGCAGGTAGTGCGAACTGGACCGATTGTCGGCCCGACAGGGGCAGTTTCGAGGGATTCACCTCCAGCTGCTGGAGTTGAGGGAATACAGGTTAAGCAAGAGGAAGAAGAGTTGTGCGGGTCGCGAAGACCCCCTATCAAACAAAGATACCAAGAGTGCGGTTAAAGATACCATGTGGTTAAAAATGGAAGTAAGGAGTTTGAGAAGAAGAGTGCATAGAATGCAGAAGCAAATAAATAAGTATAAACGGCAAGCCAAGAGACCCAAGGTTGACAGGGTCGAAGTAGAAACTGAGACAGATCCAATTGAACAACTATTTGAAGCAAGAGAGTATGCCTTGATGACTGAACTACAAACGTGGAAGTATACTGCGGCCCAATACAAGAACGAGATCAAAAGAACGGAAGAAAGAGCCTCCACAACCATTTTCAGATATGTGGAGCGTATAGATATTATGAAGTTAAGGCATGCAAAGCAGCAGCTCAAGATGGAGCAGCTGAAGAAGCAAGTGGTTGAGCTGAAGAATGATAAGGAACAATTGTTCAAATTGGTGCAAGAGGTGATGGCATGTCGTCCCCCCTGCTTCTTGCTATTCTTTATTTCTACATGAACGTTTTATTTTATTTTGCATGGAGAGCATAAAAAACGAGATCAATTATGAAATAGAAGATGGTGTATAATTCCTCTGAATCATGAGGAATTATGATGTACCCACTCAGCATCTGATGTGTGAATTTTATTTGCATGGGTATTTGTTACAGTTAGATAGAGACTTCAACCCGGTCCCATATGTGGGGGACATTCATTTGAGGGCCCTCACCTCTTATGATGTCAACCAAATTCATTGGTAGAAGGCTTGTGACACTTTTGAGTCTAACCAAGTCACTAAGCCATTTATAATAAGAGGAGAGCATGAGGGGTCAGACACAATGTTTAATAAACACCATGCCTTTTTGAAGTTTGAAGAGAAAAAAGCTAGGATGCTAAGGACACAAAGGTGGTGCCTTGACCTTTGTGTCAATCAATTAACTGTTTCCCAAACAGAAGCTCTTGATTGTTGTCAGAGGAGATGGATGATGTCACCAACAGCTGTCCGGAATAGGGAGCCTTTTGGGGCACCTAATTTTGCATGAGTACTCACCAGAGTACCTAGATATGTGGCATGTGTCCAAACATGTGGAATCCGGTGGATGGGGCTTCCGTTTCAGTATCATGTTCTTTGGCTACCTATAGAAGTCTATACTCCTGCGTACAACGTTCCAACAGACTGGTGGAAGGAGGTCCTCCTTTCAGATGGGTTTAAAGTTCTGGGGATAGATATGTCTCTAGAGTATGATCTTGTCGGGCTTCATGACGCTCACAGTTTGCAGAACCCAGACCTATGGAGGTGGCAGGCTACATGAGGACATGTAGAAGGCTAGTTGGGGGGAGATTTTTGGCACCGAATTTGGCTATCTCTCTGCCCATTTTTTCCATCCTTTCTGACCCTTTTTGTTTAATTACCTATATTTTCCATGTTAAATTCATGAGGTAAATACCCCTGACTTGTCCAATTGGAAAATTTTAATTAATGAAGTAAATTCGTGGAGTTTTACCTAATTGCGGCACTAAGATCCGTGTTTGATTGCAGATTGGAAAACAGGAACCCTTGCTCCAGCAGTTTGCAACAGAATTGGTAACGGCCAGCTAAAGGAAGATCACACAGCTGGAATCACGATTCCCTGGGCCTATTCTCGACCCTTTCTTTATCCAGGATATCTGTTGTTCATGTCGTTCCAACCAAATTCCATTTCTGAATGCGCGGTTATCATGTTTTAGGGAAATCTGTTATTCCCTTGTATTGTGTATAATATGGACATTGTTCCTGTAGTTGGGGGTTCCCGAAAGGAGATTGTAATCGCATTTTTACAGATTAATAAAATACCTTTGGTTCTTTTGTCTTCAAGCATTCCGTGACTAACATAGCCCCTGATCAGAGAGCTGGGCCCGCTCTTCTGATAAGGTGTTGCGTCTGTGTATGTGTGTATATTATTCCTTGCTATAGTTGTTGCTATTATTTCTTACTGTTAAGATTGTTTTTAATGTCCAGCATTTGATTTTACTTCACTGAAATTTTTTGAATCTTAACCATAAACCCTTGGTTGAATGGATTACATGTTTGTTCTTGCATATACCTTGGCATTGCCTTGAAAGGATACGCTCTCGGATTGATAAAATTAATGTCGGATTAGGGTGGATAAATCATCCCTACCTGAACACCAACAATGATCAAGGAAGAAAGGGTTGTCAATGGATAAGGCACAGGTCTACATCCCAAAGATTAATTTCTGAAGTTCTTGACACCTCCAAGGAGCTGCCATCCCCAAGTGGAGCCACTGTTAGCCATCAGTAAATTTTTTTCATAGAAAATGATGGCTAAAACAAGTCTTGAGCCTTTAAGAGATTATTTTCATAGAAAATTACTCGTTCTTGAAGCCTTCTGATGCTTTCTAAACTCAAAGTGTAATATTCACTACCGTTTCATCCAAAAGATCCACCAAGTAACCCTGTTGATATCAAAAGAGACTATTTTTTAGGCCATTTTCCATCATTATCTAAGCCTATTTCATTCTTTTTTTCCCTTTATTTATCCTTCATTTTCTTCTGAAAACCCCCTTTTCTCCTTCTCATTTACCCTTCATTTTCCTAAAAAACCTTCAAAAATCCCTTTTGAACCTATAAAAATCACCTTTTTATGGTTTCAATTATCCTATTTTGCCTATCGGAACCTCAAAAGACACTAAAAAACCCCTCTTTTGGCCTAAAAATACACCCTTTTAAAAACAGGCTTTAAGCCCCTGAGGGCTTAAAAATTATACTCCTTTTTCTTCATGTGACTTGCACCCATGACCAGGTGCTAGCCCTCTAGCCCTTTTTCCTCCGCCCCCAGTCCCTTATTCCTCCAAAGAACTGTGCTTCTGCCTTATCCCTAGCCCCTTCCCTTACCTTTATTTTTCCCACGCGCCCCTACAAAATACATTTTCCTTTATATTTTTCCCCACTACCTTTGTCAAACCCCACGTCAATCCTAGCCATAGATCTATATGATCCAACAACGCTAATTCATTCCCCCCTTCTCCCTTTTCCTTAACCACATTACTTCATTCCTTTTTTCCCCGCCTTACCACTCCATCAAGTGATTCCCACCATAGATCTATAAATATCAATGGTCATCGCATTCACTCTGCACCCTCCGATCACCCAACTGATATCTATCCATCCACCATCACAATCAATCTACACCGTAGATCGATTAGATCTAATGATTCTTGTTCAACCCAACATATAATCCATTGCACATAACATTCCCACTATAAAACAAAATAGCCTACGTCACCATATGGCACACCTCCCACTACCCTGCCGCTCATCCAATCCCCTCTTCATACCTGGCTCCCACTAAAACCTTCACTCATGCACCTTTCCCCATCGCGCTTCTTCCTCACCGTTGGATCTACCCCTCTTCATCCAATGGTTCACATCGTGTTTCGCGTGTCGCGCAATGTGTGGTATCGCGTTCAAAATGCACAAAACCACTTACCGCTTGGATGTCGCACGAAAAATGCCGATGGTTTTCACAAAACCACCAAGCCATTATTCACACCTGTTGGAACACCTAATCCTACATGGGTAGGTGTGGAATGCGAAAAGTCACAATGGAGTCCAAGTGACCTTGGAATGTGAAACCAAGAGTCACACCATTGTACTATAAATGTACATCTTTGTATAATGGAAAATAAGAAAGCCTCATGCTTATCCTTCATTGTGTTGAGTCTCTTGCGTGTGTGTTTTCATCTTCCTCATACACCATGTGTGTGCTTAACATGGTGTTTAACATGGTATCAAAGCGGGCGATTGCTGGCCCTGCTCCAAATTGAGTGAGCCATTTGTGTTTATGGCCTGTGCATATCTGCATTTTTGCAGCATTTAGAGAGTTTTTGCAGCAGTGTTTTTGCCGCCATTCAGAGGTGTTTTGAAGAGGAGCAGCATTCAGTGATTCTGCAGCATTCAGAAATCTGCTTTGAAGAAGAAGAAGCATTCAGAAATTGGTTTTGAAGGAAAGGCAACACTGCCCATCTGAAGGTTTTCATTCTCATTTTTCCTGCAATTTCTATTAATTTCTGCATTGAAGAGTTGCTGGAAAACACTGTTTAAAGAGGGTTTCTGAAGTAGAAGTTTCTGGCTTTTTAATGGAAAAGAATTTTGAGTTTTTCTGCTGTTGAGCTATTGGAAAGATTTCTGAGTTTTACTGTTGAAATAATTTGGAAAATTCTACAATTCTGGGTTTCATTGCTGCTAGAAAAATTCTACTGTTGCCTTCATTTCTGCATTTTGTCCATTCTGTTGTGTATTCAAAAGAAAGTTCTGCTGTTGTTTTAGAGTCACTATCTCTATTCTCTGCTGTTTAAATTTAAAAATAAAAAATAAAAACAAAAAAATTATTGGCCTTTGGCCCTCTCTGCAAATCCCCTCTACGCCCTTTGCTCTCGCCTCCTCATTATACAATACCCACCACTCAAACTTCTCTCACACTCCTCTCATCACTCGCCGGCCCTTCTGCATTACAAATATCAAAAAATAAAAATAAACTCTGCCCTCGCGCCCTCTACACAGCTCCTACGCTCCTGCAATTTTTAAATGTTGCACGCTTCACATCCCAATCGACCTCCTTACAACTCAAACCCTCACTCTACACCTCCTTATCGCTCCACGTTTTATCCTTCACTGCAATCTCCCTACGCAGATCAATCTACATACACCCGACCCCTCTGCCAACGCAGACCCTATCCACAGCTCTACCTACGCTCTGCTCTATCCGCCTTTACTCTGCAAACACCGTGCTCTACCCACTCACAACACAACCTCATGCACCCTCAAGAACCCGCAACTCGCTCCAACTCAGCAACCTGCAACTCGCTCCCGCCCCTCGCTCTCGGGCTCTCTCCTCTCCTTACGACCCACCTGCGTTCAACTATACGCTCCTCTCAACGCACAGACTACGCCTCACCTTTCTCTAACTCTCGACCCCACGCACTCAACACTCTCTCCACGAACCTGCAATCGATTCACTCCGCCCTCACTTGCTAACCCCGGTTCAACGACTCCCTACGGCAACATACACGCCTCTTCCCATTCTGCATTCCCGCCCTTGATTTTTAAAATCGATTTTTAAATTTTTTTAATCCGCCTCCCTTTTCCCACGCCCTTTCGGGCCCCATCTCCCCCTCTTTTCACAATTCATTTTTTTATAATTTTAATACCCTTTCTCCTATTAATAAAATCCCCTGCCCCCATTAATACCCACTTTATTTTTTATCCGCCTCTCCCATTTTAAATTCATAAAAAATAAAAAATCCCTCCCTTTTCAATACATTTCCCTTGCCTTTTAAATTCGACTTCCCTTCCCTAATTAAAATTTCTCCTTTTCATTTTTTATTTAATCCCATTTAATTTATTTTTTAATTAATTAAAAAAAAAGAAAAAAGAAAAAACAAACAAACAAACAAACAAAAGAGAGAGAGAAAGGACATTGGAGAAAGAAAAAGAGATTTGAACAACAGAAAATGGAAAATGACATATCAGAAAATGAAGTGAAGATATAGAGAAATTTTAAGATTTGACATTGTGATTTGTGGCATTGATTCGAAGAGTGATTTTTTGAAAGAATTTCACATTTGAAGACAAGTTTTCCATCATTGAAAACAGCTCTTTGAAGAAAAATTTCAGCTGCTTTAAATGCTTCTTTCATAGTGTTTTCAGCTGCACATATTTTTGCAGAGATTTTGTATTGAACTCACATTGTGAGTGAATTTGCCTCTTCATTCATAATCAATATTTGAGTTGTTGTTGATTGCCCTCCATCATTTGAGGAGCACACTTTGTACTTTGAGAATTCCTTGAGTCATTTGTATTTGTTTGAAAGGAATCACATTGTAAACGAGTGCATTTTCAGTTGAAGCCGACACCCTTTCATTTGTTTTGAGCCTAATTTGTTGAAAATGGCCAAAATCAATGAGGCATTAGAGTTGTTGAATAGCCTCATTCATTCCAATGTTGATGACATGATAAAAATGAGCAAGGATGCTCTTTGTAAAATTCACAGTTGTTTGCTAGATGCACATGAAAAGATCGAGTTTTTGCAGTTGGAATCTCAGCTCCAACAAGACGAACTTCACCAAAAGAGTCACCATTCTGAACCTGTTTCTGTTCAGAAGACTGTGAAGGACTCTCATCAGAAGAAAGAAGACAAAGTTCCAATTGATTCCCATTCAGTTCCTTGTACTAGAGCAGATGTACATGCAGATGCAGCCGTTCAACCTGCACTTCTCAAGCCCATCATCAGACCTTGGGAAGAGCTTGTCCACAACAAGCACAGAACTGGTCTTGGATATGACAAGGATGTGACCTTTCATATTCCAGACTACACCAAGCCCATCATATTTCAGAGTGCCGGATTCATGTATGACAATTCACCTGCAGCTGTTCCAGATCCTGTTCCACAACAACATCAGATCGTAAAATGCCAACACTGTGATCGAGTTGGCCATATGAAAGATCACTGTTTTGATCTTCATCCATGCAAGCACTGTGGTCGGCACACTCATTCTTTAGACAGATGCTTCAGACACAAGCCTCCTGCAAGAAACAAGATTCATCTTGGATGGATTGCTTCTTGGCAATGGGCACCAGCAGCCAAGAAGATGTTTACGACACATGTTAGAACTTGTTCACGGATATTGAGCAAACTTGCAGTTGAGTTTTCGCCATCATCTCACCTTGTCCCTAACAGGGAGGAAAATGGTTGTCATGTACAAGCTTTGATGACAGATCAAGCGAGCCTGAGCCACAATCTCTCATTCCATGTTCAGAGTTGTAGCTAGCAGTTCAAGCGAGCTTGAGCCACAATTCGTCATTCCGGATTCAGAGATGTAGCCAGAGATACAGATGCCCATGAGCATACCTTCGGTTGGTGGATAACCTAAAACCATCATCTTTGGTTGGTGAATAACCTAAAACCATCATTTTCGGTTGGTGGATAACTTAAAACCATCATCTTTGGTTGATGGATAACCTAAAACCATCATTTTCGGTTGGTGGATAACCTAAAACCATCATCTTTGGTTGGTGGACAACCTAAAACCACCACAGGTAGTAGACCTCCCTTATTTTAGGTTGAAGGTCTCCCTTTTTTATGAGGGACAATTCCTCTAGCAGAAGCCTTCAGCTTCTTGCCAGTTTTGGAAGAGTTCCGGGAACTGCAACATGTATTGCGTTCCAGTGTTTTTGGTCATCCTAAAACCACCTCTTTTTTCCAACATTTCAAAGAGTTGATTCAGCCCAAGTGCTGCCATGTATACTTTGCAGATTTGTATTACAACTCTTTTCTTGGACTCACACATACCCCTTCGGATTAAAGGGGGATGTTGGAACACCTAATCCTACATGGGTAGGTGTGGAATATGAAAAGTCACAATGGAGTCCAAGTGACCTTGGAATGTGAAACCAAGAGTCACACCATTGTACTATAAATGTACATCTTTGTATAATGGAAAATAAGAAAGCCTCACGCTTATCCTTCATTGTGTGTTGAGTCTTGTGTGTGTGCATTTTTCTCCTTATACACCATGTGTGTGCTTCAACATGGTGTTTAACAGCACCAAAACCAAGATTGAACCCTGTTTTCACAGGTTTTATCCTCCCCGCCATGAAATTCCCTCTTCCACCTGCATATCCTGCTCCTCCAGCCTCCTAAGCAATCAAAACCCTCCCTCGCAGGTTTTATTAACATTTTTATTGGGTTTTTGCAGGTTTGATGGCGGTTTTAAAGACAAAAACCCTTCCCACCATCCATAAAGGGACAAGGCCGAATATCATCATCTATGAATCTTAAACGATGTAGAATAGAAGCTTCCAGGGTTAATTCCATGGTTTGATCAGTGCTTTATGAGCACTGGTTATACAATCGAACCCTCCACTGCACTAAAAGCCACCTATTCATAGAAAAGAAGAAAAAATAGTGAAGACAGAGATTGAAGATTAAAGGATTAAAGAAAAGTATGAAGATTTAAAGATTAATCCACAGTTTAAGGGATAAAACAGTCAGCAGATAAAGTTTAAAGCTCGAAGATGATTATAAAGGCCCAAAAGCAAAATCAAAGGCCTAATTGAAGTTCAAAGTGTCAAATCAGCACAGATCAACGAAGAGAGCCTCCAAATGCCACATCAGTGAGGCAATAAATCCTCAAGAAGATAGAAATGCCACCTACCAACTGATTTGACCTAAAAAGAATACAAATTGAATGCACAGTTAGAGATATTTGCCAAAGACAGCTCAAAATTAATTGCCAGCCTACAAAAGCATCCAAAGACAACAAAAGTGACTGAAGTAGATAAAAGTTAATGTAAAATTGATTAAAACAGAGATAAACATCTGAAATTTTCTCCCTAAGGCCTCCCAAAGGTCGAGAAACATTTACTCTGTATTTATTGATTAGTTAGATCTTCTTTCACTTCACCTCCTCAAATTTACCTTTATATATCATATGAGGAATTCATTATTATTGTTGGTTGAATACTCATTGAATGTAAATAGCTATTGAGGCTGTTGAAGCTCTATTTTGTAATTGAAGAAAGATAGGCTGAGAAGAGAGTTTTGAAGCTGTAAAAGACCCACTGGACTTGAAGATTGTAACTGGTTTGAACATCAAATACACAAGCTAATTTATGGGATCCTGGTTTATGTCAATGGTGATATTTTTCTTACTGTAATTGTCATTTTTCTCATGTTTTCCATACTGCCCACTTTCTCTGATAAATAATAGCAAATATAGATTAGGATTCACTGTCAAGTACTCTAAATCTCACTGATAAATCTTTATCGTTATGTTTTCTTCCAATTTTGTTTTTAGGATAATCCAATAGAGTATACAAAATGAAGTGTTGGTGAGCCCATGTATACTGAGTTTAGCTTGAGATATTGTCTTTGAAAGTTCTTGAAAAGTCTGCTAAGTAAAGTTGAATTAGAGAAGTCTATGGTTAGCCCTATCCTCTATTTTCTTCTCCAACAGTTGCTTTGAAAATTTCCCTTAAGAGTATGTCAAAAGCAGGCTAGTTTAAAAGTACTTACCTGATCTTAGGCTACTTTTTATCTTTATCATGAATGTTTTCCTTTAAGGATATGCTGAAAGCGGGCTAGATTCAAAGTTCTTACTTGATCTTAATCTATTCTTTGTTTTTAATGTTTTCCCTTGAAAGTATATCAAAATCAGGCTAGTTTAAAAGTACTTACCTGATCTTAGGTTACTTTTGTGTCTTTACATTAAGTGCATGCCAAAAGCAGGCTAGTTTAAAAGTACTTACCTGATCTTAGGTTGTCCTTTTTTTTCCTTGTGTGTTTGTTTCTTTCACAATAGTTTTTATGTTTCCATATCAAAAATCAATCTAAAGAATCCTTTGACATAGATGAATTGCCCCATGGACCACTCTTGAAACTTGTTGTGCAATTAAATCCTTTTGTGACACCATAGCCCAATGGATTGACACTGTTTCTTACCTATCCTATCAGTTGAACCATTATTTCAACCTACTCACACCTTTACCCCTCAAAAATACTTCCTTCATTTTGATGGTATCCATTCCAAACAAAAAAAACAAAAACCGTTGTACTTCATAACTAGCCTAATATCATATCATAAAGCATAAAGATCATATCTTTAGAAAACACGTATATAGAGAGATCCCTCTCTGAATCCAGGAGAGCTAGATCCTAGGATTCCAAAGTGGTTTTGATGTAGGATCTACATCATTTGTTCTTGCCAATATTGAAAATTACAGAGACCCTAATAGATACCCCCATTTTCTGAATTTTAGCCAAGGATAGTGAATTTTTCTGGTCCACAACTTACCAACAACGATTTGAGACATTGAAGGAAAAATTAGTATAGGCACTAGTTTTGAGAGGACCAAACTAGTCCCTACCATTTCATATTTCCTATGATGCCTCAGATACTGCGATTGGTGTGGCTTTAGCACAAGAGGAAGACAAATAATTCTATGCAATCTATTTTACTAGAAAAAACTTGTCACCTGCCAAATTGAATTACACAGTTACTAAGAAAGAGTTTTTAGCTGTAATTTTTGCAATTAATAAATTCAGGCACTACGTTACAAGATACGAAGTATTTATGCATACTGAACACTCTACAATAAGATATTTGATGAATAAAACATTAACTTACGGTAGAGTGACTAGGTGGTTGTTATTATTACAGGAATTCAATATTACTAATGTTGATAGACCAGGGAAATCCAATGTAGTAACAGACTATCATTCAAGATTAAATAATCCTGGTGAAGTTATTACTGTTGATCATGATTTTCCTGACAAAAATATTTTTGTTGTGTCAACATATTCCCCATGGTTCGCTGACATGGCTAACTATTTAGTCACTATAAAAACACCACCTCACTTATTCGCCTGAGAAAAGCAGAATATTATTCAGAAAAGTGTTGCATATTCCTGGGTTCAAGGAGACCTCTTTTACACTGGACCAGATCTCATTATTTGTATATGTGTAAGAGAGGAAGAAGTGTTTGATATTATAAAGTCTGCTCATGATGAATCTTGTGGAGGTCACTTCAATGATAAAAGGATTGCATATAAAATATTACGCGTTGGCTATTTTTGGCCATCCTTGTTCAAGGACGCCAAAAAATATGTCAAGCTGTGTGATAGCTATCAACGAGTAGGCCAGCCTAATCAAACCAATGAAATGCCTTTATGTCCTCAAGTTATGATTGATCCTTTTGAAAAATGGGCCAATGATTTTGTAGGACCAATAAATCCAGATCATTAAATAAAAAACATATTTTGGTTTGTACAGATTTTGTTACAAAATGGGTAGAAGCTAAAATTGTTTCTTCTGCTACATAATTTTTTTTGTTGATTTTCTTTTTATTGAAATATTTACTAGATTTTTTGTTCCTAGAGAAATTGTTTCTGAAAATGTTCCTTAGTTTATTTCTAATCTGGTACAGGGTGTGATGGAGCAGTACAAGATCCGGCACAGGAAATATACACCATATCACCTGCAAGAAAATGGTCAGGTGGAGTCCACAAATAAGGTGATCGAGTCCATCCTCACAAATACAGTCAATATGCATTGAAAGGATTGGGCTAACAGATTTCCAGAAGCCTTGTGGGCATACCAAACCACTTGGAGGAACAACATAGGACACACACCATATGAGTTGGTATACGGAAAACAAGTCATGTTGCCAATAGAATTCCTGATTAAGACCTTCAGGACTGGAGTACAATTGGGACTTGATCTCTCTAAAGCACGACAACAACTTCTCCTACAGTTGAACAAGTTAGCTTAATTCCGAAGGGATGTTGTTCAATAGAACATATTAATCCAACATCAGCGCAAGAGGTGACATGACAAGTCTATTCATAAGAAGTAGTTCTAACCAAGTGATTGGGTGCTCCTTTATGATTCTAGATTCAAACATTTCAAAGGGAAATTACATACATGTTGGATGGGGCCTTATGAGGTGGTCAGGGTATTTGAGAATGGAGCTTTAGAGATGAAAACTATTGATGGATGGAATTCAATATTCTTGGTAAATGGGCATAGATTAAAGGTATATTTTCAACCCATTACAAAGAAAGATTTTACACAATAATTCCAATAGAAATTTGGGAAGGAAATGGTAGGTGTTAACACCAACCTATTGAAGAAATGATCTTTTCTTTTTCTAAAAAAAATAATAATAATAAATAAAAATGAAATGAAAAAAAAATGACAAAAAAAAAATATTTTCCCTGTAATTATGAAAATAAGTTGACTGACATGATTGCAGAAGGATCAAACTGAAAACCCATTTTTTGGCAGGGAGATCAAAATTTCAATAAAAAGTGAATGTTGCTTGATCTTTAGATATGTTGGTTGTCACCAAGAAGAAGCAGGTTCGATGAACCAAGCCCTTACTCAAGTTTGGGATAACTAGCATGGAAATTTTTACTCAAGTAACGCTTAGTTCCCACTGCATTTACTTTTTCGGCACCAGTGTAGGCAGATTCTATAGGTAAAATTCTACCCTTCTTCTATTTCCTATTTCTTAATTTTCCTCTATTTTCTTTTCTCAGTCCCATAAATTATTACCTTCCCTTTTTCTTCTAAGATCTATCCCATCTGATTACGTGAAATCCCTCTTTCTCCCCTGAAATTTTTTTCCCAATCCCATTTTCATTTATCCCTCTCGATGGTACTGTTCTTGGAATCCCTGTCATAATTTTCCTTCCCATTCTGAAAAAAATTCCCTTTCCCACTTCTTTTCTCCCTCATGGATACATTACAATATCTGATGCAGTCAGATCAGAAAGGTATGCTCATGAAACACCAAAGAAATGGCGAATAAAAACCTCTTGTACATTCAGGCAAATTTTTTTCAGTCTAGCCAAAGAATTGAGTTCTATCAGAATTTTTTTGTTCTTCCTTTCTTCAACATCCGTAGTACAGGTATGCACATAAACGGTGCAGGCATATTAGTGAAGGAAGGTTGCAATGCAAGTAGGATCGGTGCAAGCATGTCCCTGACTGTAAATACACAGTGCAAGAAACTAATTAACGCAGTACAGGAGCACTTAATGTGAAATGATTATTGAAAATTATTTTTCCTGCAGCTAAAGGATTACCATGGTAGATCATAGCATATATTATTTCCATTTTGATTATTACTTTGTGTTATCATTTATTACTTTGGAAGAAATTATTAAAGTGCAAGATGTTTGGTTTTAGAAATCTAATATTTTTCATGAATGCCAAAGTACATATTAACTGGATCATGGAGATAATGTGGAATAGTACAGATTGTCCACAACCCTATGATTACCCCTTCCGAAAAGACTTTCCATTACTCATTCATCATAACCATAACCTCATAACCTGATCATATGACTGTTACATCGCCTTCGTAAAAGCCTTCGTTCCTCCAATTATTCTTGCTCACCTATGGGAGAATGGTATGTGTCAGTGTCCATTTCAAAGGGGTGTTTGTAATGATTAACGATGATTGGATGGATGGAATTAATTGGGCAGTGGACGGCAGGGTCTCCGCCATAAAATTCTCAACAGATTTTTGTCTCTTTACCGTGTGAAATCATTTGAAGACTATGATAGGGAATTGAGTAGAATTCAAGTAGGCTGGCACCCATGAGAAGTGAACCAACATCCTTGAAGGAAATTGAACAGGCCACAGCGTATAGGAACAATCTTGCACTATTGTAGGAATCAGGATTCCTCCCATTCTTACAGAAGTTCGATGGATATGATATGGCCATGGATAAGGTCGGCTCCTTGGAGTTTGTAGTTAAGAAGGAGTCCATAGCGCAAGCCACGAGACTGTCCAACATAGGGGAACAATGGTTTAATAAGGAAAGGATTGAAAAGAAGAGGTGGTGCCAGTTTGTGGTTGACAGAAAAATCAAGTTCGATTGGAAGAAGGGAATTCCCCGCAGCGCCTTGCTTGGTAAGTGGCAAGACCTTCTCTACATTTTATAGAAGTTCCTAACATGTGAGGGGCAGTATTCCATTACATTTGTGTATCACTTTTGATTGTTGCTACATTTTGAGTCTGGGAAGCACATTAATTCCCCGTATTATTTGCTCTGGAGTTTGGAGAAGATGGCAAAAGGAGTGCAGAACGGGAATGAAAGACAGGTCGAGTATAGACTTTACCACCATGGGATTATTGTGATTTTGGTCAAGAAGGAATTGAAGGCTAAGGATATAGCCTGGGAAACATTTTTAAATGAATTTCACACGAGAAAATCTGCTAGGAAGAGTGCAAGAAAGTCAGCTTGGATGAGTGCAAGAAAGAAGCAGAAGGTAGAAACCCCTACCCCTGCCAAGACAAAGAAAAAAATTAAACGATTATAGGCAAAGGAGAAGGTTGATGAAGGAACCATGTCCTTGGAAAAAAGGAAGGTGACCATGGCCTCGACAAAGAATAAGGTTTCTTCTCGGTCAAGCTCCCCAATTCTTAATGATGAATCACCTCAAGCTTCCCTCGAAGATCACAATATCTTAATCCTTGTGGATGCGATAGCCCATACTGTGGTAAGTGAAGAGCATTAAGAAATAGAAGACGTCATCCTTTTGTCAAACTTCGTTCAAAAAGTGAGGCAAAAGAAAGCAACCCCTAATAGAAGTAAGGACCCGCCAGAGGGTCCAGAAGATGATGTGGCACAGTATGAAGACCCCCTCGAAAATTTTTATGAGTAGGAGCCTGAAACCCCTATTGATGATTTGGATAAACAAGATAAAGTCCCTGATGAATTGGATGAACAGGGTATCAAACCCCCTGATAAGTTGGAGAAATAGGGTACTCAAGCTCCTGAGACTTTAAAAGCACAGGGTACTGTAGCCCCTACTACAATAGACCTGGAGGATTCTGAAACCTTCGATGCCATGAAAATTCTTAGCACATAAGCTTTTGTTGACTTGATGCAGACATTGGACAACCAAGATCATTTTGATCTTGGCGATGATGGTAGATGCCTTGAATCCTTTGCAGATATGGTACCTCCACCCAGTGAGTCAGACAAACAAATCTCTACCCTCTACCTCATCACTAGGATAGCAGAATTGGAACAACAAATCTATGACTTGGAGGTGCTCAACCATGTGATGAAAGAGAAAAGCAGCAACACGGTAAGGTGGAGTTGGTTGCAGAGGTTAAGAAGTAGGAACGTAAAGTAAAGGTATGGAAGTATCGATATTTTGAATGCTACAAGTGCCTCAATAAGGTGATTAAGAAACTAAATGATGCTCGAGAATATAATCCAAAGGTGGTAACAATAGGACTGAACATTCAAGTGCAGGATTGAGGATGGCCCCTATTTTGAAAAATTTTTGCAGACAGGTAAAGTTTGTGTGAGGACACACAATAGTTTAGGGATGGGAGGATGTTGATGTCCCAAAATCTCCTATTTTTCACCCTTTTCCCATCATAAAACCCCAATCTTCTACCTCTGTTGAATCTTCTTAAACCACTTATATCTTTCACTAGTCCAAGGAAAGCTACCTATTTCCACAAATTCTTCATTATTCATGTTTAGGATTTATTAGGTGTTTAATTAAATATTTTTAATATATGTCATGCCTTTATTAATGTCTTGTAACTTATGTTTAATTCCTATAATTATTTGATAAGGTTAAGGTATTAGTCGTAATGTAGCTTGATCTAGTGCAGGAACCTTCTTGTACCTCTGCTGGCAACACCTATCCTGAGATCTCCGTAGCCGTTCGTTCACGCCACGAGGGAACCTTGCCACGTCACCTAGATTAGTTGTAGATATCCGGAGATCGAATTAAAGCAGAGGATTGTTAAAGATTTTGTTGAAGATATGGTCCATGGCCAACGTTTTGTTCGCATATTGATATAGCCGAAAGGCCTAATTTTGTAAAGTCGTTTGGTAGGTAGTTCGATCGAGAGGCCTGATTTGGAAAATGACTGTATATATTTGTTATGGCCATGAGACAAGGACTGTATATAATGTAATTCATAGGTAGGACTAGGTGAGCGGTAGAAATTGATAGCAATTCTGGTAATAAGCTTGTAACTTTGTTGTCGCCCAAGTTCTGGGCTGGAATCGAATCTATTTTGTTATTTTCTGAATTGAATTAATAGAAGGGGTTCCGCCATGTTTCATTCATCATGCATTTAAATTTCTATTTGATGCGTTGATTTAGCTGTTGAAGAGTCTCGTTTCTTAATATGGAAATGAGATGGTTGGCTAGGGCCCAGCCAACCCAGCTTGTTTACCCATAAAAATTTTCATTGCTTTAAAGGTGTGTTAAATTATTTAATTGCATAAGTGTGGCTTGAGTTAATTTATTTTTCTTGCACATGAATTTCAACTTCTGTTAAGGTGTGAACGGATCCGTTTGTGTGAAATTTAATTTCAGTTCATTTATTTCTGCAATTTCCTTTTCAAGATTTATTTCACCTGGATCAAGTAGGAAGTTTGATCCTGCACCAATGCACGTTGGTTTTTGTACTATGTTTTTACATAGTTCATTTTACAACAGGAATTTTATTCTTTTCTTTTACGCAATTTAATTTATTTTTGCAAACAGTGTTGACATCAAAAGGAATTTGCTCTGATATTGAAAGTTAAATTCCTAAAATGATTAAAATTGACTTCCTAAAATGCACGAAAACGTTGTTGCATAGTCGTGATTTATTTCTTCACTTTACAGTTTCTAGGAAAAGGATTGAAAGTTATTTAAGTTATCATAGTGAACTTTATTTTCTAAGTAAGATCTGATTTCATGCAAATCACCTTTGACAAAAGATTGATTTTCTTTAAGTTTTCAAAGCATGTTCTTATTTTAGTTGTTTATTTACATTTTGCAAGGTTCAATTAATTAAAATAATTTCCTTTCGTGTGCAAGGTATTTCCAAAGTTTGCTTAAATTTTCAATTTATTTTATAGTTAATACGCTTCTTTAATTTCTCGAAATCGATAACTTGGTGTAGGAAGCTGTGTTCTAGTACAAGAACCGGTGTCTTGTTACAGGAACAAAGCACTCCAAGCCTTTTGGATTCGAGCCCCTACATGAATACATAAGTCTTCAGTAAAATTTCAAAGTATACTTTTCACACAGAGTTATGTGCCTGCACTAGTGCAAGCAGATTGTAGTATTGTAGGAACGACCCGTGTGAGAAGAAAAATCATTAGAAGGCAGACTGTCTTAAGGGCCCATCTGTTGAAACTGCCAAGTACCTCTACTGGAGATAAACATAGGCTTTCATTCAGTAGTTAAGATTGACCAAAAAAAGTGTGAATGTTCCTTTATTTAATTCTTCCGTAGATGAATTCCTTTACATTCCAGCACTAGAACTGATTTGGTGTTAATTTCCTTTGAGAATTTTTATTTGATTCTGCAAGATTTCGATTAAGAAGTAGGAATATAAAATAGGAAAATTTCATACCACTTCTAGCATTTCCTCTGTGCTGCGTCTCTAAGTTTACGAACCCCTAGGTTGAAAATTAAGTGTTGAGGAGTTTTCTTAAGTGCAATTTTTGCACCCAACAATAGGTAGCTTATACAATATATATGATAGAGGAGAATCATAATTTTAAGCGACTCGAAACATACTCTAATCAATTATTTAATTCTTTTTCTACTCAGAACAATATCGAAGACTATAGGGTAACTAGCTTGTTGTATTTCGAGTTTATTCTTCTAGCAATTATTGCATTCCAATCAACTATAAAAAATGGTGTGAAGGTTTCCTAAAATACAGAATTTCTTGGAAATAATATAAATAAAGGGTTTTGAACATTTATTTATGTTATGATTCATGCTCATTTAGGTATTAAGGGAATGATTTTTGGAGACAAATGAAGAGGCCTCCCAAATTTTAGGGGATGACACTTCAAAATATACAAAAAATGCAAAGTTTTAATATTTTAATGATCCATTTTGACTTGCAAAAATCTGATTTTCTCTGCAAAATAATGCCCCTGTAAATTGAAATTGAGTAGTTATGCACCCCTCTGGAAAAAAATGGGGGAGATGCATCCCACATTTGAGCATACATATCGCTATGAAACATTGGTATCTACCCCTAGGAGTCTATGCTAAGTTCTATTGTGGCCAAGTAAGATTTTGAAATGATCATTTGCATTATATCCTTTTTTGGAAATATTATTTCTAGGCCAGAGTGAAATAGATGCATAGATAACTCCAAACATCCAGTTTCTACACATGTGCATAAATAACGTTGAGTTTGATGGCTCAGAGGAGATATCTCAGATGGAGAAATGTTTATTATATAACGACCACAACTGTGTATCCTAATAATTTTATCGATAACATTTTTAACACATTTAGTGAAATATGCATGGAATTTTTAAGTTCAAATCCGTCATATAGCATAAATAAAAACTACACCATTTCTTTTGTTTTGTGTGAAGCAATGATTCTTTCTCATCAGGTTTCTTGATACCTAAATGACCACAAAGCTATTTTGCATGGGTCACATCATTCTAGAAATATAAGTTACATTCACAACTTGGAGAGTCATAGGACTTGCATCCATAATGAAATCCCCACATCCACAAGCTAGAGAAAGAAAAAAAGTTGGTGCCTCATAGCTCCTTGGGAGCTCATCTGGCCAGTAGTTCTCCTTGGGTTTAATGTTGATATTGTTTATTTTCCCTATTAATTGATCAGGAGATCATGTGTTATGCTCAAAATTGAAATTTCTCGAAACAGGACCGAACATGAACGACCAGAAAGGTCTCGTCGTTGCGATTCTGATGCCACGACCAGTTCAAAAAATCGATGTCGTATGAGGAAGATATCACATTTTGTCTGTTTTCCCACACAACAAAAATTTTGTGACTCGGATGCCTAGTCAACATGCAGGTACAATCAGCAAGTATATTCCGGGGAATATTACCTTTTCTCTTAGCCAACCAAATCACGTCACATGGCTTAATCTGGGCTGTTGATTTTTATGTTACGGGATGGTGAAACTGACCGTTGATGGATTTTGTTTGGACCGTCGGATGAGTGACACGTGGCAAGCCCGGAGGCCTATGCAAATGGTAATTTTGGTGGAGACTATAGTAGTGCTCTAATTTTAGGAATTTTCATTAAATTTAACTTCAGTTAAGTGCCAGTCTCCACTTTTAGTGGAGCTTTTCTAGCTAACATTGGGAAAAATGCATTGGGAGATCAATTTTTGACCAATTTGGGTGAAACAAGAGTCTACCTAGACTAATTTGAGAATTATGGATCCATTGGTGTAGAGAAAACAACCATTAGTAGCCTGTAAACACATCTAATTTTCAATTTTGAGCATAATGACAAAGAGAGACATGCCATTGGGAGTTGGACTAGCAGATGTAGCTCAGGAGGGGTGAACTGCTTCATGATGCCTACTTTGTAAAACTTATGTGTGATTGTATTTCTTTGTTATACACTATTGTATGGTGTTTTTAAGTCTTATTTTCATGCTTAAATTTCACAAATTCATCTATGTTTCATGGTTAAAACACTCATTCCTTAAGCAAAAAAATGGAGAAAAATTATACATGTTTAAATTACTAAAAGGACACTTAGCACAACAAATCTAATACACTCCTTTTAGATCAAGTTGGTATCAGAGCTAGATTTTAATCTTTGGTGTTTTGTGTGAAAATATTTTTTTAACTTTTTGCAAGGATTTTCATGCTTACTAGGCTCAAGCTTAAGAGAGGAGAAGGCCAATTGGTGGAAGAAAGAAGTTCTCAAAGGGAGCTATAGCAAAGGGGGGCAAGATTTCCACATTCTCCACCACCTATTTCACTTCCAAAAGAAGCAGAAGAAGCTATAAGCATGCCTCTAGGAGAAGAATAAACCCATGAAGAGGTGGATCCCAAAGAAGAAGAAAGAGTGTTCAGGGAATAATTCCTTGACATGATTGAAATGGTGAGAGTTCTTTATCAAGAAAGGAATGAAATACTAGAAGGAGAAGGAGCCAAACTTCACAAGGAAGGTCAGGGATCATCAAGAGGTCACAATGATGAAGATAAATTAAATAAGGGCAATGGAGGAAATGGAGGCAGTGGAAAGTCACCATCCTCACCCTCATCATCATCATCCTATACTTCATCTTCCATACACTAGTCACATAAGTCAAAGAACGCTGGTAAAAGTCCTTTTCTAAAACTTAATGTTAAGTTTGAATTTCCAATGTTTAATGGTGAAGTCAATGCAAAAAAGCTTGATAATTGGATTAGGAAATTGGAGGTCTATTTGAGAATTCATAACCTTCATGATGATGAAACCAAAATCCAACTAGCTTCATTGAGGATGGAAGGTGCATGTCTTATTTGGTGGGAAGCCAAGACAAAGGAGGAGATCAAAAATCATGGTAAGATTATTCTATCATGGACTGATTTCATTACTGCAATGAAACAACATTTTTATCCATTATCTCACATGCAGAAAGCCATAATGAACAAGAAAAAATTTAGACAATTGAAAGGAAAAAATGTACAAAACTACACCCAAGAATTTAGGAGAAGAGCTCTCTTATTAGGGGTAGATTTACAGAGTCAAGATACTTTTCTCAAGTAAATATGAGGCTTACATAGCTACCTAAGACATACTATTATCATGTTTAACCATACAAGATTAGATGAGGTATGTGTTCAAGCTATACATTTAGAAGCAAGAGGGAAAAACGTTATTGATGAGAGTAGAAAGAAACCTTTAAAGGGGAAAAAAAAAGAGAATACCTCAAAAGGTAAGGGCAAAAGGAATGCATCTATCAAGAAAGAGGGAGATAAAGTGGTTTGTAAACATTTTTCAAGAGATGGCCATGAAGAGAAAATTTTTTGGAAACTACATCCTGAAAAGAGACCTAAGTATAACAATAAAAAAGGGAAGCAGAAAAATGCAGCTACAACTCAACATGACTTAGGATAGGATTTAGGTGACAAATCAAAATTACAGCCATGGGATTGAAGAATATGAAGGGGAAATAAATTGAAACAAAACCCAGTACTAGTACTTCAAACTGTCACATACAAGCTCCAAATAAAGAAGAGAGAATTGAACTGTTTCATGTGAGGATCATATCCAAACATACCAATATTTACACATTGTTTGACAGTGGTTCACAAGAAAACTTAATCTCTAAAGACTTGTTCAAGAAACTTAATATTGAGACCATTCCACATCCAAAACCATGCCCACTTGGGTGGATTTGTAAGGATGCAAATTTACAGGTTTCAAAGAAGTGCATATTGCACTTTGCAATAACTGCACATTTTGTTGACCCAGTTGAATTAGATGTGATTCCACTTGATATTACAGGTGTTGTGTTGGGTAGTTCTTAATTGTATGACAGGAAAGTGATCTTCCATCTCCATGAGAAAAAATACCGGTTATTCAAAGATGGAAAGGAGTACATTGTTAGAGCACATCACAAGAAGACAAATATTGCAATGGTAAATGGTGGACAGGTAAAAAGGCTGGTGAATTCAAGTAAGAATTTTGTTCTTCTAATGATTAAGCCTAAAGCTGATGTTAATCATGAGTCATTTAAATATTGTGATTCTGTGTTGAAATCAGATTTATATGATGTAGTTGATGCACATCATGAGATGTTTCAGGAGCCAACAAGGTTGCCTCCTAAAAGGGAGATTCAACATGATATTCAGTTACAACAAGATTATCCTTTTCCAAACATCAGCATGTATCACATGCCCATAATGGAGAATGCTAAAATAAAGAGGCAAATAAAGGACTTGTTGGATAAGGGACTCATAAGGCCAAGCACTTCGCCATGCGGTTCACCCATAGTCCTAATTCCGAATAAAGATGGGACTTGGCACATGTGTGTCGAATTCAGAGCTTTGAACAAGATAAAGGTAAAGAATCAATACCCACTCTCAAGGATAGATGATTTGCTAGATCAGCTGAAAGAAGCAAAGATTTTCACTAAGTTAGATTTACGAAGTGGATATCATCAAGTAAGAATTGCAGAAAGTGATATATGGAAGACTGCATTCAAAACCAAACAAGGACTCTTTGAGTGGTTGGTTATGTCGTTTGGTTTGTGTAATGCACCGAAAAATTTTATGCATGTTTTGAATCCATTTCTTGATGACTTTGTGATTGTGTATTTATATGATATACTCATTTCCAGCAAAACAAGAGAAGAACATGTCTTGCATGTAAAAAGGGTACTTGATGTTTTGAGGCAAGAGAAATGATTTCTTAAGATGTCTAAGTGTGAATTTAGAAAGACTTCTATGGTTTATTTGGGACACATTGTAGGAGGAGGTGAGTTGAGAATCAATCCTTCTAAATTAGAAGCCATTGTGAATTGGCCCACTCCCAAATCAGTAACCGAGGTAAGAAGTTTTTTAGGCGCAGCTCAGTATTGGAGAAAGTTTATTGCTAACTTTTCTACCATAGCAGCTCATATGCATGTAGTGACAAGTGTGAAGAAAGGCTTCAAATAGGGAAGCTTTAAAAGACAAGATCAGTTCAGCTCTAGTCCTTGCATTACTTAATTTGAGAAAACCATTCGAGTTTCAAACCGATGCTAGTGATTATGCCATGGGTGCAGTACTTTTGCAGCGTGGTAAGCCTATCACTTTTCATTCTGGAACATTCAATGGTGCTGTAACTAATTATCCTACATATGAAAAAGAGTTGTATGCGTTGGTACAAAGCGTCAAGAAGTGGAAACACTACTTGATGGGTAAAGAGATGAGTATACATACCGATCACCAACCATTACAGTACTTGCAGTTGCAAAGAAAATTGCATCAATCACGAAATTTCAGGTGGATGGGATTTCTTCAACAGTTTCACTTGGTTATAAGATAAAACAAAGGTATTTTCAATAAATTTACTAATATGATTTCAAGGCCAATTATAAGTGCTTCTACTTTACTTAAAAGTGATTCTATTGTACATGAGAGTTACATAGAACATTATGCATCTGACATTGATTTTCAAGATGTGTATGCTAGTTTGAGTGAAGGGAATCAAGTTGAGGAAAATGATTATCACATGCATAAAATTTGTTGTTTCATTTGGGTAAGCTTTGTATACCACAAGGAGAGAGACTTAGAGTCATGAGAGAGGCGCATTCGTCTCTTATTGTTGGACACTTTGGGGTAAGAAAAACAATGGCGCATCTACAAAGGTATTGTTATTGACCTCACATGATAGATAGTGTGTCACGTTTTATAAGTGGATGTTCTATGTATGAAACAAGAAAGCCTAGCAATAGGAAGCTTGGGTTGTACACACCACTACCGATACCATCAAGGCCATGGGAGAGTGTCTGCATGGACTTTGTTGGAGGTCTATCTATGTCAATAAAGCATCATGATTATCTTTATGTAGTTGTGGATAGAGTTAGTAGAATGTGTATACTTATGCTATGTAATAAAACAATTACTGTTGAATAAACTGTTGAACTTTATTTTCAACATGTATGGGTTCATTATGGTTTGCCAACTTCTATTGTTAGTCACAGGGATTCCAAGTTTGTTGGGAATTTTTGGTCCAACCTTTGGAAGATGATGGACACAAAGTTGAAAAAGAGTATTGCTTTTCATCCGCAAACTGATGGCCAAACCGTGTTGGTGAATAGAACCGTTGTGCATCTATTGAGAGGATATTGCAGCAAACATCCCAAGTTTTGGGATGAACAACTGCATTACATTCAACATGCTTAAAACTGGGCCAATCACTCTTCTAAAAATACTTCACCTTTTGAAGCCTACTTTGGGTATTTGCTGAAATCGCCATTAGACTTCATCTTTGAGAAGGATGTTGTAATTGATGGGCGTAGTGCTATTTACAAGGCTCAAAAGTTTATTGAGAAAAATCAGATTATTCATCAACAAGTTCAAGAACAACTTGAGAAGAGTCAAAGCAAATACAAGGAGAGGCATGACAAACATAGATTTGATCAAAAGTTTCAAGAAGGAGATGAAGTATGGTTACACATAAGAAAAGAAAGGATGCAAGGAAAAGGTAAAAAGCTAGAGCCTATTCATTATGGTTCATTCAAGATCATTAAACAAGTTGGTAATAATGCATTTCAACTTGACTTTCCTTCATATATGCAAATGTATTCCATTGTCAATGTGGAGAATTTATGTTTGTATGAGCCTCCTTTGATTGATGATCAAGGGAGTGACATTCAGCTAGCAGCTATAGAATATTTATCGCTAGAATTTCTAGACGAGCTCAAGGAGGATTCAATCCTTGATAGGAGGACACGCACTTCTAAGAGGGGAAGTGTCGATTATCTTTGAATTGGGTTCAAGGACAACAAACCAAGTAAGGCAAGATGGATGGAAGTGGAAAAGGTGAGGGAGTTGTACCCTCATCTTCTAAATAGGTAATTAAAGTCTTTTGGGGTCCAAAAGCTTCCCAATGGGGAAGTGTGATTAGGAGATCATGTGTTATGCTAAAAATTGAAAGTGCTTGAAATAAGACCAAACCTGAGCGACCCGAAAGGTCTCGTCGTTGCGATTTCGGTGCTGTGAACCGTTCGAAAAACCAATGTTGTATGAGGAAGATATCGCATTGTATCTGTTTTCCCAAACAACAAAAATTTTGTGACTGAGATGCCTAGTAAGCATGCAGGTACAATGAGTAGGTATATTCTGGGGAATATTCCATTTTCTCTCAGCCAACCACATCTCACCATGTGGCTTAATCTGGGCCATTGATTTTTGTGGTACAAGATGGTGATTCTGACCGTTGATGGATTTTGTTTGGACCATCAAATGAGCGACACGTGGAAAGCCCGGAGGCCTATCCAAATGGTCATTTCAGTGGAGACTGTAGCAGCGCCCTAATTTTAGGGCTTTTCATTAAATTTAACTTTAGTTAAGTGCCAGTCTCCACTTTTAGTGGAGCTTTTCTAGCTGACATTGGGAAAAATGCATTGAGAGGTCAATTTTCGACCAATTTGGGTGAAACAAGAGTCTAGCTAGACTAATTTGAGTATTATGGAGCCATTGGTGCAAGGAAAATAGCCATTAGAAACCTATAAACACATGTAATTTTCAATTTTGATCATAATGACAAAGAGGGACATGCCATTGGGAGCTGGACCAGCAGATGTAGCTCAGGAGTGTTACACGTTATTTTTTCACAATGAAATTTGACTGTCCATATAGGTCCATTACCACCTATATTATGTTCCCTTAGAATTAAAAAACCCTAATTTTCCCAAACCAAGTCTTGGAATTGGAAAAAATCTCATTAAAACCCTTAAAAGTATAACTCCGCACTTTTCTTAGCCCTTTCCTGTAGGTCGGCAGATAGTTGTTCTATAGCCCGCGGCAGCTTCCGCACGTTATGCTTATAAAACCCGCGGACCCCCGTAAAAAGTCAAATAAAGGAAAAAATTAAGTTCTAGAAGCCTATTTGGTCGAATATTCTCCCAACTGGAAGCTTCTAGAGACACAATCTGTTCGAGCTTTATCCCTCCACTCATGGAGCTTTATCCCTCCATTCATGGATTTTATCCCTTGGTATATGGAGCTCAAATCCCTTCATGAGAGTAATCCATCCCCTATTCATGGAACTAAAACTACCTCCATTTCCCTATAAATTGAGGTCATTTTTCAGTCTCAAGGGTACCTTATATATGGTAATTGCTGAAGAAATTCTCAAGAGATCATACTCTTTACACTAGTTGTTTTTGGCATAAGAATGATCACACCCTTATTTCCATAACTCCATGCTTGTTCAAAGAGAGGAAGGCTTGTCAAACTGAAGGAGGAACGATTGTTCGGGACCAAGGGAGAAACTTGTACGACACCAAGGCATCAGGTTGTAAAATTACTCTTTTCATTCAAGATAATAAATATGGATCTCATTTTCTCATTAAGTTGTTCTTGTGCTTATTCGAATAATTCAATACTTAGACTCCTTGATCACTAAGTTAGATTAGTTGTTCATAATTATTATATGTTGCAGGTGATTTTAATTCTTTTGTCTGTCTTTGATTGCAGGTTCGACTTACTAAAGAAGCCTCTTTGGAGCGATTGGATAAAAGACTGCACCGAACGTTGGATTTCAAGGTAGGAGCATGTCCTCTTTCTTTGTTTATAATAATTCTGAATTGAAGATAATCTAGAGAAAACAATTTACAAATGGATGTTTGTTTCTAGATATTCGTAGAATACTAGGGAGATCTCTCTTGTCTGCAAGAGGGATTAATCTGCATCACAAAATGGCAACTCCACTAGGGAATAGAACTTATTTTCCCTTTTTTATTTTTTAGTTTGAATTTTAAGAGTTTTATGATTTTGATTAGTCTAAGACTAGGTTGGGTAGATAAATTCTAAGAATCCCTGAAAAGAAAAGCTGAATATTTATTTTTTCTACTTTTCCTTGCCTCCACGGTTTTCAATTGAAAATAGTGCAGTATCCTCCACAGTTTTTAGTTCAGAACAATGCGATACCGCTCCGTTCTCCATTAGAACCTGCGGACATGTGGAAAATTTTTGAAAAATTTAAAATTCTCTTTTTAGGGGCCAGATTACCTGATTCTTTTTGTTTTCCCCAGTCTACCTTAGCTATCAAAATCTTATGTGTGAATTTATTTTCAGTAAATTTTCGTTTGTGTGATTTTTCATCTGATTTGCATTTTATGAGTGAGTGTTTGCCCTATTTTCTTGTTGCTCCATATAAGAAACCTTCATATACCTTAGCTTACTAGTCTGATGATGTTCTCTTTCTGAGCCATTAAACCCATTGCAAACCTTACTTTTATGAAAATTGATTTCATTTTCATTTGCAAATTTGGAAGAGCTTTTAGCTTACTAAAGCCTAATTTTCACACCGAACCATTTTTGGATGTTTTCATTTTTGCTGAGATAAGTAGAAATTCTTCTTGGTTCGAACACAAACTAGGAGAAAACGTCCTCAAACTTTCTAGATAGATTTCAAAGTATTTCTTTTGATTTTGAAATTTATGTTTTTAGAGTTTTAGATATTGTTTTCTTTTTGGAAATATTTTGTTTAATGATTTGTAGTTTTTGATTTGATTGATAAAGGAATTTCATTTCGAACGAGTAATAGATCATTTTTGCGAAATTGATTTCTCAAAGAAATCGTCTTCTTTTCAAAGATTTTGTTTATGAATGAAAGAAATGGTGCTTTGAAAATTGTTAAATCTCTCAATCTTTCCCTTAAATAAGATTCATTGAAAAGAAAAGAGTTGAACTTTTCATTTAGATGCATTTAGCGTATTTTTGAGTTGGGTCATAAACATCATTGAAGTTTCACTTCCATTCCTTCTGTCTTAAGCAACAACTAAATTAAAAACAATGCTTCAATAAAATTAATCTAGATATTTTACATTTTCTAGGGATCTTTTCCACCAACATAGTGTAGGCTAGTGTCTTCGAACAGGTTGTAATTAAAATTCCAAGATAGTTCAAACAAATAAGTAACAATCTTGCGGTAGGAAAATCCAATTGTAGCATTTGTGCTCTAGGAAGCTCTTCTTAAAAGAGTCAAGCACGAGATCATGTCGGAACTAGTGAGGTAATTGTACCTATCTCATTGGGAAAGATAATAAATGTGCACGTATTAAAATTGGTAAACCTTAGATAGACCATTGTCAAGGAGTGTTGGTAAACCTTGGATTATATCAAGGAGCCTTCAATGGGATTGAGCTAGTTACTCTACCCTTGCATGTATATCGGATAGTAGAATGTTCCCCCAGGTAACTTTGTTCCCGTTGGTGACCTTAGTGACTATAAACTTTAGGATTTTTTCCCAAGGTGACGGTGTAGGGAAGGTCCCACTGTACCTGGAGCAGACGTCGACTAGACTCACTTGGTATTTCCGAAGGGTACTCTTTGCTTTGAGATGACATAAGTGGAGAGACTTGCACTAGACTGTTTCATTAAGAAGGTTGTTGGGGTAAATGTTTCAACCACCATTTCCACATTAGAATTCTACGACGTTGGATTTCATCACCAACTAGTGTTTTTAGTGTGGGAATCTAGTGTTTGTGGGTGGATTTCTCTCTTATATTTTGTAGGTGTATGATCAATTTGATTGTTTCCTTATAGACTTTAGATATTTTGTTGAAATTTTCTTTGATTTCGTGTGCTAAAACTTTTAATCATGGTTGAATTACCTAGAAAATCACATAGAATGTATGGGAAACCCCCTGAGTACACACCAAGCTAGTTAGAAAAGCTTAAATCTGAGAAAGGACAACAATCAGGGACTCGATCAACTAAACACGAGGAAACATCAGTAATTATACATCCTGATTACGAAGTAGATCAACCTCAAACAGCAGAAAGTTTTCAAAGGAAAATATCAATTTTTGAACTAGTTGAACTTGCTTCCACAACTAGTGAATTATCAACTATTGAGCCTGTAATTTCTGAACCAGAAACTGAACCTGCTACATCTGAGCCTACTCTAGAGTTTGTCTCTCCAACCCCTGATCGTCCTCATTCACCGAGAGTGAAGTTTTGCATCACTGAGAGCCCTCCTCTTGGCCTCATTAGCATTGAAGAAATTACTGACATAGAAGAAGAAGTTGTTCTTCCTTCACATCAAGAATATTTAGATCTTAGGCCAAGTGAATCGATTTAGTATTATATACCTTTCAAACAAAATCCTTGGTATTCTCAGTTGACGGACTTTCTACACAATTCTGGTCTAAACTATTCACCACCGCGAATTCCTTTTTATGCTATACCAAGAGGTAATTACAGACCTTCATTAAACATGTCTGGTGAGTCATCCATGTTTTTTGCATCAACAAAATCATATTTGTATGGTGGTCTGTCTGTTCCTATAGGATACCAGTCGCTTTCTGGTACTTTCTCGGGAGCAGATCCTTCTCCCGAAAAACTTATACAATCACCTGGTCCAAATGAATCACATACTGAAAATTTGAACATGGAACAGGTTTACATGATGTCTGGAAACATTCCTAACCCTAACCATCAAAGTAGTAACTTACCGCCTGGGGGGCATCCTCAAGGTAGTATTTTACCGCTTGGGTAGCAACGTCAAGGACACTACATACCTCAAGGACAGTACACACCTCAAGGAAAATACCAACCTCAATGGAAATACTTAATTTAGGGTCCATAACCTCTTCAAGGACAATACCCTATGCTAGAGCAACAGTATTTTCAAGGACAACAGCCTCCTTTAGGGCCGTAGTTCTATCTCAAACAACAATTGTTTTAGGGAGGTCAATATTTTAGTGGTATCTATCCAGCCAACTATCAAACATACGTTCCAAATTATCAACCTAGTTATGGTCTGTCTTATGCAGTACAACCTTCAATGGGAGCTCCATATCCTAGAGTAAACACGGTGTGGAATCCGACACCAAATCAATAGAATTTGCAACCTAATGTTCAAGTACCTTATAATCAACCTGTTCATCCAATTGTTTATAGTCAAATCCAACAACCTATCCAACCTAAGCTTCAAGTTATACCATAGGTATCTTCAACTAGTACTGTTTAGCCGCCTGGTCCGAGTACACCTAGAACTCCACCTCAAACTACCACACCAAATTTTGTTCAACCTACCACACCTATCCTTGGAATTTCCATAGCCCCTATTTCTACAGCCCCTCAAGTATCACAACAAATCCCTCCAGTTACTGCACAACAACCTGGACCCACAGTTCAGACTACTGTTAAAATGTCTGTGGGAAAACATGGTACAAGCACAATTGTAACAAGCTAACCTTAGTTTGTTTATCAACCATATCAAGGGTAGTATCAATATGGACCTGTAGCACAAAATCTAGTATACCAGCATCAACCGTACCCTGGTTACACGTATCAGATACCAGCTCAACCTAAGTATGGTCTGGCAAATCCTGGTTATCTGGGAGGCATTCCAATCCCAAATGCATAGGCTATTCCACGATATCATAGATATCCTCCTCCTGTTACTAGTATAGTTCAACAAGGTTATTAATTTTCTCAGCAGGACCCTAACCATCGATTTCCATTCATAGCAACTTTGGATTTACCCGATTTTTCACGCATAAAGAATGATCCAATTTATTATCTTCCATATTGGCCGCCAATGCCGAATAAGTTGCCCAGTGATATTCCTAAGTTCGAAGGTAAATCAGGAGAGGACCCCTCAAACCATGTCATGACTTACCACCTCTGGTGTAAATCCAACTCTTTGATTGATGATTCCATTCGATTAAGGCTGTTTTAGAGAACACTGATAAGTTTAGCTGCAAAATGGTATATTGAAATACCACGTGGCTCATTTAAAATTTTCAATTCATTAGCAACAACTTTATTAACACACTTTTAGTTGCGAGTCAGATACGACAATGGCATGGAACTCTTGACTTCATTAAAACAATATACGTCTACATACATATCAGATCACATACATGAATGGAGACGTAGAAGACGTTTAGTGAAATTTTTTATTTCGGATCAGATTTTGGTAGAATGGTTTATAAAATCTTTGCTTCCAAATATCGTTGAATATGTGGCTAAGGGAGGGGTTGTTACGGAAGAATAGGTCATTGCTCAAGCTCAGTACTTAGACCTTGTATATACACAGTCTGGTACGTTATACAAAAAAAATCCAAACTTACCACGTCCTGGTCAAATAACTGCAACTCCTTCAGGGTCTCATGTTGTAGACGGTGTAATTGTTTTAGTTAGTGCTAATAAGAGTAAGAATAAGTATTCAAAAACTACTTCTCCTATCATAACTTTACCAGATTCACCGGAAGGAGATTCTTCCCTTGAAACTTCTGCCGACATTCATGTTGTATATTCATCTACAGCTAAATCCAAAACCGGTAATAAGAATAAAGGAAAGAATAAAAACAAACAAACTTTGTCTCCCAAAGAGAAAACTGAAAAGAATGAACCATATGATGATAAGTGGAAACTCTATTATGCTCGTCTTATCTATGAAGAAGATCACTTTACCAAAGAGTGCCCACATCAGTCTGAGGTCTCTAAATTCATCAAAGGTTCACCCACTACCGCTGTCTTGAAGGATGTTTTTCCTACTCAAGATAGCAAAATGATAGGATCTTCTTCAAATTCATCGGAAGATATTTTAATGATGTCTGAGGTTATGGTTGCAATGCGATCGCAGGACTATGGAAGTAAAAATCTTGTAACTGGTAAAGAGATAGAAGATTCTAATCCAACACTAGTTGTATCTCCTTTGGTTTACGATCCACTTCATATCGAGAAACATAATCCTGATCTAGTGATTAAACCGCCTGCTAAAGGTGTACTTAGAAAACCAGCTTTCAAGCCACATGCAAGAGCTGCTCATAACTACAACATTGTTGAAGACTTGGCGATATCCCCTTCAGCAATGTTGCCCTTAGAAGTGCTACAATCATTTCCAACACAAAGGAAATTACTTTTATCAGCTATCATAGCTATATATCCTCAGGATTCTAAACTCATGGTCTTTTATCTAGAAAACTTTACACCGAGACTCCCCCATCAGATGGATTTTCAAATTCCGGAATTTGTAAAAAACATACGAGTTTTGCGTACTGTAATTGATGAGCATGCATCCACATGCATACTATCATTAAATTGTTGGAAAAATATTGGTTCTTTGACACTCAACCAATCTCCGAAAATCCTTAAATCCTTTGATGGAAGAGGATTCCATCCATACAGAATACTCCAGGATCTACCTATAGAAGTAGAAGGCAAAACTATTATTCTAGATGTGGAAATTGTTGATGCCCCTCTAGATTACAACCTTCTTTTGGGTCGTAGTTGGTCTTATGCCATGACTGTTGTCATTTCATCCGTCTTTCGATTAATCATGTTTCCTCATAAAGGGAAGATTGTGAAAATCAAGCAGTTGTCATATTATTCATCCGATCCTGCTTCTACAGACAATATCCAACATGTTGGAAAATCGAGTATCCCATATGAAGATGTTGGTGTAGGCTTAGTAAAGGACTCCCTTTTGATGGTAAATTTCTCTATGCCTCCACCCAACATACCACGTACCATTACAAACATCAATATGATTTCATCAAGCACTATACCATTCAATGACACTTGGGTAGTGCCTTTAGAGTCAGAAATGGATTCTTTCAACGGTGAGATGCCTTTAAGTCCTTTTGAAATGGCATATGTAGTAGTATAGTCATTTTTTGACACACTTTCAACAACTCTTGATCAAATGAGTGTGATCACCGAAGAATCTTCTTCACTCTCAATCTCGACCTTGACATCAATTTCCAATCCTTTTCAACATGTGTTTCACACTGATGAAAGTATTAGAGAATTTTTGTCTTTGGATGAATTACCCTGGGATGATCTACACCATAGATCTTTGTTTTTACCTTAAATTGATAGGTTTTAAAATGATTTTTCATCTATTTTTACGATTGATTATGTCAAGGAACCACAGAATCCCATATCGATTACAAATTCAGATTCTGAGATTAATTTAGGAAAAATTTCTATAATTGTTCCTATCGACATATCAGTTAAACCTGGCATTGTTGAAAACATCCATATAGGCGCTTCTTATATGATTGAAGAGATTAATACATATAAATCCCTATTTAAAGAATTCTGAGATACATTTTCCTGGCCTTATGAAGAGATGTCGGGAATTGATCCAAAGATTGTAATTCATGAAATAAATACATACCCGGATGCAAAGCCTATTAGACAAATATTATGTCCCATACATCTGTGAAATGTTGTTTCTATTAAATTTGAAGTGGAAAATATACTACGAGGAGGATTTATTTATCCAATTCCATTGACAGATTGGGTATCTAATATAGTTCCCGTTACCAAAAAACAAGGGACTATACGAGTATTTGTCAATTATAGGGATATTAATAAATCATGTCCAAAAGACAATTATCCTACCCCCTATATCGACCAAACTATTGATGATTGTGCTTGAAATGAATTTTTTTCATTTATGGATGGATTTTTTGGATATAATCAAATCAACATACTCCCTGCTGATCAACCAAAAACAATGTTTATATGTCCTTGGGGAACATTTGCTTATTGGAAACTACCTTTCGGATTAAAGAATGATGGTGAAACTTTTCAAAGGCCAATGTCTTATGCTTTTCATGAAATCAAACATATTGTACAACATTAGCTGGATGAATTACCCGCTCACTCATTACGCAAGGAAGATCATCCTACACACTTACAAGCTATTTTCATGAAATGTTGGCATTACAAGATTCGTTTGAACCCCCACAAATGTGTTTTTTGTGTGCAATCAGGATGATTAATGGGATTCATCTCGAAATCTGACATTCGTGTCGACCCCTCGAAGGTTAAGGCCATCATAAATTTACCTCCTCCTTCCACACTTCGTCAACTCCAAATTTTTCAAGGGAAAGCAAACTTTCTACATAGATTTATCCCGAACTATGCCGAGTTAACAAAAGGTTTTACCCGGTTGTTGAAACAGAATGTTCCTTTTATTTGGGATGATATTCTTGATCGATTTTTTGATGCTCTAAAATGCGTGTTAACCCATGCACCATTATTGCATCCACCCAATTACAACTAGGACTACTTGTTATACTTAGCAGCCTCTGATTCCACCATCAGAATGGTTCTAGTTCAAGAGGATGAATCTCACAATGAGCATGTGATCTATTATCTAAGTCGGAATCTGAACCCAACCGAAATTAAATATTTTCATGTTGAGAAATTGGCCTTGGCAGCAGTTCAAGTCGTCCAATGATTTCGTCACTACATATTATTACGTAAGACAACTGTGATATATAATTGCAACTTGGTGATGTATATTTTGACAAAACAATTACTCAAGGGAAAGTAATCTAAATGGATTAACATCCTACAAGAGTTTGATTTGGAATTCGAGAAATCTAAATCAAGGAAATCATTGGTATTTGCAGAACTCATGTGTGAATTTCCCAATACTGAGACGAAAACCGTGGTAGAGAATCCCATCGTAGATGAATCTCTATTTCTTATCAATACATTATATCCATGGTATGGATATATCATCATATATCTTCAAACCCAAACCTTTTTTCTAGAGCTTTCACGTTTAAATCGATGGAGAATTTGGTATCAATCCCAGCAATACAATATTGTTGGGGACACACTTTATCATCATGGTGCGGATTTTGTTTTTCGACGTTGTATAACTCATGAAGAGGCTGAAAGGGTTTTGAATGACTGCCACTCTAGAGCCTATGGTGGTCATATGTCTGGGTTTGCCACAACCCAAAAGATATTGCGCCCTGGTTATTTTTGGCTGTCATTGTTCAAAGATTGTATTATTGCGGTCCGAAAATGCCACAAATGCCAAATTTTTGATCGAAATATGCACACGCCACTAGCTCCTCTTCACCCAATCATTGTTGTCAGTCCTTTTGCAAAATGGGGCATTGATTTCATTATATATAACCCTCATTCGACCGAGGGGAATGGGTATATTATTCTCGTTGTAGATCATTTTACCAAATGGGTCGAGGTGATGCCTACATTCGCGACAGATGGAAAAACTGCAGCTACATTTGTATTCAATCATGTAATTTCTCGTTTCGGTGTACCCCAAGCTATTATCATAGACCATGGGATTCATTTTAAAAATATAATGATGACCGAACTTTCTGATCAACTTGGCCTGCGCCATGATAACTCTACTCCATATTACCTGCAGGCTAATGGTCAGGTTGAAGCCGTCAATAAATTTTTAACCACCATGATTGAACGGATTATCAGAACTCACAAATCGAATTGGCATACCATGCTTTTTTCGGCACTATGGGCATACCGAACCTCAGCAAAAACTGCTACAGGGTTCACTCCTTTTCAACTGGTCTATGATTTAGAAGTTGTGTTACCCATTAAATTTGAAATACCATCACTCCAATTAGCCATAGAGTTACTACCAGCTACCCTTGAAGAGGAAAAAATCTTTTTGTACTTAGCACAATTAGATGATACTTGGCGCACTGCTACATTAGCTACCGAAGCTCATAAGAAATGTGTGAAAGATCAGTATGATCGAAGTGTTACCCCTCATGTTTTTTCAGAAGGTGACCTAGTCTTAGTATATGATCAAGCTAAAGATAAGCTAGGTGCTGGGAAATTCGAACTGATGTGGCATGTTCCCTACATTGTCAAGCATGCGCTTGCCAAAGGGGCCTATGAATTGATTGATTATGACAGGTTCTCTTTAGATATGCCCAGAAATGGTCTTTATCTTAATAGATATTATGCTTGACTCTCGTGTGAAGACTCCCTTGTATATTAGTTATTTTTTATATAGTGTGCCTTAGATTAGATAAGTGTGTTTAGATTAAGTTTGATGTTACTACTATCACTACTTATCTTGATTAATATTGATATTTCAAATGTCAACATCCCTTCAAAAGTACATTAGTTTTAGCTGATGGTGCATGTTGTAGTACACAAAATATCTCTTCCGCAGCTTGGGTTATCGATTCACCCACTGATGAGTTAGTTTCTATGCATGGGGTAAGCCTTGGTCAAACAACGAACAATATTGCAAAATATAGCACATTCATTGAGTTATTATCTTATTCCATTTCATTTGGTATTCAACTTTTGATCATTAGGTTAGATTCAAAACTCATTGTATTACATTTAAATAGAGTATACGCAATTAAAAATCCAGTGTTATTGAGATTATTTTTGAAGGTTCGTCTCTTGGAACGACAATTTGATTACATCGAATATCAAAAAATTTCAAGAAAATTAAACACATTGGTCGATGCATTAGCTAATCATGTTCTAAATATGCATGTTCAACATTTGATACATGTTGAACAAGATACTCAGAGAAAGTACTAATATCATAGATAGGTTTGTTTTCAAAAAATATTACATCATCTATGATAATAGGTTCAAATACCTTATGATCTAATAGATATTGATACAGAAAACAAAAAATGTCAATCCACAATGATCATCCACTATCTGTGATGATGATCATGGTAGTAGACTATGACACGCGCCACCTTGCACAGGAATCTCCTAAACTATACTATAACACCTGTAACATGTCTCTAAAGTCGGAGAGGAATGTCATATGTTCCTATCTCGGGAATATCTATGGTTAACCTCTCCAGGTTGTGTTCCATATCAGTTAGGATCTTTGTTTCCTGGTCCTGTGGTGGTGCTATAGGCTCTTCTTACTGCCTATCAAAGTGGCGGAGTGTAGCTGGTTGTCGTGGACCAACATCTGTATTTAAATATTGTTATCAGTATTAGACGATAAAAAACAAATAAAAAATAGATTGAAAAAATAAAAATATTTCTCTTACCTGATTCGTCCCACTGTGCACTTGGAGGCAAGGACATCTCAGGATCACCTCTGAAATCTATATTTGCATAAGGGAAGTCTTCAATTGTGAAGATTTGGTTCCTTAGCCACATAAAGTACGTCGGAGTGAATCGAACCACTGAACTGCCATCGCCACCATGGCAGGCCATTAATGCAACCCAACGTACCATTTGAGGTTCTCGAGGTTCCCCATGATCTGCTGGAATAAGCTAAGGGGTGAGAAGCGGGATTCTCTCCAAAGCAAAAGAAATCAAAATGGCGCCATAACCAAAGTTTTTTAACTTTTCATTCTTTGCTTTGGTTAGTTGGCCTTTCATGTTGGCCAATACCCCTTCGCACCAGTTGAATAAGGTGCCTCTAAAACACTCTACTGCTGTCTGCATTTGAGATTTAGTGGCTACATGTGGAGCTGCACTTCCACACAACCCGGTTACTGTGAATGTAATCACTTTGAGATCTAATCGCAAGACAATTTTTATTTCTATGTGATTATCCTTTGGATCTGCTTCATCACTGCAAAACTGTTGTTTGTAGCTAGCAATGGGTAGGCCACTGATCCAGGTGGATATTGGTGGTCACCCACCTATTCCACTTGGGGTCCCACCATTTTCTCTTTCAGTTTTTCATTTTTGGCACCACTTACTATTTTTAGCAATTTTTTGGGTCCTGAACTTCCGGAGCCATTTTGAGGCCCTAAACGGCGTTTTTTGGGAAAATTGGGAGCAACATGGGTCCATGGACCAATGTTTCTCACTCAAAATTTGTAGTCCTCAGATAGATATTTCTAACGAGGTATGATTCACGTCAAACGAAGATCGTATGCCAAAGTTACGTCCCTGGGAAGTTGAAACACCAATTTACCCAAACAGGGCCCATAGTTTTGGCGCTTCATCTCCTAGGTTATGGTTTTGGATGTTTAGGGTTTCTCATTGTTTCTAAATAATAAATAGGCCCTTTAGCTTCATTTTAAGTCAGTTCAGAGGCCCGTAGATGCCACATCTCTTCTCAGAGATAGCTACCAGCACCCTAGCTAGTTTATTTCCATTCTGTCTGTAAGTAAATTTCAGTTCTTTGATATTAATGAAATGAAGTGATTTTTCCTCTGCATCTTTGTATTTATGGTTATATGTTTATTCTGTTGCATTCCTGCATAAATCTAGATCAGTGGTATTAGAGCGATCTACTTTTTCTTTATCCTTCTTTTCATGTCCCCAACGAGGTCGGGGTATAAGGAGTTAGGGCTCGATCTGGTGGAACCTTTGCAAGATCAGCCTCACAAAACTTGACGGACGCCCATGGGGGACAAAAAGAAAGATGATGGAGTAGGAGATTCTATCAAAATATTGCTCGAGGAGGCCCTCAAAAAACAAAGGAACGCGATGATGGATAAATTTTCCCAGATCCTTCAACGGTTGCCCACCGGCGGCGCATCGACATCCAGCAGCCACTCTAGAGGTGCAACTCCTTTTAAGGTACAAGCAAATTTTTACATTCCCATATTTGAGGGTCAAATAGATGCAGATGTTGTAGATAGATGGTTGAATCTATTAGAAGGATATTTCTTGGTTCATGACTTTTCCGACCGGGAGAAGATTATTTTTGCGCTCCTCAAAGCTACCCCCCATGTCAAGGACTGGTGGGAAACCTACTGTGAGAACAAGGACCAGACATAACCCTCTTTGTTCTCAACCGTACCAACTTGGAATTCTTTCTGAGACACCATCAAGGAAAAATACTATCCCGTGGGGAGCTATGAGGACAAGTACATCCAATGGACCACGCTGCGACAATAAAGGGATCAAGATGTGCATGAGCTGACGAATCTGTTCCATACCCTGCGCAAAAAGTTGGGTATTAAAGATTCAGAGAAACATCTGGTGCTAAAGTATCGCAGTTGTCTGCACAGATACATTCAGGAGGAAATGGAGTTCCTCGACATCTCCTCGCTTGGTACGTCATACTAGTATGCTGCCAAGATCGAGCAGAAATTCAAACAGAAGAAGAGAGACTTTGGATGTGCGAATCAAAAGCAAGGGAAAGGTGCTCCCAAACCGCAGAACAAAGGACAGAGCCAAGGCATGGAAGCTCAAGACAACCTGTCGAAACCATAAGCAAAGAAAAACACCGCAAAGCCAAAGAAGGACACGGGAGAGTGGTGTGAGTTCCATAGGAGCTCCACTCACAACACAATGAGTGTCGGGCCAAGCAGTCGCTAGTGGCCGAGATGAGGGCTTCTGAGTCAGATGCATGCTCCAAATCTGAATCAAAACCTGACAAGGGGAATGAAAAATGGAAACATATTATTGATGCGGAGCCTAATGCCACTGTTGCCACTATGAAGATCCAGAATAAGGAACTGGAAGATCCAGAGGAAGAGAAATGTCTCGTCCACTCCCAGATATGGGTAAAGGGCTCCCTAGTATAGTTCATTGTCAACAATGGGAGCCAAAAGAACCTCATTTCAGTAGATTCCATGAAGCGGTTGGGCTTGCCGACCACAACTCACCCACATCCATACACCATCGGGTGGCTTCACCAAGGACGAGATCTCCGCGTCAGCTAGTAGTGTCGCCTTCCCTATAGCATCAAGCCCTTCACAGATGAGGTATTATGTGACGTTGCTCCAATTGATGCTTCTGATGTATTATTAGGATAACCATACTTGTGGAAGCGTCATGTTGTGTATGAGTCTCGGCCCTGCGTTGTTATTGTTACTTTGGGAAATAAGTTGTACAAGATACCAGAGGTACGACCTCCTACCACTATCTCTTTGGTTACTGCAAAACAATGCAGTAAGCTCATTTCCCAAACCAAGAAATTTGTTTTCTTGATGATCTGCCCCCAGGACAAGAAGAAGACTATGGCCACGACCTCCGGACAGGGCTCCTCTGCATGACAACAACAAATGGACAAGGTTGTGGAGGACTACGAGGACATCTTCACCTCACCCACACGGGTTCCTCTACATTGTCAATTCAAGCAACCGATTGATCTGACCCAAGGTGCGCCGCTACCCAATGGACCAATCTATCGGCACTCTGTTATGGAGAACGATGAAATCAAGAGGCAAATTCAAGAGCTATTGCAGAAAGGTCACATCCGACCAAGTTCATCGCCCTGTGGGAACCCAATCGTGTTGGTACAGAAGAAGGATGGGACGTGGAGACTCTGTATTGACTATCGGGCACTGAACAAGATTACTGTCTGGAATAGGTACCTGATCCCATAGATTGATGACCTTCTGGACCAACTCAAAGGGGCGAAATATTTCAGCAAGATCGACTTGAAGTTTGGGTATCACCAGGTACCAATTGAACCCTCTGATGTGTGGAAGACTGCCTTCAAAGCCAAGGAAGGACTTTTCGAATGGCTGGTCATGCCTTTCGGGTTGACGAATTCCCCCACAACGTTCATGAGGATGATGGACGACATCTTGCGACCATTCACCAACTCATTTTTAGTGGTGTACTTGGATGACATTCTGATCTTTAGCCATACTTGGGAAGAGCACCTCTACCACATCCGACAAGTCCTCCAAACACCGTAGTAACACAAGTTGTGTGCCAATTTGGAGAAGTGCACTTTTGGCATGAACCAGGTTCAATATCTGGGATACATTATTGATGACAGGGGGGTGCATGTGGATCCAACCAAGATCCAAGTCATTCGGGATTGGCCAGCCCCAACCACTATAATAGAGCTTCGCAGCTTTCTGGGTCTTGTTAATTTCTACCGTAGGTTCGTGTTGGGATTCTCTCATATCACTTGGCCCTTGAGTCAAGTCACCAAGGGAGGAGTGAGAGAAAAATTATTTTGGTCGGAATCTCAACAGAAGTTGTTTACGGAATTGAAAAATCGCCTCTGTTCTGCCCCAGTGCTCAAAAATTACCAGACTTGCAATAGCCTTTTGAGATTGAGACAGATGGCTCTGACTATGCTATTGGGTCGGTTCTTACTCAACAGGGACATCCAGTGGCATATCACAATGAGACATTGTCTGACACAGTTCGCAAGTACCCCACTTATGAAAAAGAAATGTATTCCATTGTGCAAGCTTGTCGACAATGGAAGCATTACATTTTGGGGAAGGAAACAATCATCGACACAGACCACCAGCCCCTGCAATTCATACAGACACAAGAGAAGTTTCAGAATGATCGCCATCAGAAGTGGTCCACATATCTACAACAGTTTAATTTGAACATAAAGTACAAGAAGGGTAGCACCAATAATGTTGCAGACTGTCTCAACTAACCACCGATCATGGCGCTCACCACCGTTCTCAACTCTTGTGGGCACGAGACTTCTGATTGGCCACTTCTCTACGAGAGCGACCTAAAATTCAGCCACACATACAAGGCAATCTTGGGGGGTATGCAAGTTCCAAATTTTCATCTCCAAGATGAAATTTTATGTCACCTGGGACACCTTTGTGTTCCTTCAAGCGAGCGCACCAAGCTGATATGGGAAGCGAACTACAGTCAAGTCACTGGGCATTTCGGGGTTGATAAAATAGTAGCAGTACTACAGAATTATTTCTATTGGCCGAACCTCCGAAAGGATGTCGAGAAGCACATCAGATCCTGCACTGCTTGTGCCATTGTCAAACCGACCGTCAAGAAGCAAGGCCTATATGCTCCGCTACCTACCCCTAGTCAACCTTGGGAATCCATCTCCATGGATTACATGTTGGGCCTACCTTCTACTAAGCATGGAAATGACTATGTTTTCGTGGTCATCTACAGATTCTCGAAGATGGCCATTATGACGACCTGCAAGAAGAATATCACAGTAGAAGCCACTACTAAACTCTTATTTGAACGAGTGTGGGTGCACTTTGGGATCCCACAGTCTATCATATCAGATCGGGACAGTAGGTTCCTCAGCACATTTTGGTCCAGCCTCTGGTCAATGCTGGACATCAAGCTCACCAAGTCCACAGCTTTCCATCCCCAAACAGATGGCCAGATAGAGGTTGTCAACAAAATGATTGTACACATTCTGTGCATGTACAATTCCAAGCATCCATGTACATGGGACGAGAGCCTTCCCTATGTACAACATAGTTATAACCGGGCTCTCCACAGCTCAATCGGCCACATCCCCTTTCAGGTGGGCTTGGGATTCTAGCCACTATGTCCCATTGACATAGCCATGCCATTTGTAGCTACTTAGGCCGATTCGGTTCATGTCCAGTCAGAAGTTGACAAAGAAAATAGCTTCATCGAGCACATTCAACACATCCGCCAACATGTTCATGACATATTTGACTGAGCTAATGCTAAGTACAAGCAATGCCATGATCAACATCGGGTGCCACACAACTTTCAGGTGGGCGACAAAGTGTGGCTACATTTGCAGAAGGAGCACCTCACTGGACCCCACCACAAGCTTCGCCCGCTCCGATACGGGCCGTACACCATCACCAAGGCTATAGGGAACAATGCCTTTGAGCTCAGTATTCCACCATTCCTTGTTCTGCACCCAGTATTCAATGTGGACCGCCTTCGTCCTTACTTCCCACCTCTACTGGACACCTCTGACATTACAGAACAACTCACACCAACAGAGTTAAACCCAGACTGCGTGGAACGGGCCACCACAGATTGTATCATGGACATGCAAATCAAGAACACTCGCCAATAGAAGATCCAACTGTATCGCGTTGTAAAAGCTGGCCAACTTCTACACTAAGGAAAGTGGTTCACCAGGGACCAAGTTTAGCAGAAGTTTCCTCATCTCATGGAGGAACTTAGCGCAATGGGGACCATTGCTTCCTAAGGGGGGAGGAATGATCCAGGTGGATATTGGTGGTCACCTGCCTATTCCACTTGGGGCCTCACCATTGTCTCTTTCAGTTTTTCAGTTTCAGCACCACTTACTATTTTTAGCAATTTTTCGGGTCCTGAACTTCCAGAGTCGTTTTGAGGCCCTAAACGACGTTTTTTTGGAAAACCGAGAGCAACATGGATCCATGGACCAATGCAAAATGGGTCCATGGACCAATGCTGCTCACTCAAAAATTTTATTCCTCGGATAGATCTTTCTAACGAGGTATGATTTGCATCAAACGGAGATCGTATGCCAAAGTTACGTCCCTGGGAAGTTGAAACATCAATTTACCCAAACAGGGCCCATAGTTTTGGCGCTTCATCTCCTAGGGTTAGGGTTTTTGATGTTTATGGTTTCTCATTGTTTCTAAATAATAAATAGGCCCTCGAGCCTCATTGTAACTCAGTTCAAAGGCCTGTAGCCGCCACATCTCTTCTCAAAGATAGCTACCGGCACCCTAGCTAGTTTATTTCCATTCTGTCTGTAAGCAAATTTTAGTTCTTTGATATTAATGAAATGAAGTGATTTTTCTGCTACATCTTTGTATTTATGGTTATATGTTTATTCTGTTGTGTTCTTGCATAAATCTGGATCAACCGCCCTGTCTAGACCCAAACAAGGATATGATTTCTCCTCTTCGGAAGAATCCAGTGAGGAAATAGATATCCTCGAGCTTGATTTCGAGCTGATGGTCACCAATGATAAATCACTGGTCTTGAAAAACCCATGTGTTTACTAACCATGTCATCAGCTCTACCTGTGATTTCATACCTTCGATCGCCCAGAACTTATATAAACAACATTTTTTTAACACACGCATTGTTGCGGGATCATTCATGGCTTCATTGTCTATAGCCTCATGCTCACGTTCTCTCCACTCTAGCATGGTGAAATAGCCTGCAAATAAACACATTTGAAAGTTAGAAACCATTGGAGTGTAAAACTTTAATCGTTTTAAAGAGAATTTGTAAATTTTAAAATGGTCACGACGCCTCCGCATTTTTTTGCAGAGATAGTGTGGATGTCTGCACAGGCTCCACACAAAAACTGTGGTAGCCCGATAATTTTCCTTTTGAAAAATTATAACAGGTCTGCAGGTAGTGCGCGTATAACTTGCGGACCCCCGAGAGCACATTTTTGAACATAAATTCCTCCCAAAAAATGAAAATAAAGCCAAAAAGAGAATTAAAACAGATAGAAATGAAGAGTAAGATGATTTGGATTACCTAGTTCTGAAGAATCATGGAATGAACGGTCGGTTCTCCCGATATTAGCTCCGGAATTTTTTTTTCCAAAATCTCTCAATTCACTGCTCTGAAGATAAAAAGTGAAAATGATTTTGTTAAACTCCTTTTTATATTTTTTGAATGAATAAAATATTTTATTTTATTTATTTTTCACTTTAAAAGGCCATTTTTCAATATTTTTACTTCTCTAGAACATGTATGTTTAATCTTTGGAGTTTTTTGTGCAGAATACAGGTTTTTGTTTTTTGGGTGAAAATAATTATTTTGATGCTAAGTATAATTTTATCACTTTTTCAGGCTCTTGAAAATTACAAAAAAGAGAAACCTTGGAGTTCTCTTTTAAGCCTTTTAAGACTCTCTAATCATGAAAAGATCACCGAGTACTTGACTATTCGAACTCGTTAAAGGAAATGAACAGTCATCCCTTTAGTATAAGTTTACCCCTTTTCAGACTGAAATGGACTATTTATGAAAAAGGTATACGTTGACTAATCATGGTCAATAGAGTTCTCTCTTGCACTATTTTATCCTTTTTCGAGCATGAGAGACTAAATTTATGAAAAAGTACAACCATGGAGTTTACTTATGTTTTTCTTCTGACTCCATAAAACTGAAAAATGTCAAGTTTCTCCTATACTAGACTCGTTAAAATTTAACGTTAAAGGACTTGTCGATTACAAACAGGACCGAACCACTCCTTCTTAAGGTTTTATTTTAATACTAATATGGACTCATTTGAAGGATGAGCTTACACAAACAAGCAAATGTTATACTCCTCAAGCTTGTCAAAAGTAAAGAGGTACTTTCCAGTAATGGTGGGGGAAATAGAGAGAAAAGAAATCCAGTTGTCACCCTTGTTTAAAAATTCGTATACCACTCTTGAACACGACACTTTTGTCACACTTGTACCTGGGTTGGGAAGATCCTTTGTCTAACAGTTAATCAAATCACATTGAAAGTATTCAGCCGGTTTCTGCATATTAGCTTTAGGTAAATTGTTACCAAACCATCTGCAGTGTCGTTATGTGTTCAAGAGATAGTTAAAATAAACCATTCATTGCAAAAATTTGTCTCCATTTGCGTTTACCATCCTTGAGTCAGTCCTTGAAAATATTTCTTCAAAAATTGATCTAATGTTTCGTGTCATGGGCTTTCCTGCGACGGGTAAATTTCTATCGACGACATCTCATCATCTAGAAAGTTGATCTAGAATCCTATCAGTACCTTGGGATCTACATGCCCTAATGGCAGGTTTCTCACATTCGATGATAGGTTGCATCATTGACCTTCGATCGAATGATTTCGTGAAGTGTTCGACTGCAAATCATTCATTCACATTTTGTGGATTGTACTGAGTACTTTGAGATCCATTGTCATTATTGGTGGTTTCTCTCACACTTGTTAAAAATTTACATCATTGACTGGTAATCAAGTGGTTTCTACCATGTTCGACTTCGACACACTCAACCGCATGGATAGAATCGTACTAGTTTGGGAAGTGGAAATCAAGACCCTGGATCTAGTTTTCACCATCCAGGCTGCGAGGAGTTTTATTATTCATGACACAATATACTACTTATGACATATGGTTGCCCCCATACTATGTCTACTATTGATGTAATATTGAAATCATTTTTGTACCAAAAAATTTAGTTAGTTTTGATCTAAGTATGGGAATTCATACCTCAACGATGATATATATATATATATATATATATATATATATATATATATATATATATATATATATATATATACATTGAATTTTTTTACAGGTTTTCGACCGGTGTGCCTGCAATCCAATCCTCGGAATGATAAACCACTTCACTCCTCAGAAAAGCCTCAGACTTCGCACTTTAGGGGGGAATCTGTTACATGTTATTTTATCACCATGAAATTTTACTATCCATATAGGTCCATCACTACCTATATTATGCTCTCTTAGAAGTCAAAAACCTTAATGTTCCCAAAACAAGTCTTGGAATTGGAAAAAAGCTCATTAAAACCCTTAAAAGTCTAAATCTGCACTTTCCTAGCCCTTTCCTGCGGGTCTGCAAATAGTTTTTATATAGCCTGTAGCAGCTCCCGCACGTTCTTCTTATAAAACCTGCGGACCCCCGTAAAAATTCAAATAAAGGAAAAAAGTAAGTTCTATAAGCCCAGCTGGTCAAATATTCTCCCAACTAGAAGCTTCTAGAGACGCGATCAGTTCGAGCGTTATCCCTCCACTCATGGAGCTTTATCCCTCCACTCATGGAGCTTTATCCATCCATTCATGGAGTTTATCCCTTGGTCTATGGAGCTCAAATCCCTTCATGAGAGGAATCCACCCCCCTCTTCATGGAACTAAAAATACTTCCATTTCCCTATAAATTGAGCTCATGTTTCAGTCTTAAGGGTACCTTATATATGGTAATTGTTGAAGAAATTATTAAGAGAGCATACTCTTACACTAGTTGTTGTTGGCATAATAATGATCACACCCTTATGTCGATAGCCCCATGCTGGTTCAAAGAGAGGAAGGCTTGTCAAATTGAAGGAGGAACGATTGTTTAGGACTCCGGGAGAAACTTGTACAACATCAAGGCATCAAGTTGTAAAGTTACTCTTTTCATTCAAGATAATACATATGGATCTCCTTTTCTCATTGAGTTTTTCTTGTGCTTATTTGAATAATTCAATACTTAGACTCCTTGATCAATAAGTTAGATTAGTTGTTCTTAATTATTATATGTTGCAGGTGCTTTTAATTCTTTTGTTTGTCTTTGATTGCAGGTTCGACTTACTAAAAAAGCCTCTTTGGAGCGATTGGATAAAAGACTGCACCGAACGTTGGATTTCAAGGTAGGAGCATGTCCTCTTTCTTTGTTTATAAATATTTTGAATTTAAAATAATCTATAGAAAATTATTTACAAATGGATGTTTGCTTCTAGCTATTCGTAGAATACTAGGGAGATCACTCTTGTCTGCAAGAGGGATTACTCCGAATAACAAGGAGGGGTGAACTACTTCATCATGCCTACTGTGTAAAAATTATGTGTGATTGTATTTCTCTGTTATACACTATTGTATGGTGTTTTTAAGGCTTATTTTCATGCTTAAATTTCACAATTCATCTATGTTTCATGGTTAAAAAACTCATTCCTTAAGCAAACAAATGGAGACAAATTGTACATGTTTAAATTACTGAAAGGACACTTAGCACAACAAAACTAATACACTCCTTTCAGATCATTAATTTTAGTGTGGTTACTCCAGAAATTTGGTATACATTTTTTTTATGCTCATGCAAATATATAACAACGTTTTTGACAAATATTTCATGTTTTTAATGCTATAGTATTTGTTTCTCTCATGGTTGTTGAACATCTAGCGTAAAGTGCCCACTTATATATGAAAGCAGGAAAGTTGGTGTAATATGTGGTGTGATTATCCAAAGTTCAAGTGATAAGTAGGTGTCTCTTTATACTTTGTTTTCTTAGACAATAGATGTGCTAAATATGTCGCCTTGGTAGCTATGCACTAGAGACTTACTTATACGAAACCATTTACTTTGCTTCCCTTTGGTTTTTTTATATCAATCAGATAATGTAAAATTTATTTTCCTTCATAAACGACTAACTAAAGGTGAATAAATTGTAATTAAATAATTTGTCACAAGTGGAGAATAACATAAAAGAGGTGCTAAAATAGAATTTCATTGAAAAATATCAAGAATAATTATGAACTGGATAAATAGTTGAGAAATCTGAAATATACATATCTATTACAACAACTGACATGGAAAAGGATTAAATGGAGTAAAAACAGAGAATGCACAGCCGAATTAATGGAAGAATGAATGTTTATTTTCACTTCCTCTGTTATATACAATGTAAACTTGAAAACAAAGCATCTTGGCTTGTTTATTTTTAAATTTCTTGTTATTTTTACAGCCTCTTCATATTCTTATAAGTATTTTTTTGTTATATAGACATCTAAATAATTTCGATTTATGTTTCCTATATATTATTTAGATGTATATTTATTAAATTATCCCAAATCTATGTCACAAGGTTCGTCGAACCTAAAATATTTTTTTAGGTTCACAAAGCTCATAGAACCCGATGGCCCAAATGAGTCAATGGCTCAGGTTAGTAACCTTGTGTCACAACCCAAGCTTGTAATTTATTGTTGCAGTATATATAAGGCCAAATTATTTACATGTTTATACAATAGGAATACAAACTGATAAGAATATGAATAGGTTCTAAAATTGAAAGTTTTGCAAGAAAAAACCATGAGTTATGATGTTGAGTGTGTAATTTATAAAAAAAATCACACATATCAAAGAGAAATTGAAATTGAATATTTATGACCCCATTAATTCTTCTCTACGTGCTCTGTTTTCTCTTTATTTTATGTATTTTTTTGAATCTTGAGCTATATATCTAGCTATTTTACGAGAGAAGTACGTGTTGAGAGAAAGATAAGTTTTCCTATTCCTTGTTTATACCCACTGTTTCAAGATGATACCTTCTAAATTGGAAGTGATCTAAAGTTTGCACCAACCTTTTAAGTCTGGACCTCGCATACATCTCAAGGTTGCAAAGCTTGAGGTTATACATTTCAAGTTCCAATATTTGATATGTTGGCTATTCATGTGAACTAGAGATATGCATCCTTGATCTTGAGGTACATGTCATACTTCTATTTATATTGTCAGAAAAGCTTCTAAATCCTCTAAACAAACCCCTCTTTCCATATCTAGAGTTCTACATTGTGAATCAGGCTTAAAAATTGTTTGTTAGTCAATGGACATCCTCAGTGCCATTGGTGAGTCCTTTTATATTCCAGTGGACTAGGATGTGTATTCGAGTATATTTTCCCTGCCCCTCTCTATTTTAATTATGCTCTAAACACTATGGTTTTCATTTTCGGGGCAGGCATATTCTTCCACCTCTATTTGAAATGTTTTTGTATATATATTCGAAGGTTAAAAAAAAAAACAATTATCTTAAATGAACATTTTTACGTGCATCATTAAAAAGTCTAATCATTAGCATACTTTACAATAAATTGAATATTTTGTAACAACTAGCAACCTTTTGCGTCCTCTTAAAAAGTTACAATTCTTGTTCTCATAGAAAAGGTGTTGTTGATATACTTGTTACTCTAATTGGTTAAATTGATTTTAGGTTTGTTACTACTCAGAATGGTGTTAAGGTTTGTTGGGCATAAAACCAAGGTGGTTGTTAGGAGGTATCACTTTCGTAACTTGCATGCAAAGATATTTACAATGCATATTTTGATGAATTTGAATTTAGTAAATATAAATCTTCTTCTCAACAATTATTTTCAAATTAATATCTCTTAGAAAAGTTGTTTGGTATATATTTTGCTTTGAGAGATCAAAAAACCCTATATCATTATCGGCATGCCCTTTGCACCTTCTAGTACAAATGTTAGTTTAATATTAGTAAACAAATATTAAGAAACTACAATGTTGATGGACGCACCTGAGATTTTAATATTTATAATATTTTAAAATTATTTTATTATTGTTAAAAATTTAAGTAGTTTATAGTCATAATGTTTTCTTTTACAACTTTGTTATTATTATCACTAAAATATTATCAAGAACTATTATTAAATAAGATTATTATTAATTAGCATTTATTAATATGGATGTTATATTCATATTGTTTTGTCTCACAAGTTTGTTAATTTTATTATTAAAATGAAATTTATTTTTAGAATTATTATTTATTAATATAAATATAAAATAATAAGTTTGACTTTTTTTGTAATTTATTTTTAATTCAAAAAACTTTCACGAAAATTCCTTAATATAAAATTTATTAATAATTATTAAAAATATGCAAGATTATTACATATATTTATTTTTTATTTGAGAGATGATGATGAAAAGAACATTTACTAGGACCTACATAGTTTATCAAACCCTTAGAAGATAAGAGATCAAGCAGAATTCCTTAACATTTTATTTCTAAACTCGAAAAAATTCGGAGGAGCGTTCCCAAATCATTGTAGTTTTGTTGGCTTAAAAGGTTAAAAAATTTGGTAGTGTGACACATTTTAAAAATTAGATTGAATATAAGCATAATATGGACAATCTAAGAGAAAGTGCTTTTCATCTTTAGACCTTTTATTATTGCAAATGTGACAAACTCTTTCATCCCAAGGCATTTTTAGAATTGCCCAATGTCTAGTCTCACTATGAAGCTCATGAGAACTAGTTCTTATCTTAGAAATGTTCATTTTCTTCTTAACACAAAAAATAATATTACATTATCAGAATGAAACATCCCCTTCATATTTAATTAGACAAAGATTTGCATGGCATGATTTTAGGCTAAATTTCATTTTATTTTACTGAGTCAAAATGTTTACATAATATAAAATTAAAACATATCTTCCATATTGGGATGGAGAGCGCCTCTCGGTGGGATAACCAGGAAAATATTATAATGTAAATGTATATAAATAACTATGGAAAAATTATAATGTAAATATATATAAATAATTATAACGATCAACCCTCGTCCCGTGACAAGGTGGCTTCCTGGTTAAAATGCAACAAGTAATTCCTAATTTAATTTTTCCTTTGATTAAATTAGGAGAAAATTGAAATTCCACATCAACGAACAATTTGAATGGGTTAACTGAATTATTATCACACAATTATCTTAGTTAATTTGAGTTGGAGGGTGAACTTGATTTGTATACAATGATTCCTAATTTTAAGGAGCCTAGGTTGGGTTAATTTCAGTTGTAACAATTTAATTTAGCTAAATTGAGTTAAGGTCAGTTAAACTAGTTCCAACTATTGGAGAAATTGGTGGGAGGTCTAGCAGTGGCGTGCATATTTAGTGTTTAAATAGTGAACCGATCAATCAACCAAAATTAACTCTTGCGTGCATGAAATTTGAGTTACCTAGTTGAGATTGGAGTTAAGGGGAAGTGTACTATCAGTTGTAGAATATTCCAAATTGTACAGGTCATGTATGCAGTCAAAGGAAGGCTTAAAGGAATTGCACAATTCTCAATTAGGAATTTCCTAATTAATAAGGGCGTAACTCCTCATCAAGCAGCGCAAGGAAATAGGATCTTGGAGGCTTGGAAAATTGGTTAAGTGTTAGCCAAAGTAATTCAATCAGGTAGAGGGTAGAAAATACTTGTGTTATTAATGCAATATAGATAGTAAGGGGTTTTGAGTAGTTTTTTCCCCTAGATATACCTTTATGTATGCGTGTTGAATATTGATGCATGTTAATGATTTTTTTTCTTGATCATGAATTTAATTCTGCATATTAGTAGAGTAGATTTGAGTCTTATGTTTTAGTACATTACGTGAGAAATTTTTAATCTACATTAAAACTCTACATGGTATCAGAGTTAGATTCATAGTAGAGAAGAGAATTCAACGTTGTCATTGCAGGAGGATTCGATGTTGCAGATCAGGTTCTAGTATTTCTTCAGGACTGAGAAGATGACTTTCAATGAACTAAGGCTCAAGTTTTCCCTTGAGGGTATCTCAAATTATGTTGCATGGAGGAATCAAATGGAGGAAGTCATTAGGGGAATTTTGAGGTCTAAAATGGGCCTCCTAAGAAAAATGTACAACCAAAATAAACTTTATAAGAACCAATAGGATTCAATATTATGATGATGTCAACCATGGGGGATCATTCACCATTTTTGGAGTAAAAAAGTAAAAAGATAATAAAATAATAAAATTACTTTCTCAAATCGTATTTTCAATTTATCTCCCTAAGGCTTTACTCAAATTTCGAGTGGAAGTACCCGTTGGATGCAAATTTTAATTCCTCATCCAAGGAGTACCCATGTTGCATACTTTTGATGGACCCTACTACGTGAAAAATAAGAAATACATGAAAACATGTGATTGTAATCACGTTTTTCATGTATTTCTCATTTTTCGTATAGTAGGTTCCATCAAAAGTATGCAACATGGGTAATCCTTGGATGAGGAATCAAATTCTACATCCAACGAGTGTTTCCGCTCGAAATTTTAGTAAACCCATAGGGAGATAAGTTGAAAATACGAGTTGAAAAAATAGTTTTATTTTTTCCTTCCAAAATTTGATGATGTAATCAAGTTTTATTTTATTATTTACACTGTTATTTTATAATTTCCTTAGGAGCCCCATTTTAGACCTCAAAACTCCCCTAATGATTGGAGGATAATGGGTTGAATTATTGCATTAATAATGATGTTATGAAACCAGCAACAGTTGATGCTCAGAATCTAGTAGAATGGAAGAAGTGTGTTGCTAGGGCAAGGAGAATCATAATGGAGGGAGTACGAGACCAAATTTTCTCTAATATCCATGGAAAAGAGACTTCATATGCAATGTGGCAAGCACTAATATATTCATTCTAGAATAATAGTGACCAAAGGAATTTGGTGCTCAAGGACAAGCTTCAAAACATAAATATGAAAAAGATTGAACCAATTCTGAAGTACCCGAGTAGGTTTTCACAGTGTCATGATGAACTTGGTGGGGTCAGTGTTACTATTCTTGAATAATATTTGGTATCTCTATATATGTTGGGTCTTCCCAAGATTTTTCTTAGTTATCAAGATTTCGTAAATGGTAAAGAGAAACTACCACAATGGGAGTGGTCATTGTTTAATCTAGTGAAATAATAAATAAGTCGGAGCAACAAAGATGGGACCTCATCCAAGGTTGAGGATGAGGATAATTGTGCCTTGGATAGAAATGAAAAGAAAGGGAAAGGTAAGAAATCCCAATCCAAAGGAGAGTCCAGTCAAGGGGGAAAGAAAAAGGACTTGTCCAAAATCAAGTGCTTTCACTATCATGAATTTGGGCACTATGGCATGAAATGCCCACACAAGAAAACAAGAAATAAGACCTCACGAGCAGAAGAAGGTGAAGCTCTAGCTTCAAAATTAGAGCTATATTTTACCCTCATTTCATGCATGGAAAGCATAATTATGGGAAGTGTTTGGTATATTGACAACAATCCCTCATTCTAGATGACAGGGAACATAGATTTATTCAGTGACTTGTAGGAGAAATACCTACAAATGCACATAGAGATGGGAGATGATGGGAGGTATATCGTAGCTGATATTAGTACAATTAATTTTCAAAGGGAGTATGGCTCTCCTGTCAAGATCAAGGATGTGATGTTTGTTCCGAGTATAACGAAGAATTTGGTTTCTTTCATGGCGTTAGAAGACTGTGGCTACAATGTGATATTCAGAAAAGGAAAGCGATTCCTGAGGCACATCTCGACAGGAAAAGTGAATCAAATTAGGGTTTGGGTGAAGAACCTCAATAGGTTGGATCTGGAAGACCATGTTGCTTTGAGCACAAAGGTAGAGAAGGTGCAGAGCTGGAATGTCGGCGAATTCTGGAACAAAATACTTGGCCATTTGCATCATGGATCTTTGAAGATCATGCAACAGATCGCCACAGGCCTCCCCAAAAGAGCAGTAGAGCATCATAATACATGAAATTGGTGTACCTTGGGGAAGTACACAAAATCCACCTTTAATGATCAAGATAACAAGGCACATGCAATCCTTGAACTCTGATGTTTGTGGACCTTTCTCGACAACCTCCATGATCAAGCACAAGTATTATGTTATATTTGTAGACGATTTCTCACGCAAGTCATTAGGGGAATTTTGAGGTCTAAAATGGGCCTCCTAAGGAAAATGTACAATCAAAATTCATTTTATGAAAACCAATCACATTTTAGGAGATGACATCATCCCTAATGGTTGAGGTGGCATTGCTTGAGTTAAATGTACTTACTTGTCACATTCTCAATGGTGCATAAAAACTCATGGTTAACCATGGTAGTGCTCTAAGTACTTTTAAAGTAAAAAAAAAGTACTCATAATAGATGTCATTTCACACTTTTTGAATAAAAATATATTATTGTCATTTCATATTTCTTGAAAGAAACAATGCATATCTCTATACATTTATTATATTATATTATATTTATATAGTATATTAATTACATGTTATTATACAATTTAAATAATATAAATTTTAATTAATGGCATCTAATATAATTAAGAATTTATAAATTTATATTTATATTTTATTTTAAGTTATTTAAGTACAAAGGACAAATGCATTAGTTGTTCAATGATAATGATTTTTTCTTGAAAATCTCATTCTTATTTATAGTCACATCAATACAATTTTTTTATTAATTTTATTTTGGTACAAATTTTGAATTTAATTTAACTATGGTTACATTGATTGTGGTGCAAAAAGTGAATTGAAAATTCATAAATATTATTTTATTGGTTTAGCTATTATTTTATTATTTCCTTAGGAGGTCCATTTTAGACCTCAAAATTCCCCTAATGGTTATTTTTATTCATGCAGTAGAAAGACGAGACATTCTCCAATTTTTTTTAATTTAAAGCACTCGTTGAGAAATAAATTGGCATGAAAGTGAAGCCTCTTAGGAACGATAATGGTAGTGAATATGTGTCAAATGCGTTTAAAATATTCTATGCAAAGGAGGGAATTCGACAGGAGTTGACAGGACCCCATAACCTACAACAGAATGGGGTGGCTAAGAGGAAGAACATAAGTATTTTGGGAGTAGCATAGACGATGTTTCATGAGCAGGGCCTACCTATGCACTTGTGGGCCAAAGCATGCAACACAACGGTATATGTGCAGAACAGGAGTCCTCATCAGATTCTCGTGATGAGTACACCAGAGGAAGATTTTTCAGAGAAGAAACCAGATGTATCACACTTCATGATCTTTGGATCATCAGTATATTTCCATGTTTCCAAGGAAGCAAGGAAAAAGCTAGAGCTGACAAATGAGTTGGGCATATTTGTGGGGTACACTGATACACCTCACAACTATCAGGTGTACCTGCCATCTCTCAAGATGAAATTTTTTCATAGAGATGTGAAGTTTGATGAAGAGAAGGAAATGAAGTGTTCCCTTGAGAGGGAGCTTCAATTGCATGCAGACCAAAAGATTTTGACTCCAAAGGAAGAACCTCAAGAAGATGTGGAGCAGCCACATACAAAGGGGCAGAGAGTGAAGACAACCACTCAAACAGAGACATCCAAGGAAGCATTAGAGGAAATTTCAGCCTAAAAGTGGCCTCGTAAGGAAAGATAATAAAATAATAGTAAAACTAATAAAATAAGAGTTATGAATTTTGGAGGGAAAAGAATAAAAATAAAATTTTTAATTTTAATTTTGGCTTATCTCCAAATAAGATTACTGAAATTTCAAGTGTAGACACTCATTGGATGCAGAAATAAATTACTCATCTAACGAGTACCCATAATGCATACTATTGAGAAGACCCACATTGATGAAAATTGAAGATACATTAAAAAAACATGTTGAACATACTTTTTTAATGTATATGCACTTTTTATCAATGTGGGTCTTCTCAAAAGTGTGCGTAATGGGGACTCGTTGGATGTGGAATTTAATTCCGCATAAAATGAGTGTATACACTTGAAATTTAAGTAAAGCTATAAGGAGATAAGACAAAAATACAATTAAAAGAAGTATTTTTTCTTCTTTTCCTCCAAAATGTATGCATGTACCTATTTTTAAATTTAAATGATTTTTATCGGTTTACATATTATGACATGGAAAATACGTGAAAATTTCATGGGCACTTTTAAGATAAAATTTCCTCTAATGGAAGGAAGCGGACGAGGGAAGCTCACATATTATTGGAGGATGCTAGAGAGAATTTTGGAGCTCCCACATCATAGTGCAGGAAGAGGAGGTCACCAGAACGGTACATAGGCTACATGGATCTAATGAGTGAACTAGTAGAGATAGAACCAACCTCATTCAAGGAAGCTATAGAGAAATTGGTATGGTTTGATCTTATGGTAGAGGAATATGATTCCATTGTCAAAAACTGCGTTTGGGAAGTGGTCCCAAGACCTACATACAATTCATTGGTGGGTTTGAGATGGCTTTACAAGGTAAATCATGCAGCAGACGGAAGCATCTAAAATCACAAGGTCAGGTTCATGACCAAGGGATACTCTTAGGTAGAATGGATTTACTATGAATAGACCTTTGATCCTGTAGCAAGATACTCTTCCATCAGATTAATTTTGGCTCTGACTGCACAGATGGGGTGGAAAATCCACCAAATGGATTTGAAGACAACATTCCTCAATGGAGTGATTGAGGAGGTGGTGTACATTGAACAATCTGAAGGATTTGAGAACTTTGAAAGAGAGTCACATGTGTGTCGACTCAAGCGTTCGTTGTATGGGCTAAAGCAAGCACCCCATGCTTTGTACTCCAAGATCGATAGGTACCTCACAGGGTTGGGCTTCACCAAAAGTGAATCATATGCAAACCTTTACCACATTCTGGTAGAAGGTAAATTGTTGATTATAATATTATATGTTGATGACTTGATTTTGACCAGTGATGAACAAATTATAAAGTATTGAAAGGAGGACCTTGAAGAGAGTTCGAAATGAAGGATATGGGGTTTGATGCACTATTTCCTTGGTTTGGAAGTATGGCAGAGAGATGGGGAACTATTTGTCTCTCAGGGAAAGTATGCCAACGATATACTTCAAAAGCTCCACATGGACAGATGCAAACCCATGGAGACTCCTCTAGAAACCAACTAGAGGAAAAAGGATGCCACTTGAGGTGAGGAAGTGGATGCTACCGTGTACAGGCAGTTTGTGGGTTCTATCATGTATTTGGTGAACACGCAACTGGAAATGTGTTATGCGGTCAATCAGTTGAGCCAAGCCATGGTTCGACTAACCAAATTATTTTGGAGGGTTGTTAAACATGTACTACAGTACCTCAGAGGCACCACTCAATTTGGACTTGGGTATAGACGGATAAAAGGATTGAAGTTGCAAGGCTTCACAAATGCAGATTGGGAGTGAATTACATAAGATCGAAAGAGCACTTCAGGAGGAATTTTCAATGTTGGGTAAACAACATTTTCTTGGTACAACAGGAACTAGAGATCAGTTTCACTTAGCTCGGCAGAAGCAGAGTATATGGATTCCAGTCAAGCATCTTGTGAAGCTATCTAGGTGAGAAAGATTCTTGTTGGGTTAATTTTTTCAGATGATGGATCCTCCTTTGATTCATTGTGACAATCATAGTTGTATCAAACTCTATGAGAATCCAGCTTTTCATGATCGATCCAAGCACATTTATATCTGATACCACCATCTACGAGATTTTGTGCAAAGGCGGATCATGATTTTGCAGTATATTTCGACAGAGGAACAAGATACAATTATTTTGACAAAGGCCTTGTCAAGAGGAAAAATTGAGTTCCATAGAAGTAGGATTGGGATATGTGATAATCCCCTTCTTGTTGACAGGGAGTTTTGAAAATGTAGCAAGAAATTCCTAATTTAATTTTTCCTTTGATTAAATTAGGAGAAAGTCGAAATTCCACATCAACGATCAAATTCAATTAGTTAACTGAGTTGTTATCACTCAATTAGCTTATTTAATTCAAGTTGGAGGGTGATCTGTATATGGACAAACTATTTTTTTTGTGCTAACTTCCTCATCACTATAAAAGAAAAGTGTGCTTAAGGAGAATCTCAAATAGCAAGTTATGAGAGATTTTATGTGTCAAATTTGTGTGTCTTTTATGAGAATTTCATGAGGTAAATTAGTTTTAAAAAACACATATAAAACAAGTAAACTGTAGAGAAATGGTACACAACAAGCACCTTACATAGTAGCAATGAAGGATTTCACCCCTCCTGGGCTACATCTCCTTGGACTAGCTTCAATGGCTTGGCCCTCTTTGATTAACTGACAAAAAATATGAATACAATCAATTCATGAGCTCTAATGGCTCTCAAACCTGATCCAATGGCTTTGGGACACCCCCAATACCCTTATTTGTTTCTAACTAAGTGGAATTCTAACTCTTTTGGAAAACATTATGCCTCTTTCAGTACCTTGGCTTAGGCCTCTATGTGAGATCAAAATGGAAATGGTGTTGTTTACAATCCTCTACAACTCCTAGAACCTGCTCCAACATGCTTAGAGCACCCAAAAATGCTAGGATACACTCTTTCTGAGCCCAATTTGGTTGAATTTTGCTCCAGTTATGGTTTCCTCAAATTTGGCCTAGGAAACCCCTCCAAAACTAGAGAGAACTCCTGTTAACTCTAAAAAATTTGGAGTTCCACCGAAAATTGAGGACTCTGCCAAACTTGTCTCCAATATAAGCACAGTTTAATTAGAGATAGACTTATATTAACTAGAGTTTAGGCACTAATTGTACTCTTAAACAAATCTGCTTGATTAATTGATAATCACATTTTAATTATGGGATTGAGGGTTTAATTAACCTGTGTTTAATGCTATACCTTCGCATTTAAATTTTGGCCCCGCCGGTGGTTATTGGTGTGAGGTCCTGTGGACTGGGGGCTGGCCCCCGCTTACCCCCACCATAACAAAGTTTAAAACTTAAATATATTTTGAATGTTATGTCTAGTAAGAACCAGCTTGCGGGTATAGCGTTAAGACCTTGCATTTGTGTGGGGGAGGTCGCGGGGTCGAGCCTAGCCTCCTCCTGTCCACCATATAAAATTTTGTTGAACCATAATAACACAATTTTGACCTTGGAGGGGCAAGTGGCAGCCTCCGGGCTAGCCACGTGTGATGTCCTCATTCGTCCAAACCAAACCAATAAAAAATTACATGTAGCTCATAAATTTGGGCCAACCACAAGCTGACAAGTGTCAACACACCATTGGCCAAAGGAAAACCAACTTTTGACAAAAAATTTGACCCCTTTGACCCTGTTTGACTTTTTTTTGAAAATTCGCTTATTTGGCAGAGCGGACAATAGGCTATAACTTTCTCATATGGAGTCAGTTGTTGATGAAACAAAGTGTGTCAAAATCAGGGTGACGAACACTTTGTGGGTGTTGAGGTTCCGAGCAATTTTGAACACTTTCATGTTTTAGCAAATTTTTTCCCCCAATTCAGTTTCTGATCATTCCTTCCCACTGAAAGGCTTTTGGACCCACAAAGCTGGTTATTTGATGAGATTTTAATACTCTTCTCTTTTCCAAGTTATATCAACTTGATTCTACTTGGAAAATTCTACATGACAACCACTTTGGTTCACTGACATGCCTTGCCTTGCAACTGGCTTGGCACTTCAACCAATGTTCTCCTTTCACTGCTGACCCAATCCAACACTTGTTGGCTACTTTCTGACTGATTAAACACCTTGTTGTACCAAAGCAATCCCTCTATGCTTGGAAATTTGACTGATGGCCTTCCCACTAAGAATCACGTTCCTCCTTTGCACACACATGCATTCGATGCAAGCTTCTCCTTGGAAAATCTTTTCCAATTTAAGCACATCTGATTGAACTACAACAATGAGTTCCAATATCAGTAATCATAAGAAAATAAGTGACCATTATTTTTACCTCCACGGTTCCAAATTCCAAATCTGGAAGAATGAATTCACCATCTCTTTTTCTTCTTGACATCAACAGATCAAATGGTCTATAATGGCTTTTGTTTTGGATGCAAACTTTTTTGGCATCTTGTTGAATTTCCGCTTCTTGATTCCATCATCCTACAGTATTGACATGTTTCTCATGCCATGATTTTAGAATGAAGGCGAATCATGAGCCTCTCGCTCAAGAGTGGACCTTCCAGAATCCTAAGACATCTTCACACAAGAAAAACCATTAACTTGAAAAACACATCATGCAAGAAACACAGCTTGACGACCTCTTCCTTTTGATTCTTCAAAGCAACAAATGTCATATCCTGTGAACATCGCCATGCATTCTTACATCTTGGTGTACAAACCCATTGACCAAACACAAGTCGAAAAAACATGTGTCTTCAAACCATTGACTCTTAAGTCAAATAAATGCATGTACAACACTTGACGATTATTTTCCCAAAAAAACAAGAATTTCACATCTCGTGAAACAATTCGTTAACATCTCCCTTTAATCCTTGGAGACTAATCAACTCTTCCAAGTCGATAAGACACACATGTAACAATCAATCGACTAACACAAGTTGATCACTCATGCATGTGCAAATGATCAACACTCTCAAGTTGATAACATACATGTTAAAAAATAAATAGACCAACACAATTCAATCACTCATGCATGTTCATGCACAATGAAACTATAAAAAATTCCACTGTTCACACACACAAACTCTCATGCATGTATATAATGCTCAACTCTCTCGCAAGTACAATCACAAGTACACAAATCCCATTGGTATGTACAAGTACTTAAAGAGATGAAATGACCAAATTTGCTGCAACAAAGTGAGTGAACATACTCCACTTTCAAACACATTCCTGGCATAAACATGCAACATGCATTCTAGAGAAAAAGAAATGCATTCACATGAAAATTGCAACTACAAATTTCCATCTTTACTGCATCCAAGTGATTCAACATGACTCTACTTTTCCAACATCTTTCTTCGTGCAATATGCAGCATAATTTTAAGAGAAAATAAATGCATTCAATTGGCAAAGAAATTCTTCAATAAGGAAATATTTGCATCAATCATCAAAATAAATGCAAGGCCTTAATTGGTTAAGAAATCTAAACATCTCTTTCCAAAGCACTTCAATGGAGCTTCTTTCAGTTGCACTTCATCATGTGTATCATCCTGACCCACATCAATTATGGAATCCTCCTTTCCATTCTTGTCAATATCTCTTTCCACCTTCTTCAAATGTCATGGATGACTTATTAGATACAAAGTCCAACACTTTTCTACAAGATGACCCTGCTTATTGCAATGAGTGAAAAATAATTGCATCTTCTTTTCAACATGGTTTGCTTTGTCCATTGGACCTTTGTATTTTTTTCTCCTTTGTTTTGAAAGTTTCCTGTGTATGGTTATCTTCTTCCAACACCTTGAAACAATATGTTTATTAAAACCACAAAAGGAACATGTAAATTTTCTTCAAATCTTATGTAAGGATTTTCCATGTTTATCATAATTACAAGAAACTTGATTAAAGATAGATTTATACCTTGCACATTCACCTTTGTCACCTTCTTGAGGAGGTAAATTTGATGAGGCAGTAGCTCTCTTCGAAATACTAATGATGGATTTGATGGCTTTAGAACTTTCAACATCCTTTTGTTTTCCATTTCCGTTAGTTGCATGCTTATGAGCATCTTCTTGCAAAGTGGGCATAAAAATTTTGCATTCCTCATGAACACAAACTTCACAAGCTTGAGATAATGAACACGTAATGAGATTATTTCTTGGAACACCTTCATGTGCCTCCTTGGCTTTGTATCATTATCCATCTTCTTGATGTCCAAAAACTAGACCCATGTACCTATACCTTCCCTCAACTACAATAGGGTTTATAATTCCTTGTGCATGTTTTCCTAACCCTTTACCTTCATAACCCATTTTTTTTAACAATTTGGACCCTATTCATCTAGTGTGTCTTTCAAAAACACAAAAACATTAATCTTGAGAGGAAATTGAAGATAAAATTGATTTGTATACCTCATTTTCATGCACATACTTGGCTAGAATTTCCTTGGCATCATGGAGCCGAGTCTCCATCTCATGCATATTTTCTATGGTTTCATTTGCAATATGGAGTTGAGTATCCATCTCATGCATCCTTTCAAGAAGCTCTTGCTTCTCCTCCTTCATGGCCATCAACCGCTCTTGAAGTATAGTACTCTCCTTCCTATCTTCAAACATCTCTTGCACCATATCTATTATGATGAAGAGATTTTGCAACAACTCTTCATCAAAGAGTCTTTCTAAGGAAGATTGAGTATAAACATCACTTGATGAAGCTTCCATCACACTTGTAATGCACAAAAATCTTCTTTTTTGTGATTTGAGAGCTGGGTCCTCAATGTTGACCTTCTCCTCTCTTCAGCTTACACACATAAACTTGAACATAGTTAAATTCTCCTTGCTCAAATACAAAACCAATAGCTAATTTTCTAGCTAACCTTGGAAAACCTTGAGATAATCTTGGGATAAAATTAGCTAAACCATGCTCTGATACCAACTTGATATGTATATGGACAAACTAGTTTTGTTGTGCTATATTCCTCATCAATATAAAAGAAAATTGTGCTTAAGGATAGTCTCAAATAGCAAGTTATGAGAGGGTTTATGTGTCAAATTTGTGTGTCTTTTATGAGAAATTGATGAGGTAAATTTGTTTTAAAAAGCACATATACAACAAGTAAATTGTAGAGAAATAATATTGTACAACAAGCACATTACACATTAGTGATGAAGGATTTCACCCCTCCTGGGCTACATCTCCTTGGAGAGCTTCAATGGGTTGGCCCTATTTGATTAACTGATCAAAAATATGAATACATTCAATTCCTGAGCTTTGATGGCTCTCAAGCCTGCTCCAATGGCTCTGGGACACCCCTAATACCCATATTTTGGTTCTGACTGAGTCAAATTCTGACTCTCCTGAAAAATGTTATGCCTCTTTCAGTACCTTGGCTTAGACCTCTGTGTGAGCTCAAAATGGAAAAAGGGTTGTTGAAAATCCTCTACAGCTCCTGGAAAATACTCCAACATGCTCAGAGCACCGAAAAATTCTATTATAGACTCTTTCTCAGCCCAATTTGGTCAAATTTTGCTCCAGTTATGGTTTCCTCAATTTTGGCCTAGGAAACCCCTCCAAAACTAGAGAGAACTCCAGTTAACTCCAACAAATTTGGAGTTCCGTAGAAAATGGCAGACTCTACCAAACTAGCCACCAAGATAAGCACAGTTTAATTAGAGATAAACTTGTATTAACTTGAGTTTAGGCACTAATTTCGCTCTTAAACCAATCCTCTTGATTAATGGATACACATTTTAATTACGGGATTAAGGGTTTAATTAACCCGGGTTTAATGCTAAACCTCCGCATTTGATTTTTGGCCCCGCCGGTGGTCGTTGGTGTGAGGTCTCGTGGACTGGGGGCTGGCCCCCACTTACGACTACCATAACAAAGTTTAAAAATTAAATATATTTTGAATGTTATGTATGGTAAGAACTAGCTTGCGGGTATAGCAGTAAGACCTTGTGTTTATGTGGGGGAGGTCGCGAGGTAGAGCCCAAACTCTGCCCGTCCACCATATAAAAATTTTGTTCGACCATAATAACACAATTTCGACCTTAGAGGGGCATGTGGTGGCCTCCGGGCTAGCCATGTGTCATTTCCTTATTCGTCCAAACCAAACCAATCAAAAAATGACATGTACCCCAGAAATTCAGGCCAACCACAAGATGACAAGTGTCAATGCACCATTGGCCAAAGGAAAACCAAATTTTGACCAAAAATTTGATCCCTTTGACCATATTTGACTTTTTTTTTTTTAAATTTGCATGTTTGGAAAAATGGAAACCAGGCTCTAACCTTCTCATAAGGAGTCGGTTTTTTATGAAACGAAGTGCGTCAGAATCATGGCGAGGATCACTGTGTAGTCGTTCAAGTTTTGAGGGATTATGAGCACTTTCTTTTTTTTAGAAAAAAAATTGCCCCCAATTCAGTTTCTGATCGGAGGGTGAACTTGAGTTTTGTATAGTGATTCCTAAATTTTAGGAGCCTATGTTGAGCTAATTTCAATTGTAATAATTTAATTCTGTTAAATTGAGTTAAGGTCAATTAAACTAGTTCCAACTATTGGAGGAACTAGTAGGAGGTCTAGCGGTGGGGTGCATCTTCAATGTTTAACCAGTTAACTGATCAATCCAACTAAATTAACTCTTGCATGCATGAAATTCAAGTTACCCAGTTGATATTGGAGTTCAAGGGAAGTGTACTTTAAGTTGTATAATATTCCAAATCGTACAAGTCATGCATGAAATCAAAGGAAGGCCTAAAGGAATTTTACTATTCTTAATGAGGAATTTCCTAATTAATAGGGCCTAATTCCTCATCACGTAGCACAGGGAAATAGGATCTTCGACGCTTAGAAAATTGGCTAAATGTTTGCCAAAGTCATTCAGTCAGACAGAGGGTAGAAAATACTTTTGTAGGTTGAGCTCAAGGTTGAGCAGATCATATTGTATTCATCTAGATTCTTTGATTAATGCAATATAGATAGTAAGGGGTTTTAAGCAGTTGCTTTCCCCTAGATATATCTTTGTGTATGTGTGTTGAATCTTGATGCATGTTAATGATTTGTGTTCTTGATCATGAATTTAATTCCACAAATTAGTAGAGATGATTTGAGTCTTATGTTTTAGTACATTACATTATCATTTTTTATTCTACATTAAAATTCAACACTTCCCAGGTCCTTGCATTCTATTCTCTTATTCCATCCTCGAATTTTTTTCATATTCCAAGAATCGCAGTCAAAGTTATACATTCCACATATCCATGGACATACTTTGATGAGGCCTCTCTTACAAACAAAGTTTATGGGGGAGGGGAAATTCTCTATTTATAGGACCATTACTTCTTCAAGCTACATATAGGTTTGGGCAGGGGCCCAAATAATTTTGTAGAATTTTTATCGTTAAAACTTTTATTATGTTTTTCCATTGAGAAATATTTCCGTTCTCCTCAGATATTTGGAGACTCCATGAATGTTGTAAATTAATTTAATGAGATTTAGAGATGCCACTGTCACACACTACTTCCTATTCTTGAGAAAATATTTCTTTTAAAACATTCTTTTGATCATATTTCTTGCTACCACATATACAGGGAACATAACTCAACAACAGATGCCTTATCTAAAGTAGATCCTGAATTGACTTATGGAACTTAGAGAATCATAAGAAATTAGGATAAAAATCACTATAATGCTATCACCAGCCATTCATAGATGGCTTACAAAATGCACATTAATAGATAGTTCAATATTTATGTTATATATTTATGATTGATGTTTTTTTATGATGTCAATGTCTGAAATACAATATGGTTTTTGGTATATAGGTATATTGTATAGTGTTGTGGCATTTTTTGTGGTCATGGGACTTTTCATAGGCCTAATTTTAGTTTTTGGATATTGTAAAACAAACACACAAAATTAATGATGATGCATCAACAAAATGAAAATTTTCATAATTTAATGAGAATTTACATTTTTTTCCTATGAAAAATCATTATAATATATTTTTAACTACATAATTAATTAAAACATAGTTTAAGAATAGCCAATAGAACACTAATAAAATAATCAATGAAGTTAAATACAAAGTAGATTAAAATTATATGAGACTTTATAAAATTTCATAAGTAGGCATTTGAAATTGGAAACAAGTAGTAAATTACTTTAAAAGATACCCAAACTACAATAAAAGAAATGTTGAACCCCTTTGAAGAAAGTGTTGGTGATTTGACATTTGATGACAAAATGCACATTATTTGCGTGCATGATCAATCAAATCCTAAAAATGTTGATGCCATTTTCAATAGGGGATCCAATGCACTTGGAGCAAATTTTCGAGCAAACAGAAAACATGAGGACATGGTCTGGTCATTGTATCTACAGTTATTTACATCACGAATCCTCCTCATAAATTCTTCTGTGATATCCTCCTTTCCAAAAGTTGCTGGATGAGACCCATCCCTTGACCAATAAGCCCATGTGACACTTCTATTAGAATTTAGAGATCCAAATAACATATTCAACATAGTTGGAAGGTAATGCTCATCAGTTATATAACAAGGTGGTGTGCATAATTCCTTGAATATTTGGTAATATTTAGTGTCAGAAATTATGTTAATTGCTAAATTTCGATGGACCTCAAACCATTGGGTCCCTTTTCTCCATTGAGATAATGTCACTTCTGGTGCCATTTTTATGTTATAACGACCCCTTCCAGCAGGACGTGGGTCATCAAATGATTCCACAAAACTATATTTTGACTTGATCAAGTAATTATAAATTATAATAAAGTTAAACATAGGGATGCAACTCTCTGATAATAGTATAAACCTCTCATTTGAATATTCAAGTAAAGCATTTGCAAGAAGTCGTCTCTCTGCATCACACACATTTATATTCCCCCACTCTACAACCTGCCAAGACACAACCATGCAAATTATAGTCAAATTCCATGGAAGTTAAGTTGTCAAAAGGATAATAAGCATGAAATAAGAGATAATATAAATTGTGGGTTTAAACTTCTTCGACATAACACACAATATTTGGTAATGGTTCTTCATTCCAAAAGAGGAGCACAACATATTTCTTGTGGAGAAGTCTTCACTCACATACTTCAATTAAGACGATAAGAAAATACTAATTTCAGTAACTGTAAAACATTAGTGCAGTTTAACTAATAGACAAAATGATTTTTTTGGTTGAAATTTGGCAATGCAATTTCCAATTAGATTGCAATTTTTTGTTATTTAAAGTGCACTTTTGAATGTATAAATGGATGTATCGCCCTAAAACTCCTAAGGTGCTCAAAATTTGAGGATTAAACAAGTTAAAGTTATGATTCTTAAAAAATCTCTACCAAATTTTGGACAAAATTGACTAGAAAAAGTGCTAAGAAAAGAGTCATTTAATCTATTAGTTAGACTATGCGGTAAAATAATTGGTAAATGAAAAACTTGCATGGTAGTTTATTCTTAAATTAGTGCCATAATGTCTTATAAGAAAAGGGAAATATTTTATTGAGAACAACGATTTACATAATAATTGATGATATGTGGTATATAAATTATTTTTTTAAGTTGATAAATTTATTGCTTAAGTTATTAGTTATTCATCACTAAGTTAATTGAGAGTTGTTGTTATTCATATTAATAATTGATCACTAAATTTTTAAAGGGTTGATAGTTAAATTCATCAATGGCTCTTCATTGAGTTATAAGTGAGTTGTTAGTTGAGATTTATATTAAAAAGGGTATCCCCTCATTTGCATTCATCCAATGTGAAGATTAGGATCAAACCTTGTAAATCTTACTATAACACCAAGAGTATTTCCAACAACTCATAAGCAAAATATACTAATAACTTATGATTTAGCATGCACCGAGATATCTTGATTTCAATTTGGTTGGACCTCTATCCTACGGGGTGTCTATTCTTCGAGCCTTATCACAATGATCCAACATTCCCCCCTACAAGAATTGAAACTAGGTGAAAAGGATATCATATTATTTTTCAACCACTCATGAGACATATTCATCCAATCTATTATTGTGTTATACACTTAAGTATTTTTCCTCTCAGTAAAGAAATTTATGGATATGTCTTCCTTCATATTTTAGTAATTATCGTTATATTCCAACATGAGTACGAGGTGTATCTAACCCTTGTTTTTTATTTCAATGTTATTATTTTTATTATAATTCTTAGTATTGAAACATTACATGGTGTTAATAGAGTTTTTATTTTCTTGGGGCCAATTTTAAAAAGATGAAAAGAGAAAAAGGCAAAAACATTAAAACCATAACATTCATACTATTTTTTGAAACTTTTATAGCAGAATATTAGAAACCTGTAAAAGTTTAATCTATTTTGAAAAATTAGATTACTTTAAAACATTAATATGAAGTTGGATGACCAAGATATGAAGATTGAAAATGCATGTTCTCTAGTATCTTTTCTATATTGATCATTATATTTAGGTCTTTAGGTATTGGGTATGTTTCATTTTACCTATGTATGTGAGGCTTTTAAACTGCAAAGAGAGGAGGAAGTCCAATGTGAGACATGGTTTGAGCACGTAAAATTAATACAATTTTCTATTATAAAGGAAGGAAAAAGCTAGTTTAAGGTTAGTACTTGAAAGTGATATATTGGAATTAATTATAATATTTTGAATATAGATAAAAATGGTTATGAAAAATATCAAATTAAAAAAAATACTAAATATATTTGTAAAAATATGATATTTTTAATTGAAAAGATATATGAAATAAAAGTTGGAATAATTTTTGTTGAAAATAAATAAAGAAAATTAGAAATACATATATAATAAAAAGAATAAGTATAAGTAGTTGTTTTATATTAATAAAGACCTAGATTATGGGTTAGAATCGTTATAATAACTTATTATAATTTGACCATATAGCTCTAAGTTGTTCTTATATTCAAAATAACACCAAAAACGTTTACAATTGCACAAGAACAAAACACCATCTAACTAAATACATGGTAAAAAGTCATGAGAATCCAACAAAATTTACATGTCAACATCAAAACATGTTTAGATTGAGATGGCCCCAAAAAAAACCTTCAGAGAATTTGTCCCTCAACTACGTCCAGCTCTAGTGATATCCTCTTCTCGCGGGTGTCAAAGTACATTTTTCTCAAAAGCAACCCCAAATCTAGTAGCACCCTAACTAAGTTGATAACTACTAGCTATTATTCTCCAAAGTTTGGACCTGAGCATTGAGAGAACAAATATCACTTGTACAAGGAATTTTCCATGTCACTTGGATGATGCATAAGTTTCGCTTACATCATAAGCCGGAAAGACTGGGCTTGTATTTCCTCTGTCATCATGCCTTTGTGGAGTGTCCAATAATGCCTTAGACGCATCCATAATTTTGTCAAACATCATGTCGTTGTTTCTCGTCTCTGCCATTTTCCAGAACTTCAGCTGCAAACAACTAAGTGCCTTACCAACCTTACAGCAATTACCTGGAAAGAGCCGAATCCATATGAACTTACGAGGGCACTAGAAGCCATTAAATAATTTATGCCACTGAACCTCGAGCCAGACTGAAGCGTAGAAACCACAACTGCAAGGAAATATTTGGAAGGGTGGCGAAAGGACTGATGAAGCAAGATGAAGGTATCATTAATTTCATTCCTCTATTCAATAAGCATATTGAATTTTTCAGATTAAATCCCATCCACTCTAACCAAGGGCAGTAGTAAATACATGTACTATGACTGACAAGAGAATTTTATGAGCTACTCCCACTTCTTACAAAGAATATGCCACTAAGGGATAAATTTGATATTTCGTGGCTGAAATTTATATTGCTGCCATGCTGGGAATCCCATAAGCTTCAAATTTAGAGTCGATAATGAGACGAACCTCTGCCTAAGTAAACATATATTTCTAATTAAGGCAAGGATCAGGGCACTGGTCGTAGATCTTAAAGGTCTTATCATCTTAAGAGATGGGAGCGAATTTTGAAATTCCACTATTTATTTCTATTGTGTCTTGGCTTAATGAGGAGCCATGTTTTCCAACCTATCTGTCGCCACGTTTAAATATCCAAACACATGAAAAAATGCAAGTGTTCAAAATAAGGAGCAAGGTATGAGAGCACACTCCAATTCTGACCTTTACCACTTGGCGGAAAACAAGCAATGAATTGCCACAAGAAATGGAGTTTTTCTTATCGAGGGCAAACTCCAATCCTATCCATAGTGCAAAAAAATTATCTTGGTTACTGTACAATGCACCCAAACTCCAAACAAATTGAAACACGTTTTCTTCGTCGGGGAAAAATAATACTATTATCATCAGAAAATCGTACACTCGTCTGTATGCACCAGAAGGCACTCGGAGTCAGTGATCAACACACACACACAGTTACATTTTCAGCTGAAAGCATCATAAATATAAAAAATTAAAAGATTTCGCAAGGTTCAATTAAAAAAATTGACTTGCGCCCCCTGGGTGTACAAATGTCAGGAGGGAAATAAAGGCGGCATCCAAGTCATGGGATGGCAAGAAGAAATTACAACTGAGGGCTGAGTATTTGGATATACAGGTGTAGATGGAGTCGATTATTTCATCTTTTCTCACGAGCTATCCAGATGAGCAAACACTAGAAAATCTTACGAGGCTTGGCGTAAGGAAAAGAGAAATATTGAGAATTGAAGAGATTACCTGGCGTCTGAAGAGTAGAATTACATGGCTCGCTGAAGGGGATCAGAATACAAAATACTTTCATAAATGCGCAAATGGGCGGAAAAATAGGAATGCTATATGGAGTATTACGAGGGCGGATGGCTCTGTCGTTCATACAAGCCAGGAAATTCAACAAGAGGCGCTTGCACACTTCTCAACTTTCTACTCTAAACAGAACGGGATCTGCAATGATAATCATGTATGGTTGCTGGAACATGTCAATCGCCTCTTTGATGCTGACGCTATTTCTGCTTTGGATGCTGCTGTCACAGGGAATGAAGTATTGAAGGTTTTGAAGTCTTTTTCAAAAAATAAATGCACGTGGCTAGATGGGTGGCCCGCGGAATTTTTTATCCATTTTTTTGACTTGATGGGTGAGGAGATCACAAAGTTCGTGGAACATATCCGTATCAGGGGCTTCATGCTTGCCAATCTAAATTCTACATTCATCGCTCTTATTCCCAAGATGGATGTCCCCCACTCATTTGCTGACTTCAGGCCGATCGCATTGTGTAATGTTCTTTACAAGATAACATCTAAGATTATTGCTGATCGGCTAAAAGGTACTCTGTCGACCTTTATTTCAAATGAGAAATATGGCTTCCTTAAAGGGTGATCTATACATGATGCTATGGCTATTGCGCAATAATTATTACATTCTATTCACACAAAGAAGAGGGAGGCCATTATGATGAAGGTCGATCTACATAAAGCCTATGACTCTATTGATTGGTCTTACATTAGGTTGGTGTTGATGAAGGTAGGTCTTCCTATCAGGATCATTAGGTGGATTATGTCGTGCATAACCACGGTTCGTTATGCTGTTATTATCAATGGTATCCCTACACCTTTCTTTGGGGCTGAACGTGGACTGCGGCAAGGTTGTGCATTGTCCCCACTCATTTTCATCTTAATCATGGATGGATTCAGCTATATTATGCACAAGGCGGTGCAACAGGGTTACACAAAGGGCTTCTCCTTCTCTAATACAGTTTCATGCTCCCATTCCTTATTTGTTGATGATCTTTTGTTATTCGGTTACCTGAAAAGGAACCACTGGTTCTATATTCACCTCATGTTTATACGTTTCGAATCAACAACTGGATTGGCTATCAACAAAAACAAATCATTCCTCATATATGAATATGGTGACATACAGGAGATCGCCTTTATTGCAGATTTTATGGGGGTTGGTTATAGAGAGGCTTCTGTTGGTATCACATATCTGGGCTTTAAGATCAAACCATGTGGATACAAATCCCAGGATTGGATGTGGCTGATCGACAAACTTTGTAGACGGATTTTCAAATGGTCACACAGATGGTTGTCCTTGGGGGGCAGGCTCATTATGATTCAGGCGGTGCTCTCTCAGATGATGGTTTACTGGGGACACTTATATTATCTGCCTGATAGTATTATTAGAATGATAAACAACATTATTGTTAAGTTTATGTGGGATGGTGCTCAGATGGTTCACAAAATACACCTCTGCAAACTAGAGCGCCTCTGCAGGTCAAAAGAACATGATGGTTGGGGTATCCTAAACACAAGGATATTCAATAAAGCACTGCTTATAAAGTCTTTTTGGAGGGCCATTCATGGAAATGGCATTTGGACCGCCGTCATTAGGAGTAAATATATCATGGGTGATATTCTACAGCAAATCTTTTGCATGCAATTCTCTCAACCCCGCTCTATCTCGATTATCTGGAGCAGTTTCAAGAAGGTTGCCCACCATGTGTCGGACAGGCTGGCGTGGTTGTTTCGGGATGGTGGTAATATCCCAATGAATTTCAAATCGGTGATTGGATTCCCATCACATGCTACTCCGTCCCCACAGCTCATTCATCGGCTTACTCACAGGGGCGTCATATATCTTGCACAGACAATTCGCGTTTGGTCCCATGGCGCTCCTGAATTCAAATATGCTCTCCAATTGGGCTTGTTGGGTCCGGTGGCTAATGAATGGGAGTTGTTTAGAGATGCATTACAGGCTGCGGGCTTATGACGGGATGCGGGGGGTGATGTCATAGTTTGGAATGGGCCAACGAATGCTGGCATCCCAATTGTCAAAGATACATATCGAAGCCTCAACATTGCTTCATACTAGGATCAAATGTCCACTACTTTATGTTCTTTCTGGGGGAGGAAAATGCCAACAAATATTGTTCTCTTTGGGTGGCTGCTCTAGAAAGGCAAGGTACTCACTGGGGAAAACTTGATTAAGAGAGGTTTTTATGGACCATTTAGATGCCATATATGCTGTGCAGATTTCGAGACAAGTGATCACTTGTTTTTTTTATGCCCAACTGTTGTCAATTTGTGGCGTCTATTTGTTGCCCACTTCATGGATATAACATGGTCTCCAGACGATTTTATGTCCGCTGCCATGGAATGGGACAAGAAACGGGTTAAATTTCGGTCTCTGTCTTTCTACCTTATATGGGAGGTATGGTTAGGGAGGAATAAGCTGATATTTGACAACGTGCCTTTCCATGTTCCTCGTATATTCTCTGCTATCTTAAAATGGTTGGAGGAGCGCTCCTCTCCCATTGTGCATATAACAGACTGCTCTGTCCATATCCGGCCTCATGAAATGGCTATACCGGTTGTTTACTTTGATGGTGCTTGTGTGGATGGAGTAATGGAGTGCGACGCATGGATCAAAATATCACAGAGGGAGCGGGTTCATATTCATTGGAATGGAGGTTATGGCTCCAATAACAAAGTGGAGATTATTGCACTATGGGGTGGTCTTCGTTTTGCTGCCTTTTTAGAGCTTCAGAATATACATGTGTATGGAGATTCTCAGGTTGTTATTGGATGGATTACTAACACCACAGCTTTGATGTGGCCAGAACTTCTGGGCTGGGTGTGCAGGGCTCGAAGATTATGGTCCTTACTCAATAAGCCACCAATCACCCACATATACAGAGAAAACAACACCAGGGCTGACGGGCTCTCGAAAAAAGGCTTAGTCTCTGTTTTTGGGATCATGCAGGTTCAACTGTTCAGAGATGGTAATCTTTTTTGGAAAGATGATATTCTGATTCCTTAATATGTTGTTACTACGTCTAATAGGTTGCCGAGGTGATTTTGCTAAACAATTTTGGTGGCTGTGGCGACTCTGTCATACGATATATATTTCTCTGCCATACCAAGTGTGACGCATTTTACAAGCGAGCCAGAGGATTCTCGTTCAGGCAAGCCAACGGTATTCTTTTCAGGTGAATCGAGCTATCAGATTATCAAGTGAGACAGTGGATATTATTCAGGGGAGACTCATCAAGCGGGCCAGGTTAACAATAGAACAAGCGAGCCAGGATTTTATCCTCAAGCGTGCTGGTTCAGAACATCATACAAGCGAGCCCGATTTTATAAGCTTCTCCATAGGATAAACAATGCGGCGACTTTTATTACATCTACACAAGCGAGCCAGTCTTATTATGCAAGTGAGCCGGCCAAATCAACACAAGCGAGCCTGCTTTCACCATTTTGTCTCGATCTCATGGGCACCTATTGTTTTATAATTTTATCCATATATGCCTTTTCAACAATCACAGTTTCTACCTGACGTAATTTGAATAGATTAACATAATATTTTTACAGGTCAGAGCTGTGTTGAATCTGAACTTCTCCTTACATCTATGGTTCATCTAACCTTCATATTTAACTGTCGTCCACAGATTACATTTTTCCATATCATATATACTGTTTATTTCAAACGTTATCACTATTGAATCTTATCTACTCTGTCTTTTATGCTCGCATCTAATGCTGAGCGTATTTGTAAGGGATATATCTTGTCCTCATATGTGGCGGCTAGCCTTTTAAATATTGCTCTTTCTTTCTACAGGGAGAATTTTCAATGGCCAAAATATGTTTTTCTTTCTCGCTGTTGCTTATACATCTTGAGATTATTATGACTATGTACTGCTTATATTTTAATATAAACAACATTTTTTTCCTCTGAAAAAAAAAAACATGGCGCGCGCTCCCTCTCCATGCAATTAAGGACTTTAGTGCGGGAATGTCAGGCCAGTTCGGTGAAGTGTGTGAACACTCAGAGTCGAATGATGTTGCAGGATGGCCAGGCTGTATCATCCGAATGCAAAAGGCAAGTTTCTATTAAGGTATGTGCGCACCCTCCACCCCTTCATTAGGTCATGCATTGCTTCTTGCATGCAATCGTTTGGAGGTGGCAGAGGAGGAGACTCAACGCTTTGCAATCTATCAATCTATTGATCCTGTTAGGGTATGTTTCTCTCATTCTCCTAGCTCTTATGGTGCCAAATGAAGTGGTTTTGCTTAGATTGCTGTATATTAAAGCTGGCTTGGCCTGGATAGTGAATTTTAGTTGTGTTATCCCCAAATTGCAACCTGTCCAGCCGTGCTTCCGCGACCCATGCATTTTGTCTGTCCATGATATATTTCGTGTTGGCATCCATGGTAGCATAACACCCAATATTTTGGTAGCCGACTCACGCAATCACTGGAATCAAAGAAGGGAGTTGCATTGGGTAAAGCTTCAAAGTAGTAAATTGTGTCATATGTAGGTTCTAAATTGTTTACTTATGACCTTGCCTTGTCGGGTCTTTCATTCAGTCAACTTTCACAGTTGCAATCAGTGTCATTTTCCTCTTAATCTTTGTTTGGTTTTAGAGAGCAATGCTACCATCCTCAGGACGCATTCATACCAAGCCCATTTGCCCAACTTCAGAGGGTTTCAGGGGAGTTCCTGGAAGAGGAAGGGGGTTCCATGGTTTGCCGCCATTCAAACGGTCTCTCCCCTTAGCTCTCTAATTTCGACCACAAGCTTTCAAGCTCATCATCCTCCGTCTATCTTGCACATAGGACTCATAATTCCAAATCGTGGGGTCACCTGTTTCTGTAGGAGGCATATTAATCTTAAGGTTATCCGGCCCATAAATTTCTGGATTAGCTTTATGTATACTGTCAAGAGGTTTGCGGTTCAAGGTTCCGAACCCCTGTATTGCCTGCAGCATTGGCCCTGTAGGTTGGGTTCCCTCTGCTTATCTGTCAAACATGTCATCACTGTTCAAAGGTGGCACACGGGTTGTATTAACATCACTCCTCACGTCTTTGCTATTCCACTTTGTCTGTCTGTGTTATTATATAGGATCTCTTCAACCATGGGAAAAGACGCTCAAGGGCTGAGGTTGCCAAAGGAAAATAGCAAGTTTAGTATGAGCCGGCTCCCAAGAAACGTGGTCGCAAAACCAACCAGGAACATTTGGAAACTTTAGCAAAAAATTACGTGATTAGTAATTCCTCCAGAGTTCGTCAAGAAATCCGTGGGTGGGAAAAGGAAATCTAGACAGACCCTAAAGACAATGAGGCAGAGGCAAAGATTTTAGACTTCATAACAGATCCAGGCAATACCCGAGGCCACCTTACTTTATTCAACTAGACTATTCACACATACTGGATAGTCAAATGTCTTATAACGAAAGCAATTCAAAGTCTTCAACCTGCTCATGCTAAGTCAGACCCAACAAAGTTAGACACTCGCCTACAGGACCTGCTTCAGGATATACAAGACCAGCTACAGCATATCAAGATAACACAATATCAGGCAGTGGATCGTGTTAGTAGATTGGATGATAAAGTTAGCCGTATGGAGAAGCTCCTTCAACAGCTCCAACAAGCTGAAATGCCTGGGTCTAATGTCAAGGACCCAGGTCCAGTCTCCTCATCAGATGGATAGGAGTTTCTAGTATTCTGATTTTGATGCATTTTCTAGTTAGATATGAACTTCCCCTATGTTATATGAATGTACAAATTGCAGTAGTTCGACAGATAGCACATGAGAATTTTAGGTGCATGAAACAATTTCAGTTTTGGGATGCTTTTCACGCTTTCAGATGGCCAACAGACCTGGTTTCCTACGGGCAGGTTGAGGTCAAAGTCTCAATTTTATTTTATGTAGCCTGTCCTTCATATATAAATAGAAAATGGTATGGTCCCACCAAATTTACAAAAAATAAAAATAAAATTGACTTGCATTGGTTTACCATTGCTGGAAATTAATTATGGCATGACTTTTTCTTTGATATCTACAAGGATCACGAAAATCCCAGTCAACACCTCGGGCCACAAACTTTCTTAAGAAACACTCCAACTCAGACATGATGGATTACTAGTCAAGCCTTGAGCTTCAATAAGTCTTAATGGAAACAAGACGGTAGTTCTCATTTCATTTATGAGGCAAACAACCACATTAATGAGCCAAAGGAAAGGAGTGTCCAAAAATTCTATAAGTTCATATAGAGCCAAAACGAAGAAGTAGTGCATTGTTATGTAACCAAAATTTCTCCCAGACAATCTAGCATACCATTGTGAGGGATGGCTCAGCTCTGCAAAAAACCCTAGTTTTGTGACTGGTTAATGGAGGACCTTAACCTTTCGACAGGTTACAAGATGAGCCTAGCTTGAATACCCCTCGTCACAACTCCATATGGAATATGAGGTGAAACCATGGTGGAAAAATTGGCGGGTTGCATGGGGACAGGTGTTGAGGAGCGTTGCGGGCCGAGTGCAGTCAAACCGTGGGTGGGTTACCACTTGGCACACGACTACTTTCTTTGACCTGGGGAACTGGTTTGCACATGGTTGTATAAGCGCACTTGCAACGTTTTCTCTCGGTTTTTCTATTTTCGTGTTGGGGTCTCATTACCGTGGGGGGCTTGTGTTTTACACGGTGGTATTTGCCTCTATCCTTGATTACGGTGCATCATTGTAGTCACTAACGCGAGGTCACGCTTCAGGGTCGGACATTTTTTCCTTTACTCCAATATCCCTGTTTTTTTGAGGTTTCAGGTAAGTTTCATATCATTGCTCATTAGGAGAATTTTGAGGTCTAAAATGGGCCTTCTAAGGAAAATGTATAATCAAAATTCACTTTATGAGAACCAATCACATTTTAGGCGATGACATCATTACTAATGGTTGAGGTGACATTGCTTTAGTTAAAGGTCTCATAATAAATGTCATTTCATATTTTTTGAATGAAAATATATTATTGTCATTTCATATTTTTTGAAAGAAACAATGCATATCCCTATACATTTATTATATTATATTATATTATATTATTTTAATGAGTATATTAATTACATGTTATTATAAAATTTAAATAATATAAAATTTAATTTATAACATATAAAATAATTAAGAATTTATAAATTTATATTTATATTTTATTTTAAGTTATTTAAGTACAAATGACAAATGCATTAGTTGTTCAATGATAATGACTTTTTCTTGAAAAGATCATTCTTATTTATAGTCACATCAATACAATTTTTTATTAATTTTATTTTGATACAAATTTTGAATTGAATTTAACTATGGTTACATGGATTGTGGTACAAAAAGTGAATTACAAATTCGTAAATAATATTTTATTAGTTTAGCTATTATTTTATTATTTCCTTAGGAGGCCCATTTTAGACCGTGTGATGGCAGCATCAGAATCCATACTGATTGGCAAAGCCAGAGGTAAATTTTTCCTAGCCGAATATATAACAGAATGAATCAATCGAAGTTGGGTGGATGCCCTAGACATAGAGGTTGGGGTGATAACCTTGTCGAAAGGTTGGTTTATGGTGAATTTTAAGAATGTAGTGACTCTTGAATAGGTTCTATCAAGACAATGGGGTTTAGGCATCACTCCCATTCTCTTTAAGAGATGGACTCCTATTTTTTATGCCAATAGAGAACGAGTGGATGAAATTCCAGTGTGGGTTAGACTCCTTGCGCTTCCACCATTTTTTGGACCTTGGAGGTGTTGCATGCTATCAGGGACAGTCTTGGGTCCTTCTTGGAGGCGGACATGTCTTTATTGGAGACCCGCTATAGGAATATTGCTCGTATTCGAGTCAAGCTTGCCCCGAGAGATGGCCTGATGCCAAATATTATCCTCAATTTCGATGGCCATGCTATTGAGAAATTGATACACTGCGAACACCTACCTTTTAGATGCCACTACTGCAATAAATTAGGCCACCTGGCACGGGATTTCCCACTGGGCTTTTCCAAGAGCAAGAAACACAAGAGTGGGGCAACTCATGGACCTCGCTTCAAATTTGAGGCCCATGTTCAAGAGGAGGTGGCAGATGCAAGGTTGGGGGTGGCACACATGGTGAATATCACTCAGCAGGAGGAAGAGGCTCTCAGGGAGGAGGGGACTACAGCTGAAGCGGAGGACATGAAGGGCTCAGTTCTGGTTCAATCTCAGGAGCAGACAATGACTGCCCTTGCTGATCCAGCATCAGATTTAGCGGGTACTGTCCCTTGCCCCTTTTCTCCTGCTTTAAACTCCTTTGATATTTATTTTAATTGCATGAGTTTGCCTGGTCCCTCCATGCATGATCCGACTGCTTCCCTCTGTGTTAGTAATGTATCTTTGGCCATGGATAACATAATTACCACTATTCCTTAAATTTATATTGATCTTGTCCCTTACAATCTCCATCCCCGCGACAAGAAAGCTCTAGATAAGGAGGTCGATGGTGGGCTAGGCGGCGTGCCTGCTTCAGATAAAGTCAAACGCACGAGGGGGAGAAAATCGGACCTCTCCAAAGCTAAACTTAAGGCCATTCTTGATATACTTGATGGTAGACATCTATCCCTTAAAGGGGTGCTTAGAGAAGCAGTTACCCCAGCCTTGGTATCTAAATGCTTGTAGTATTCTTCAATTGTAGGGGCTTGGCTAGTGCCCCTAAAAAACTAGCGTTCAAAAGTCTAATCTTCCATTATAAACCCGACATTTTATTTCTTCAAGAAACTATGGGTTCTGGGGACCTCATCTCCTCTTTCCTGACCTCCTTCCTCCCTTGGTGGAATTTTGTTACCTCAGATGTAAAGGGTCGTTCGGGTGGTCTCACAACAGGGATAAGAAATGGTTCTATAAAGCTGCTTAACTGCTAGACCTTAGATCTTCTGATTGGGGTGGAGGTTACTTCTTTGGAGCTGGTCTCAAGTTTCACCCTTGTCAATGTATATGGTCCCTGTGTTGTTAGGATTGGCTACTGGAACTCTTTGTTTGATAAATCTTTTATGAAAGCCCCACACCTAATAGTTGGGGGCGATTTACATTTCTCCCTGGGGCGATCAAAGGCCTGGGGCCCAAATGTTAGGTTGGATCCCTTAGCTGAGTTATTCCTCAAGAAACTTCGAGATGACAAGTTGATTGATCTAAATATGAACAAATATGTTCCCACGTGGAGAAAAAATAGGGTGGGCGAGGCTAGGATTGCCAAAAGGTTGGATCGATTTCTTTTAAGTGACGATTTTGCATTCGGGGCTACAAATTTTCATCGATGGGTTGGTACTGGTGGTGTCTCGAATCATTCCCCGATTCTCCTAGTGTTGAAACGGTCGTTTAAACAACCTGCTTCCCACTTCAAATTCAATGTTGGATGGCTGAAAGAGGGGGACTATCATAAGCATGTGGTCGATACTTGGAGACTTGTTAATGAGATGGATGGTTGTTACGCTTAGGCTCTTGTAAACAATTTAAAAAATATCAAGAAGGCCAACATTTCCTGAGCCAAAGAAAAGGAGAAAAGGACTCTAAATACCTTCTAGGTATTACTGAGGCCCTGGATCAGATGTATGGAAACATTGATGTAGGGTTTGCTAACAAAGAACCTTGAGTCATATTATGAGAGCTGGAAAGAAGGAGAAGGGTGCTGCTAAGGGATAAGGAAGAAAGTTGGAGGCTGAAGAGTCACGCCATATGGTTACAGGCAGGCGACGAGAATACTAAATTTTTCCACAACTATGCTAAGGTTCGCACAAACTCTAATACTATTTGGGAGCTTGCCACCCCGGAGGGTGACATGGCTAAATATTTTGAAGACCTCTCCCACATGGGGAAAAATTATTTCAAGAACCTCTTTGATGATCAGGGTGGAGTCTCGATTGGGGAAATCAACCAGGTGGCTTTACTTTTCCCTAGATATGCTGGCGAGGAGGAAAATTAATTTCTTTTGGCACTGGTTGAGAAGAAAGAGGTGGAACATATAATCAAATCCATGCAAAAAGACAAGAGCCCTAGTCCAGATGGCTGGGCAGTTGAATTTTTCTAGCATTTTTTTGATCTGATGGGGCACACTATCATGAATGTTGTGGAAGAATCAAAATCTAGTGATCTCATCCATGATGCCCTTAAGATGGTGTTCCTGGCTCTCATCTCTAAAAAGGACTCTCATTCCACTTTTGATGATTTCAGGCCTATTTCTCTATGTAATTGTATATACAAAGTTATTTCCAAAACTATTGCTAACAGGTTAAAGCCCATTTTATCTAAATCTATTTCTAAAGAACAATTTGGTTTCCTGGATTGCAGGAAAATTCATGAAACTATTGGTGTGGCCCAGGAAACTCTTCACAGTATTAAAATCTCTAGGAAAAAATGTATTTTTGAAGATTGACCTCTCAAAGGCCTATGGTAGGATCAGTTGGATTTATCTTAGACTCTTGCTCACACATTTGGGGTTGCACATTGATCTCATCAACTCGATTATGGATTGTATCACAAATGTGTCTTTAGTTGTGCTGATAAACGGGGTTGCCTCCCCCTTTTTTCTTAACAAATGTGGTTTAAGACAAGGGTTTCCTCTCTCCCCTTTGTTGTTTCTTCTTGCGGCTGAAGGCCTTAGCCAACTGATTCATCATGCTAGGAGGGATGGGGAGTTTGGGGGATTGAGGTGGCTACAAATATGTTTATATATCACCTCCTATTTGTTGATGACATTCTTCTTTTTTTCAATGGGAACAGGCACGAGATCCAATGCTTGAAAAAATTATTGGATCTTTTTATGAAAGCCACTGGTATAAACATAAATTTTCAAAATTCCACCCTCACTCATGAGGGCACACAGGAGACTGATTTGGCTTGGACTTTGAATATCCTTCCTTTCATTCAATCCCCTTTTGGCTCATGTATTAAATACTTGGGGTTCTCACTCAAGCCAGACTCTTACTGTAAGAAATATTGGTGGTGGCTGGTTTCAAATATTGAAAAAAGGATTAATATTTGGAGTCACAAGTGACTATTAAGAGTGGGCCGGTTGGTTCTCATAAAATTTGTGCTTATGGCTATACCTGTGTACTGGATAACACTTGCTTGGGTCCCCCTCGACATTCCTAAAAAAATTAAAAGTATTTGTAGTAATTTTCTCTGGTCCGGAAAAGATACCAGGATGACTCTCCCTTGGGTGTCCTGGGATAAGATTGCAAATCCCAAAGAGTGGGGTGGTTGGGGCATCAAAAAACTTCGCGATTTTGCTACTTCACTAGCGGCTAAGTTAGACTGGAGAGTCCTCACAGCTAATAGCCTATGGACCTCAGTGGTGAAAATAAAATACATTGACCCTCTCCCGGTTGATGACTGGATCCGCTTACCGGATAAATCAATGTATAGAGTCTACTCCATATGGAAGGCTACCCTTTCGGCTCTAGGGTTAGTGGAAAAAGGACTGGCTTGGAAAATTGGAAATGGAGAGACATGCCGCATAGGATTGGACACCTGGGTGGGTTATAATAAGATATTTTCACTCTCAGATGGTTTAAGGGAGGCTCTTCATGCCCGTGGCCTAAAAAATTTGAATCAGATCAGTGATCTGGTGGGTTCTACGGTCCAAGCACAAGCATGGAGAGACGCGGATGAATTGGGTATTGAGGACCATTGGAAACAAGAATGGCGGGACTACATCACTAAATTGGAGCATACTGGTGCCCGAATAAAAGATTTAAAAGACACCCTGTGTTGGATACACTATAAATCGAGCCACTACTCTCCTAAATATGGATATGCAAAAATTACCAAATTGAATGAGAATGGTCAAGTGGTGTGGTGGTATAAGATTTTATGGAAGTTGGGAGGCCCAACAAAATCAAAGCTCTTTTTTTGGTGCATTCTTAGGCACAAGGTCCCCGCTTGGGATGTTCTTCAAAAGCAGTATATGATTGGCCCGGGTCGGTGTGCCCTGTGCAAGGAGGAGGCTGAATCCACTAATCATCTTTTCCTCTCATGCCCTTTCACAAGGAAATTTTGGGAACATACCAGTTTTCTTTGCAACTCTGTTATTTCTTGGAGTGGGAATAATTGTAGGGAGGCTTGGAAAAGTTGGTGGGAAAATTGCATTGATCTGGCTCACAGAGGTATACCTCTAATTGTTTACTAGGGTATATGGCTTGCCAAGAATAAAAGTATTTTCAAGGCGATTTCTTCAAGACCTGATAACATGGTTGTTGAATGTGCGACCATCATCTCCTCCTTACCCCATGTCAACTCTCACAATGCTCAACAGAGGGTTCAACTAGAACATATTTATCCTTCAATCCCTTGGGCATATTTTGATAGGGCGGCGGCCTAGGGCTCTTGTGGTGTTGGGATGTTTATCCATAGAAACCATCATTTTACTCTATCTTCTAAGGTTGGTCTTGGTGATGGTTGGAACAATTTTGCTGAACTATAGACATTAAAGCTCCTTCTCTGTTGGCTTATTCATCTTGGCATTGATTCGATTCAAATTTTTGGGGATTCACTGAATGTTATAAACTTGTTTAAAAACACACAGATATGTATGAAATTTTTATTGGTTCTTATACTTGAAGAAATACAGGTTCTAAAAACTCACTTCAATTTTATTTCCGTATGCCATATCTACAAGGAATAAAATGGGGTGGCTAACTACCTGTCTAAGAATGGTCTACAACTTGCTCTGGGCACGTGGACCATAGAGGATAAATAAGGCCTTATTGTTCGTGTGTCGAACACCAGACCTTACTGATCATTTTGTATCTTAACAGGCTCTGAAATTTATGTTTTTTCTCCATTCATGCCATATCTCCTGGAGGTTTTGTAATATAATGATATCATCTTCTATTTTTGTAACAATTTATGTAAATATTTTTGTTCCAATTTAAAATACTTATCTACATGTTTATGGACATATTTATGGGGTTGTTTTCTCTCTCAAGAGGCCCTTTGGACATATGTGTAGGGTGTTTCTCTTTATGGAGGCCCTTCTAGTTTATACTTTGGATGTATATGATTTTTTTGCTGTGATTTTAGCTGCCCTTTGGGCTACCCTATGGGTGATCCCCATATGCAACTACTAACCTCGTCTCCTCTATTTTTTTGTGGAGGTGGTTCTTTTAGCCTCAGCACTTTTCTTAGGGTGATGCTCTCTTATGGAATGTTGTGGCATCTGCGATGTAACTTTTTGTGACTTTGTTTACAAAAAGTTTGATTTTTTTCTGTGGAAAAAAAAAAAAAACATACCATTGTGAGGAGCCTATTTCATCACTGTAGAGATATTTCTATTCTTCTTTGATAGAAAAAGAGTTTGAAAAAGAAATTGAGGAAGAGAAATATTTTTGAGAGATTTTGAACACCATTACTCAAACAACTCTCTTTAAGTGTCTTTGATACTTCTATTGTAACTTTTCCACCACCAGTAATTAATAAAGATGATCCTTTTCTTTTACCTTTGTTGATTTTTTTTGCTTCACAAGCCTATATATGTGTTATTTAGTGTAGTTTTAATTTAGTTTTGTTGATTCATTGTTTCCATTACTTTCAATGTTTTGTTGGTTCTTGTTTAAACACTAACATCATCCAATTGTTTGTATGCTCCTTGCAGGTAACAACCAACTGTAAGGAATGTGTTTTTGATACCCATAGTCAACAAACACACCAATACAAATACCTTTCCACTCCTACCTCCCACGCGTTGCCAATCACATATCCAACAAAGAACAAAATATATTGTATTTGAGACATTCTCATCTGAGCAAATTATGGCTAATGTATCTTAGACTTAGAACCTAATTCTAACCTGAACCCATTCACACGCTAAGGAGTATGATTCCTCTATCTCATTAGCATAGTGATCTCTGGAGGAGATGACTTTTAGAGCATGAATGTCGCTTTAAAATCAACAGACTCCGAATAAGAAAAATTGATATTGAATATGACTTCGATCCTTGCATTGCAAATATAACAACACAATAAGTTTTGGAGGGATTTCCATATTTTTATTGGAAGAGAAGGCACATTTTGAAGTCATGGATATTTTTATTTCCATGTATCATACAATTGTTCCCATGATTCAGGAATGGATTCAAAAAAACTCGTTGAAACATCAACAAAATTCCAAACTTCGAGAGAGAAGTAACAATGCCAAAGTACTTGAGATATATTTCCTTTGTGTTAAAGCATAAGGCATCAAACTATAGACCATATATATTTCTTATTCTCATATTTTTAGTTGTAAAATTTTTTTGATGCACAAGATTTCGACGAAATAAATTGACCTTTGGTGTGTCGTCCTTACTCCATGTCTTCGACCATGGTCGACTTGCACTAGGATGAGATAGTCTCTTAGTCCAAACTACAATGTTGATGATATGGCATTTTTCATCTTCTAGATTTATAAAACAACCCTAGGATTCTCCATTCTTACAATATATCACTGGGGAGTAAATGTCAATATCAATCTTAATTTCCACCCAAAAAATTGAATTGGAACAGAGATTAAACACAAAACATAAATTGAGCCAAAATGTATCTATACCGTTGGAAGCTCTACATGGGCCCTGCACAACTCCATAACTATGTTTACAAAACATCCTTGACATGAACATGATCACTTTCTCTACCAATTTGGTTTCTTGCAAAAAAATTAAATACACATTTTCTCTTCTGATTAATACTTTTACAACATGGGATTTCAGAGGGATTCTCATTCCCCATATCTTCCTAGAAATTACTTTCATCTAAAATTTGAAGGGCTAGACTAACCTCCTCAAACCTCGCACTTCCATGTGCTTTGTTTCTTACATTCTTTAGAATTTCTATGATTTGATATTGATTTCCTTGCTTAATGTTTTTCTCGACCTCTAATTCCCTTCTTTTTTAGTTGGTCAATTGTTTTTTCTATTATTTTCCAACTCTTGGCTTGAGGAAACACTTCTCTAGTTTATTCTATTTTTTGCACTCCTTGTTAAAATTTTGCATGTTCCCTCCATTGGTTCTATTAGTTATGGAGACACCATTTCTACTTTTTTCTCCTACCTTTCATATAATGAAGTGGAAGATATATGTTGGAGCTAAGAATGAATAGGATTATCACTAGGAACATCCTTTAACAAAATACCTTCACGATTATCTCCTACGAGGTCTTCTGTTACTTTCGTTGTTCTTCAATCATATTTTCCTCTTTTTCTATAGTTTCCTTGTTGATGTTTGGTTCCTCCTTAACCAAATCAACTCAAGAAATAATTTCACAAGGGTTAGCCAAGAGTCAATCTAAGTTGATGATTTGGTGATCTTGGCCCTAGATTTCCCTCTAATGGCTCCTCTCTTTTGAGTATACCATTTATTTTCTTGAGTGGAAGTCATTCCATCCCCAATTATAGCCTACGTTTTTTTTAAAGTTACGAGCAAAGTGCCCATAATCATGAAAACTCTTGCACTTGAACGGGAGTTGTTTATAATCCAAAGGCTAGATTTGTTTCCAATCTCCTTGTGTCAAAATGATCTCAAAATGGATTCCTTTCTCCAATTCCATATCTACACACTGGAAATACATGAAGTGAGAACACCAAATATTTTAAAATGATCAAATTTGTATTGGAAAATGAAAACAATAATGGGTAAAGCTCTAGTAGAAAGGAACGAGGCTCATCATGAGATTATGATCCTAGATGAGTTGTAGTTGTAGACCAAACATGTTGACCACAATGTAAACACTCTAGTGAGGAATAAGTTTGGATTGGAGTTTGAATACCTTCATAATGATGTTAGGCACACCATTGTTGATGTTGATAATTCTCCTTCTACTTAACATGTATTAGATATAAATTGTGTTGTCAATTCATACTCTAGTACTAGGAATTTTACAAATCCTACTTTTAGGCTTAGTTTATTTTTGGAAGTCATTTGGACTAATAAAAAAATTTAGACTCTATGGATAAAGGTTCTATTCTATTCCTTCTGGTTTGGTTTCTCTACTGACAAGTCAACAACTATTGTTATTGGTTTTTCAAATATAAATTAAATGATATTATTTTTATGTTGATAGGTATGCCTATTTTGGAATAGGACTTCCAGAATTTTAATTTCATAATCAATAATTATTAGGTAGATGGTAGAGATTTAAACTGCATGGATTATTCTATAGTAGTCTTATTAGTATACAAAAATCAAAGGTTGAGATTTATCTCCAAGGTAGTTATGTTCTTTTTTCTCTTTTATCTCCAAGGTAGTTATGTGATAATTACAAGTGTCATATGAAATGAATTATGATTTTTTGGGTAGTGGTATTGATAATCCTTGGTATTGGCCTGGTGATCTTGTAACCAACCTTATTTATAAATTCATAATATTTGCGGTGAAGTGGAGATAAATCTCCATGGATAAGAATCATGTTTGATGTTTTTTCGAATGTATATATGTTTAACTTATATATTGATTCTTTTTATAAATAACAATAATAATAATAATAATAATAATAATAAATAAAACTATAATTTAGTTAGTTTTAAGAATTTTTTCAAATTTTAACAACATGAGGTGTATTATGAAGTAATTACTTTGATACTTATTGTGGATTGATGCATATCGACATTTACTAGCCATTGAAATTATGTTGTTAAACTAGTTAATGATATTATATATTTTTATTATTTAAATTATATTTTTAAATATACATAAATAAATTTAATGCTTTAAAAATTTTTCATGTATTAAAAATATATAATTATACAATTTAAAGCTACGATTTCAATAAATTATTGTCAAATTTCAAAAAAAAAAAATTAATCACACAAAAATATATAATGAAAAAAATATATAAAACAATTAAATTACAATTTAAATATAGAATATGTATAAATTTATTATAATACTAATAATTATGGGATGCTAAAATTGATATTTAAAAGAAAGGATACCCATGTAGCCAAGTTGGTTCAAGTGGGGTTTAGTCCCTGCCAGGTCATAGATTCAAACTTCAATGAGAGGGATTGAGCCACATTGGGGGAATTAAACTTCCCAACGGGTGTCCAGGTTCGAATCAATCTCACATAATCCTAGTGATAAGCATCCTTGATCAGGAGATCATGTGTTATGCTCAAAAATGAAAGTGATCGAAACAAGATTGAACCTGAGTCACCGGAAAGGTCTCGTCGTTGCGATTCTGGTGCCATGAACGGTTCAAAAAACTGATGTCGTATGAGGAAGATATCGCATACTGTCTGTTTTCCCAAACATCAAAAATTTTGTGACTAGATGCCCAATCAGAATGCAGGTAGAGTCAGTAGGTATATTCCCTTTTCTCTAACCAATCAAATCACGCCACGTGGCTTAATTTGGGCCATTGAATTTGTGGTACAGAAGTGTGATATCGACCGTTGGATGGTCTTCACGTTTTTTATTTTGGATTGTCAAATGAGTGACACGTGGCAAACCTGGATGCCACTACGTTTCCTCAAGAGGCATATTAAAATTTTGTGGAGTCAGGGGGGGGGTCAACCCTGCGACCTTCGGCCTGCACATCCAACCTCTGACCATCTCACCTATCCAAATTTTCTTACCCATATAGTCTTCGCAATCAATTTAACTTGTATTGATTTACATTTCAGAGGAGGGGACCGCCAACGGTCCCAACCCGCTGGCGGCCCCAACACTACTGGTCACATGATATATATTAACCTGACAACAAACGTTATCCTAGCGACCACGTTAATCTGTTACTCTGGCGGTTTATTTGGGTGTGGTCACATGCCACGATAACATCTAAAGTTTTAGTCAATGGTTTTAATAAACGTAAACTTCAGCGGAAGGTTATCGCAGTCACATGGGTGGAGTATTGGCAACAAATGCCATGGTCTGCGAAATGTGGAGTCCAAGTTCCATGCCACCAACGTAGAGTTAATACAAACGGTTAATGGCGATAATTAAAGTGTGAAGTGGTCACATGTATGTGCATCGAGAGTGGTGGAGGTTGGGTGGAACCATACCCATTCCGGGTTATGCGCTTCTTTTATGCAAGGCTTAACATATATAACCATGACCGTGGGGTAAGGGGGGTCAGTTTGTGACCACCCTCCCCTAACCACTAAATGTTAAATTCGGCGGTCAAGATTGGCGGTAATTTTGGTGCCTGCCCTAATTTTAGGTTTTCTATTAAATTTAACTTCAGTTAAGTGCCATTATTTAACTTTTAGTGGAGCTTTTCTAGCTAACATTGGGTAAAATGGATGCAGAGGTCAATTTTTTACCAATTTGGGTGAAACAAGAGTCTACCTAAACTAATTTGAGCATTCTGGAGCCATTGGTACAAAGAAAACAACCATTAGAGGCCTATAAACACATGTAATTTGCAATTTTGAGCATAATGACAAAGAGGGACATGTCATTGGGAGTTGGACCAGCAAATGTAGCCCATGAGGGGTGAACTTCTTCATCATGCCTACTATGTAAAACTTATGTGTGATTGTATTTCTCAGTTATACACTATTTTTTAGTGTTTTTAAGGCTTATTTTCATGCTTAAAGTTCACTAATTCATCTATGTTTCATGGTTAAAACATTCATTCCTTAAGCAAACAAATGGAGACAAATTGTACATGTTAATATTACTGAAAGGACACTTAGCACAACAGAACTAATACACTCCTTTCAGATCAGGTTGGTATCAGAGCTAGATTTTAACCTATGGTGTTTTATGTACAAAGAGTTTTTAACTATTTGCAAGGGTTTTCATGCTTACTAGGCTCAAGCTTAAGAGAGGAGAAGGAAAATTGGTGGAACCAAGAGGTTCTCAAAGTCAGCCACAACAAAGGAGGGCAAGATTTCCACATTCTCCACCACCTAGTTCACCTCCAAAAGAAGAAGAATAAGCAATAAGCATGCCTCTAGGAGAGGGAGAAATCCATGAAGAGATGGATCCCAAAGAGGAAGAAAGAGTTTATAGAAAAGCATTTCTTGACTTGACTGAAATGGTTAGAGTCCTTTATCAAGAAAATAATGAGAAACTAAAAGAAGAAAGGTCCAAAATTCACAAGGAAGGACAAGGATCATCAGGAGGCCACAATGATGAAGATAAATCAAAGAAGGGCAATGGAGGAAATAGAGACAGTGGAATGTCACCATCATCACCCTCATCTTCATCCTCATCATCCTCTACTTCATCTTTAGTACATCAGCCATACAAGTCAAAGAACATGGGTAAAATTCCTTTTCTAAAACTTGATGTTAAGTTTGAATTGCCAATATTTAATGGTGAAGTTAATGCAGAAAAGCTAGATAATTGGATTAGGCAATTAGAGGCCTATTTGAGAATCCAAAATTTTCATGATGATGATACCAAAATCCAACTAGCTTCATTGAGAATGGAAGGTGCAACACTTGTTTGGTGGGAAGCCAAGACAAAGGAGGAGATAAAAAAACATGGTAAGATTATTCTATCATGGATTGATTTCATTTCTGCATTAAAACAATAGTTTTATCCATTAGCTCATATGTAGAAATCCATAATGGACTGGAAAATTTTTAAACAATTGAAAGGACAAAATGTACAAGTGTATACTCAAGAATTTAGGGGAAGAGCTCTTTTATTAGGACTATATTTGCAGAGCCAAGACACTTTTCTCAAGTATATAGGAGGCTTACATACCTACCTAAGACATACTATCCTCATGTTTAACCCTACAAGCCTAGATGAAGTTTGTGTACAAGCCACACATCTAGAGGCAAGGGGAAGACAAAAGTTAGATGAGAATGAGGAAAATGAGTTTAAAGGAAAATGGAAGAAAAAGAGAAATGCAAATGTCAGAAAAGAGAAGGGAAAGTTATTTTGCAAACACGGTTCTAAAACTAGCCATGATGAATACCATTGTTGGAAACTTCATCTAGAGTTGAAACCAAAAATTTTTAAAGCCAAAGAGAAAGCCAAGGAGAAAGGAAAAACTGTTGCAATAGTTGAACAAGACTTAGCATCAGATTCAGGAGATGAAACAAAAATCATAGCTATGGGACTAAATAACATGAAGGGGAAAGAGAAAGAAACTAAACCCAGTTCTAGTATGTCTAACTGTCACATACAATCTCCAAATGAAGAAGAGAGCATTGAACTATTTCATGTGAGGGTCATTTCTAAACATACCAAGGTTGACACATTGTTTGATAGTGGGTCACAAGAAAATTTAATCTCTGAAGACTTGGTCAAGAAAATTAAACTTGAGACCATTCCACATCCAAAACCATATCCACTTGGTTGGATTTTTAAGAATGAAAATTTACAGGTTTCAAAGAAGTGCATATTGCGCTTTGCAATAACTACACATTTCATTGACACGGTTGAATTAGATGTTGTTCTGTTTGATATAGCGATTATGGTGTCGTGTAGTCCTTACTTGTATGACAGGAAAGCAATCTTCCATCAACAAACAACATTTATTCAAAGATGGCAAGGAGTATATTGTGAGAGCTCGTCCCAAGAAACTTGACACTTCTTTATTTAATGCAAGGCAAATGAAGAGGCTAGTCGATGCAAGCCAAAACTTGACATTGATGATGATTAAACAGAGAGATGTGTTACATCATCCTTTTCAAACAAATGATGATGTATTAATGAGTTGTTTAGTTTTAAATCAAGTTGTCTTTGAAGGAAGATGACAAGCAGTTGCAGTAGGTGACATTGGTGTTGAACGATGCTGAAAACAAGGTGTCAGTGCAAGAAGTTGCAAAGGTAAAAGAGATGGCAAAGCAACTTGGAAAAGAAGGCACGTGATTCAGAACTGTTCATTGCTGGTTTCCGAAAGGCATGGTACAATGGCGAAGAAATTTGGTCAAGAATCGACACAAGTTCAAGGCTAAAGAAAAAAATCGCCATAAGGATAGAATGCAAGGTGAGAACAATTCCAAGTTTCCTTTGATTATAGACCAATGTAGAAACAATATGTTTACTGCAAAGTTAGATTTTTGTTCTGCAAGTTCAGGAAATGCGCAACATGACAGTGTCAAAAACAATGATTAGTCGACATAATCAAGGAAAATTTTGTATTTTCATGAAAAGCTCCAAATAATGAAATTAGGGAAATTTCAGTGGATAAATATTGGAAGAGTGGGGACACAGTCTCCTCATCTTCATGTTTAGTAATCCAGAGAGCTTTTGGGGTCCAAAAGCTTCCGAGTAGGGAGGTGTGGTCAGGAGATCATGTGTTATGCTAAAAAATGAAAGTGCTTGGAACATGATCGAACCTGAACGATCGAAAAGATCTCGTCATTGCGATTTCAGAATCGTGAACGATTCAAAAAACCGATGTCGTATGAGGAAGATATAGCGTTCTGTCCATTTTCCCAAACAGAAAAAATTTTGTGACTGGATGCCTAGTCAGTATGCAGGTACAGTCAGCAGGTATATTCCCTTTTCTCCAGCCATTCAGATCGCACCACATGGCTTAATCTGGGCCGTTGAATTTGTGTTACGGAAGTGTGATATCGACCGTTGGATGGTCTGCACATTTTTTATTTTGGACCATCGGATGGGCGACACGTGGCAAGCTCAGAGGCTGCCACTTGTCCTCAGGAGGCATATGTAAAATCTTGGGGGGGGGGGGGGGTCGACCCCGCGACCTCCGGCCTGCATGTCCAACCTCCAACCATCTCGCCTTTCCAAAGTTACTTACCCATATAGTCTTCGACATCAATTTAACTTGTATTGATTTACATTTCGGAGGAGGGGACCACTAGTGGTCCCAACCCGCTGGCAGCCCCAACACTACTAGTCACATGATACATATTAACTCGAAAACAAATGTTATCCCAGTGGCCACGCTAATCTGTTACTCCGATGTTTTATTTGGGTGTGGTCACATGACATAGTAACATCTAAAGTTTCAGTCAACGATTGTAATAAGTGTAAACTCCGGTTGAAGGTTATCGCAGTCACATGGGTGGAGTATTTGCAACATATGCCATGGTTTGCAGAACATGGAGTCCGGGTTCCATGTCACCAATGCAGATTTAATAGAAATAGTTAACGTCGATAATTAAAGTGTGAAGTGGTCACATGTATGTGTGTCGGGAGTGGCGGAGTTTGGGTGGAACCATGCCCATTCCAGGTTTCATGCTTCTTTTATGTGGGATTTAACATATATAACCATGACCGCGGGGTAAGGGGGGTCGTTTTATGACCACCCCTCCCCTAACCACTAAATGTTAAATTCAACGGTCAAGACATGCAGGAATTTTGGCGCCTACCCTAATTTTAGGGTTTTTATTAAAGTTAACTTCAGTTAAGTGCCAGGGCTCCACTTTTAGTGGAGCTTTTCTAGCTAACATTGGGAAAAATGCACGGGGAGGTCAATTTTTGACCAATTTGGGTGAAGTCTACCTAGAATAATTTGAGCATTTTGGAGCCATTAGTGCAGAAAAACAACCATTAGAGGCTTCTAGACACATTAAATTTGCAATTTTGAGCATAATGACAAAGAGGGACATGCCATTGGGAGTTGGACCAACAGATGTAGCCTAGGAGGGGTGAACTTCTTCATCATGCCTACTGTGTAAAACTTATGTGTGATTGTATTTCTCTATTATACACTGTTGTTCAGTGTTTTTAAGGCTTATTTTCATTCTTAAATTTCACTAATTCATATATGTTTCATGGCTAAAACACTCATTCCTTAAGCAAACAAATGGAGACAAATTTTACATGTTTATATTACTAAAATGACACTTAGCACAATAGAACTAATACACTCCTTTCAGATCAATCCCATTGTGGGTGGATTGGTTGTCTTCCATACAATAAGTGGGCTAGCCTCAACCTAGTAAAAAAAACTAAAAAAAAAATGAAAGGATGATTCAAAATATAAAATAGACCATAGATTTATTGTGGTAAATGATATGTAATTTGTAAAAAATATTTTAACTATTAGTTTATCTATATATATATACAATTTCAATTATATTTTTAAAATTTTAAATAAATTTAATATTTTAATATATAAATACAGTGTGTGGGGTCGATATGTTAGCCATCGGCTTCAATCCTATGTCCCTCGTGCTCACTTCTACAAACCTATGTCGCTCTAAACCTACGTGTCGTTGCTTAGGTGTCAACCAAGCTCCTGTTTTTGTGGATCTTCTCTCTACATATTGGTGATATGGTTCCCTATTGCACTAGTGTGTAGTCCTTGTGTGTAACCTTCAATAACTGCTACATGACTATGTTATGGCCCATATTTTCGGAGCCTATGATCCTTGATATTCATAGTCTACCTGTGTTACTTTTTGTAAGGTTTTCCAGTTTAATTTGTTCAAAATATGGTATGAAATTCTTGGAATCACAAGTTTGAGTTGAAAATTATTCACAATTTAAGTGCCCCGTGGGTTTTTTAGGGTGTTGAATCCATATATACAATCAAAATTTCATTTTAAACAACAAAAAATAATATTTGGCTAAAACAAATTCATCAGATTTCGGCCAAAAAGTCCAAAATGTAGCATGCTAAGAAAACACCTCCTTGATATGTTACTCCTCGGTTGTTGATCTTTTTTCTAACTATCTCTCCCCGAGTTGTTGATCCCCAGTCTCTTGAAAACCTTTCTCGCTTCCCACCTACTGTGTCTGCCTCACCTGTTGCCATACTTCCTTACGTTAGCTGGTACGAACAACTAACGACTCAATTTCCTTCTAATGTTGCGCAATTCCTATGGGTGGATGGCACCTTTGTTGGCCACGCACACTTATTTTTATTATTATTAAATTAACACTTTAAAATTGAACTTCAACCCTTTAAATTTATTTTTTCAATCGTTTATTCAATTTGGGTCCCTTAAAAAAAATAAAAAAATCTTCCTTGTACGATCACAACCAAATTCATCTCGGTGATCCTATACAAACCTGGATTCTATGATTTTGAGATACTTTTTTTTCATAGTTTCTACTCAATACTATGCAAGATTTCCTATGAACCTAACACCTAGTACATAATTCCTAGAAAAAAAATGATTTATTGATTAAATACACAACTAGGTTCCTAACATAAATTCAGTGAAAGAAAATTTAAATATTCGATCTCACAAAACAACACACACAAATTTTTCCCAACAAATTTTTAATTAAAAAAATCCAAACTTACGTGGGCTCTATTAGCACTCCGTGAATTCCCTAGGTTGAAGAGAGAAATTCCAGAGGTAACCACAAACCACTTCTAGGCCAGAATCTAGCCCTTCTAGCCTTGGAGAGGGCTCCCTCACTCAGATTTCTCAAAATGATCTAATATTAGGCTAGGTATGATGTTCAATAATGTCTGATTTTCAAACGTTTTTTGATGAGAAAAGAGACATATCCATTGGGCATGTAGTGATGTCAAATTATTTTTTTGTCCAGCGATATGATGAAGAAAGAAAAGGTTTCTCCACAGGTGAAATGTAGGTAGTGTTGTATGTGGAATTTAGGTTAAATCATTGTAGGAGGGTGAGTGTAGAAAGGTGAAAATAAACACATAGAGCATTAAACCCATAGACGAATTCTAAAATGTTTCTTTAGGATGAAAACATTGATGACTTGGAAAAACTAAATCAAAGCACAATTAAGATGAATTATGAATTAAACATCTGTTTTTTCCAAGCAAGAAGACATATATTTAAGAGATGTAAACACATGAGACAACATACAAGATCAAAGTAGCACAAAACCACCAATATCTGACATAGGAATCCCTGCAAATCACCTTCTATCTTTCATTCGTTCACTGGCAAAAGTTTTAGAAAATACAGAGCACAAAAAGTCAATTTCTCTCTAATCTGACCAACATAACCCATTAGTATGTTTTTCATATCTATATACATCATTAGGTTCAATATACCACTATAGGTGGTCGAAATTATTGATCAAAACAAACTTATAACTAGATACATCAAAATTTTAGTGTATATACTGAAAAATAGGAGTGGTTTTGGGTATAACCAATCTAAGCCTAAAACATCACCAACTTGGAATATTTGCAAATAAAAATTAACCATACTTCCTAAGTAAATTTTCCACCTATCCACATGATCCAAAATACTTCTAGAAAACAAAAATTTGAAATATTAAGTGAAATGAAGTTGGTTATCCAGTTTCGTAGCACATGAGATAGTCTCGTAGCAAAATAGGGACTGAATTTATTGAAAAATAAGGTTCAAATACTAGCTCATATCTCCTGACTCCTGATAGCTGCCTAGAAATTGAAGGAGGTTTTTGTTCCTAGATCTGTTCTTGAAAAAACCTCTTTTTTTTTTCCAAAATTCATGTCCATTTGGTCGGAAACATATTTTTAAAATGATGACAAAAATAGTCAGTTTCACAACAAATTTATAGCAAGTCCAAGTAGCCCTCCATGCTTTATATGGTTGCACACCTCCTCTGGATAAATGGATCAAATGGGTAGCCTTAAAATGCGTGATGGTGTATATATCTTTAAGTAGTCTCTCCAACATTTTCATACTTCCTAGATGGTTGATTCCCACTTTTGCATCAGATTTGCAGCACAAAAGGCAGAAACGTAGCAGTCAAGGTATTTGAGTTTTTAACACTTTCGAGAATAATCACTTAATGGAAGCAACTTCAATTATTTTTTAAACCATGGAATATATTTCATATATAATATTACATAGAGAAAATGTCAATTGGACGCGACAAATGAGAAACATAAAATGTTGTGTCGATTTGCAAGCCCCTGCCTCCCTTTCGCAACGAACAAAACAATCCTACAAGAACTTTTGATGAAAATGGTGAAGAGATGAGAATTGTGGAATGAAGAAGAAAGTTCAAATAATAATATATAATGGCCTAGAGCGGAAATGAGATCACTAATCATTATTGGAAAAGGAAATTACGAATTTGCAACACCTCCTGAAAGTGCAACGCTTTTTGAAAAGGAAAGGACTATCCTTCTGACCATTATATTGCCACTGAGATCATGAGTTGTACTTGAAATGAAATTCAAACTAACTCCATAGAGCCTCCAAATTTTTTCCTTATCCATCTCATGATTTCTTTGATGTATACATGGCCTCTAAACTTAGGTGACCCACTTATAATGACTAAGTATGGTGACTAACTCATAATAATCAAGGATTTTTATGACATGATATTTTTACTCTTTCTAAGGTGACAAAAAAATTCCTATGATTACCCTTTTTTAAGGAAAACACATGACTTTAAATATTTGGACCCTTAAAAAAATAAACAAATTTACATGACACTTAATCTAAACCTAGACCTCTTTAAACAATAATAGTCAGGTTATCATGACTAATATTTAAAAACTGACCTTAGATAAATAGAACGACTAACATGACTAAGTTTCTTAGATATAGGACCCTAACAGGATCCCAGCTTGGGACATTGGCTAAAATGAGAAAATAAAAAATACAAATAACCTAGATATTATCCAACAGATTTTACCTAGATCGGCGCTTGATCTTCCTTGCAGATCTAGATCTCAATATTCTCTACAATCCCTCGAACCCAACACACTTACTCATTGAGATGCCTCTCTCAATATTGTGTTGTTGTAATGTGTCTTCTATCTTTCCCTAGCCTTGCTTTTATAACTTTAAATTGAGCTAAATTCCTAACCCTAACCCTAATTTCAAAATGATTAACTACTAAGATTAGATCTTAATTCAATTGATATTAACAATTAAGATTTAAAAAAATTATTAAAGTGAATTACTTTAATTTTACTAAGTTTGTTTTAACTCAATAAGCCAACATACTAATATATGATTAGACTTAGTCTAAGTTACATAAGAAACTTGGTCACACTTGAGAAAATGTTCCAAGGAGAATGTGGGTGACTTTGGACAACTAGACATAAAGTCTATTCAAAAGTAATTACTTGAGCTACAAACATCAACATTAATTATTAGTTGCTCCATCCTCAAATGGGGCGATAAGGATGTGATTCCCTGGTGATAAAGTTAGTGGTTTATTGTCAATATTCATCCACTTATGCCTATACATGATAGATGGATGTACCTATATGCTTTAACCATGTACAGAAATTACCTCCAGGCGAATTCTTAATAACAAAAAAATATATATACAATGGCAAGAACATAAAAAATTACACAAAGATTTTCCCCTCAATCCCAAAATCGGGACTAACAGAATGATTTTTCATTATAATCCTTTCAATGTCGAGGAATTCATAAACCACAATCCATTAACCTTGGATTAGAACATAACTATAGTTCCTTTCATTGGATCTACAAAATACCAGGGGAAGAAAACGAACATGCCCAAAACCATGCGCTAAACTGCCCAAAAAAATTATTTTGAGGCCAATCATGGAATGAATATAACACATACCCAACATTCTCTCACTTATTTTTTTCTTTCCACACAGGGGTCATAGGAGAGCTTATTCATTGGTCCAGGCCTGCAACACCCATTGTTTCTCTACACTAAGAAAACTTCTTGGTGCTCACAAACTTCGTCAATGCATCTGCAACATTCTTCAAAGTGTCCACCTTTACGGGCAACACCCTTTTGTCCTCAATCATATCCCTCAAAAAGTGATATTGAACATAAAAAAAAAATTGTCTTCGAATGATAAGTAAGGTTTTTTTCCAAGAAAATTACACTTTGGATGTCACAGTCTATCCTTGTAGCTTGTTGTACCAACCCCATACTTGAACACAATATTTTCAACCAAACTACTTCCTTACTTGAATGAGTGGTTGCCATGTATGTTGGCTTGATGGGGCCTAGACCCAGGTTCATAGATGGTTGAGCGAACCAACAAAACCCTCTATTACTAGCCCTTTCAGTGACGATCTACTGCGCTGACCGAAGTCTCACCCTAGGAAATATTATGGGAAGCTAGAATCATGTTTCTGCATCCATAGGGACTATGGAGTGTGGATTTAGGACTAATATTCACTTATAATTATTCAGAACTCTGCATAATCAATATGCTTAATATACAAACTTTGTTCAACAATTCTATAAAACTAGCTTGCATACTGCACGATTCTAATTTATCATGCATTAATCATCAACTTAAACCATATTCACAACTTCACGATGCAAATATAGGTAAGAACCCTAATCTAGCACAGAATATCTTAAAACATAGATAAAGCAAACATACAAGTAAAGAACATAGATTTGTCTTCAAATTCTTCTATTATTAGTTCAGATCTTCACAATATAATACTTTCCACCCTGCGCACACAGTTGTAGGGGTCCATGCACTCAGCTACAAACTCTGTAAGGTCTCCCCACACACAGCTGCAGGAGCCTTCCTTTTCGCACAAAGCAACATAATACATAATTTTAATTCAGATCTAGCATTACATCCATATGCATTATATATCCTTAGACTTACTATGATGGATCCTTAAATAACAAATTATTTTACAATACCATGGTTCGAAAACCATGGCCAAAGCTCAAAGTAAAAAAAAATTCCCTTCCCTTTACAAAATATGGGGTTTTGACCCACCCCAAATCCCTTGAGACTTTTAATCATTTGCGCGCAGTGTTCTCCGCTCCTCAAAATGTGGATTCTTTACAAAAAAATTGACCTTGGGGTATCTTGTCCAACATGACCCCAATACAAATATGTGACTTGCCCTAAGTCACTAAGTTGGTGCGCCCTGAGTTTTCACTTTGATGCTACTCAATGCATCCTTCAATGGCTGGATTGTCTCAGTGCACTACTTCTCTACGTCATGCACTTCAGTCATTAGCTTCTCTGTGGCTAGCCTTGTTGTCTTCTGAGCAACTTCCTTTTCCATCTGGCATAGCACTTTCAGTTGGGAATCCATAGTCTACGACAGTTGACTAGCTTCTACTTCCCATGGCTTCATCTTGCTAGTGATAATTTGTTCCTTTCTTCGTAGCTCATCAATATATCATTGAAAAAAATTTCCCTCTTGGAGACAAGCATACTGTTGAGTTGGTGCTAAGGTTCACGTTGTCACCTTGATTTGATCAAATTGTTCTAAATTTTCGCGTATTTCTACTTCGAGCTTATGCACATGAGGGTCCTCTTGTAATGAGGCCCATAATTCCATAACATCTTCAAATATTTTGTTGCAATCTTGAACTGTTGTTTCAATATTAGCAATGGTAGCCTTAATATTTGCTTTACGCTCCTCCCGAACCTCTAGTGGAGTAGCAGGTTGCAATCTCATATGGAGCTCAACTATCTGCATTTGAAGGTCCAGCCTGACCTTGTCAAATTCAACATTGGAGTCTTTGACTACCATTGTTAGCTTTTCAACCTTTTCTTTTGGTGGTGCTGCGGACTGAATCTGAAGATCAGGAAGTTCGCTGCAAGTCTTGTTAATGGCTTCCTCCAACTTATGTTTGTGTGTAACTTCCTCATCTCAATCATGCATAGTTTTTTTCTTTTCCTCTGACATCTGCTTCCTCTCCTGCTTGATGTCCTAGATAACCAACAAGGCATGTTGCTTGTGGATCTGCAATTCTTCTATGACGCCCTTGTGGAACTCATGTAACGCTTTTAAGGGGAGTGCATCGAGGTTTAATCTGGTATTCTTCTAGTGTGATGCCTGGGCCTGATTCTCGGAAGTGCCAAAATGTAGGGCTTCTGTAGGGATCTACAGAGGTTGAATGTTAGTGATAATCACTTTCTCCTAACTTGTTGTACTCACACTGACTGGTGCCCCCCTCGCTTGAAACATGTTTGCCTGGATAACGCTTGATTGAACTGCGCTTGTCTACACCTGCAATTCTTTGAGGCCCTTATGGACCTCTACCAATACACCCTTGTATTGGTCCTTGATATTTCCCAAAAGATGCTCGGTCATGTGTCAGAAAGTATCACCAATCTCATCGAAATCCCCCTCAGAGAGGACCACTGACTCTGCTCCAGCGGACTTATCTGATTTCATCTTTTTATGCGCACCTCTTGTACCAAGTTTTTGTCGCCTCTTGAGAATGTAAAGGGAGGAGGGCCCTGTTGGATCTAAAAATATGTTGGTTCTACCCTAATAAATGCCTCCTCATGTCTTTTTATCATCCTGCTTCACCTTTGGTTCTACCTCTGTTTCAACTTCCTTATCAGTCGCAAAAGTGACCTTCTTGGGTTGCTTCTTGGTATCTTTCTTGCCAGTCTGTGTACTCGAGGTACCTTCCTTTGCACCATTGGTGCATACCTACTCTATCACCACCCCTTCCATGGATGGAGTTAACCAATCACTCGACCACTAACTGAAAATGTGGGCGATTTCATCCTCGGTCACCAAGTATGGAAACTCATACCATACCTCTGCAAGGTCCTTCTTCTCGCAGATATGCACATGGTGAGAATCTGCCTTAAACTCAACAATCTAGCGATATTCTTCAAACATACTTGGTGATAGTCCTGGCTTCTGACTAATCATCGTGCGCAAAATCATCTCGAAACCTACCCAAAAGAACTTATTCTCCAGTGCGCATGTTGGTTCCTTTGAATTCCAAAGCGAGGCATACTGCGCAGCCTCATAGATGTTCAGTTCCACAATGGGGAAATGTTACTCATCAGGCTCTTTCCACTCCATTAGCACAATTAAGAGAAATAGCTACACGTAGTGGAATTGATTTCCTTCCTCCTGGGATTCTCTACAATCATCCAGAAACTCTTTACATAAATACCCATCTTAGTTGAATTGGACCCCTTTGCTACACTACACAACCAAAGATACTAAGGGCACACATACTTCTTCTGCGCGACACTTCAGCATGATCTTCCCAGCCAAAATATGTGCAGCAAAGCGCACCATATTATTCTTAATGGAGTTAATAGCATACCCCCAGGATCCCTTTGTTAGGCCAAAGTCTTGTTTCATCTTGTCGGCAAGCTTCTTATCTTGATATTTTCCGAAAAATGCATCAACAGGGTCCAATTCCTAACATGGAAGCGTAGTTATCCTCCAGATTAACATCTCATCGATGGGGACTATCTCCCCCAACCAAAGACAATTATCATGCATAAGGGCCACTAACTAATGCGATTGTGTTGATGTTATTGCACCCAAACTGTGGAACATAGAGCATGTTCAACAATCCTGCATTTTAAAGTCTTGTTGACACACAAAACTAGATCTGCTCTTGTCAATCCAACATCTTCATAATAAATCAAGTGTAGGTACTTGCGCAACTCAAATTGAGGATATTTGTTGTGATCATTGAAATCCCAGTCTTCCATGGGAAACTAGGGCACCTTTTCCAACATATATCCCTCGACCAACACTTCTTGAGGGAGTAGGGGCATAAATATATTATATTTAACTGTGTATGGGTCCTTCGTGGGATTTGCAGCGGTTGGCTTCCTTGGCGATAGATATAGTGGCAACCTAGAGACATGTTCCGCATCCTTCGCATCGATGTTTTCGAATCATTCAGAAAGAAATTCATCTTCTTCAGATTACTCAACCTTGATTGGTTCCTTCTACCTATCCTGCATCGACATAGTCTGTTGTTCTTTGGGAATTTTCTTCCTGGGCGACGTTTGAACTGCAAGCTTCTTAGGTTGTGCTTCTCTTGCAACAGTCCATTTCTTGGACGACTTCAGCCCTATCACATTTGATGTTGGAGTAGCAGTCATTGTATGTCCCAGCCATGCCTTGATGAATGCCTCTTTAAGCGCTTCAAAACTATAATCCGACATGCAGCGGAATGCTCAACTCTCTCATAGGTGAAAATTCACAAGTGTAAGTCTTAGAGCACAAATTATCCAAATGTGGAGCACAGTGCCCGATTTATAGAAAAATTGAAATTCAAACTCCATGATCCCCTTTAGATTTTCCTCATAATTTCGTATTTGGCAGCATATTTTCCCAGATATGCTCATTAAAAGCATCCCTCTCATTCATTTTAACGACAAATTCCTTGTGTAATAAATTTTTCATGTTCCAACAATCATATTCTAGATTAAATTCGTCATACCCCAGTGTATGTCACAGTTTGTCCTCTTTTTGTGTGGTTCCCTCCAGTTACGCCATCTTCCTGCATGTCGTGCAACACTGCGTCTTTGACGAAGCCTCCCCTCAGCAGAGTGGTTTATAGTCACATGCCCTCTTTCAACTGTGTGTAGCACTAAGACTCTTCTCTGGCCATATAGTCAACATGAAGCCCCAAGGACAGAGTCATACCTATATATTTTTAACCTACTGCCATTGAAACGTCTAGTAAAAAACTCACCATTCAGCTTCCCAAGCTAAACTGCGCCACCATCCAAAATATTCCTGATGATGTATGGGCCTAACCAGTGCATTTGCAGCTTACCGGGAAACTTTGCGAACTTACTGTCATATAAGAGAACTAATTCTCCATTCTTGAAAGCCTTTTTCTTAATATTCCTATCATGCCAAGTCATTTCCCTTTCCTTCTGCACTAGTTGGTGAAATCCAACGATGAATCGATCTTCTTCCAGTGTGTGCAGTTGTTCCAATATTTCCTCCATAATATCGTTCCCGCCATCTCTATAACTATTTCGATTATGAGACTAGGCACAATATACTCCATTAGCATCACTTCTTCCTGTCCATAGAACACTCGAAATGTAGTCTGACCCATCAAATTTTTACAAGTAGTCATGTATTCCCATACAATTGTAGGAATGCGCAAATCCCAGCCATCCCTATTGACGTTACACACCTTAGTCATAGATTTCTCCAAAATTTTGTTAAAAGCTTCAACCATTCCGTTTGCATGTGGGTAATATGGCATACTCTTCTAGTGATGAATTTAGAACTCTGTTGTCAATCTGTTAATAGTGCCAAGAAATGTGTACCTCTATCACTCATCAAGATCTTCAGGCAGCCAAACCTTGACAAAATATGTTCAAAAATAAACTTTGTAGTTTTTTCTGTGCTACAATTCTTCATTAGCTTTTCCTTAGCCCATCATGTTATATAATTTGTCACGGTGATGATGTATCGCACACCTGTTTTCTTTCCTAGTGGATCAAACGGTCCTATAAATTCAATCATCGCCCACTTATCAAATTCCTGCAAGGTGAATTGAGGATGTAGTGTCATTTCATCCCTCCATGATGGTCTTTTGGTCCTCTCAAAGAAATCGCAAGAACTGCAATATTCCCTTGAATATTTATGCACTATGGGCCACCATAGTCCAGCCCTCAAAATATTTTGCACGGTGGCCTTCCTCGTCCAGTGTCCCCTAACAACTCTACCATGTGCTTCTACCAAAATGTTGTCTTTCATGCTTAGGAACATACCTGCGCAGTATCTCATCAGGCCCCATCTTATATAAATGTCCCGCAATTTAGGAAAAACATTAGGGGAATTTTGAGGTCTAAAATGGGCCTCCTAAGGAAAATATACAATCAAAATTCACTTTATGAGAACCAATCACATTTTAGGGGATGACATCATCCCTAATGGTTGAGGTGGCATTGCTTGAGTTAAAGGTACTTACTTGTCACATTCTCAATGGTGGATAAAAACTCATGGTTAACCATGGTAGTGCTCTAAGTACTTTTAAAGTCAAAGTAAAGTACTCATAATAAATGCCATTTCACACTTTTTGAATAAAAATATATTATTGTCATTTCATATTTCTTGAAAGAAACAATGCATATCCCTATACATTTATTATATTATATTATAGTATATTATTTTTATATAGTATATTAATTACATGTTATTATACAATTTAAATAATATAAATTTTAATTAATAGCGTATAATATAATTAATAATTTATAAATTTATATTTATATTTTATTTTAAGTTATTTAAGTACAAAGGACAAACGCTTTAGTTGTTCAATGATAATGACTTTTTCTTGAAAAGCTCATTCTTATTTATAGTCACATAAATATAATTTTTTTATTAATTTTATTTTGGTACAACTTTTTAATTGAATTTAACTATGGTTACATTGATTGTGGTGCAAAAAGTGAATTGAAAATTCATAAATATTATTTTATTGATTTAGCTATTATTTTATTATTTCTTTAGGAGGCCCATTTTAGACCTCAAAATTCCCCTAATGTATGCTTCCTTAACTAACTTCTCTTTCTTCTGCTGCGTAGTATACTCGTAGGGGCTACTCTAGTAGACAAAAACAAATAATGTCTGTGAAGTGATCATCTGCAACCCTTATCACGAAAATTTGCGCATCGGGAAACCCTCCTTCAATTTTCGTCGGTTCTGCCCCTGTCTCAATCTTGGACAGATGATATGGTCCTGCATTCAAACGTCTTGGTTTGAATATTACTTAAAAATCATATTATTGGAACAACAATATCCATCTGCAGATATTCCCCCACAACACAAGCTTGTTTACAAAGTATTTTAGCGTAGAATGATCTGTGAACATCTTGAAGTGGCCTCCTAACAAGTAACGTTTGAATTTATGGAGTGCATAAACCATAGCCAATCTTTTGCGCTCTGTTGTCGAATAATTCCTTTCTGCCTTAGACAATTTCCTACTCACAAAAGATATGGGGTTATCAATATCTCCCTCTCCTGGTTGTGCTAAGACTGATCCCAAAGCTATGCAAGAAGCATCCACATGCACATGGAATTCCTTATTCCAATCTGGAAAAATTAGAATTGGCACAATTACCCTCTTCTCCTTTAGCACATTGAAGCTCTTTTGAAATTCATTATCCCAACAGTACCTAGTATCCTTCTTTAGCAATTTCTCCATCGGCGTAGTTATTTGCACATAGGCCTTGATAATTTCTTATAATATCTTGTATGTCCCAACGTTGTGCATAGTTTCTTTATGGATTTAGGTGCTTCCAAGTTCACAATCACGACAATCTTCGCGAGGTCTACCATCAATCCCTGTTTACAAAAAATATGCCCTAAAAGTATACCGAAGGGTACACAAAAGATGCATTTATTTAATGTCAGTGATATCTGATACTACCTGCATGTGTCCAACATCAGCCTTAAGTTTGCAATGTGTTTCTTCAGCATCCCAAAGACTTTCCAGTCATCAAAATACACCTCCAAGAACTTGTGGATATACTCCTTAAAATCAACAACTACTACTCTATAAAATATTGTTGGAGCATTCTTCAAGCCAAAAGGCATGATTGTATATTGAAAAGATCCACATTCTGTGGAAAAATTAGTCTTACTTCTGGCTTCAGGTGCAATTCGAATCTGATGGTACCCTGAAAACCCATCTGTGAAATATTAGGTCTCTTGCCCTCAAACATTCTCCAAAAATTCATCTGTAAACGATGTAGGGAATGGGTCATGCACACATGCATCATTTAGCTTCCCTAAATCAAGACAAATATGGATTTCCCCTTTTTGTTTCTTCTCTTGGACAACCATGGGACTCACCCATTATGATTCTTCCACAGGTTCAATGATTCCAACCTTAAGTATCTTGTTCAATTCTACCTTGAATTTTTCCTTATATTTGGGGTTCAACCTATATGGGTGTTGTTTCACAAGATTTGCATTTGGCTTTAGGTTGATGCTCATTACTTTGAGTTCTCCTATTATTCCCTTCAATTCAGAGAACTTTGTGGGAAACAACTCTTGATATTCATGTAACAGTTTGGAAACCTTGATAGCTGTATCTATATCCCAATAGTCTCAAATAAGCGTGAACTTTGGCTCCTCTTTTGTCCCTATATTTACCTTTTGCGTTCTTACTAGCTGTGATGTGTAAAGCATCATATGTTTTGGCCCAGCAATCTCGCGTTGTCCTTATGATTATGGAATATTAACATTGTGTGGATCTTCCTCAGCCTCTTCCGCAGTCATATTATAACATTCTACTAATTTCTCCAACTACGCTTCCCAATCAGCTGGTTTTCAGGTCATCGCAGTTGTGGTCCTGAAAACCTTTGATCTAACTTCTTGAAGATATGCATCTATGTAATGAAAGTCATCTTCGAAACTAAAAGTCAGTAAAAATACTTCAACCATGTCCTCCCAATTCGTTATTCCATGGCATAGTTCGGTTTCAAGGTACCACATCTAATGTGTGAACGAAGGTATGTACCCATTATGGTGTTGGATCTTCACCCCACATGGTATTCCATTGGTAGATATGTCCTCTAGGGTCATCCTTGCCATCATATTTCCCTTTAAGTTGAGTATTTACTTGACCAAATCTGAGCTGCATAAATTTGTTGTATGTCCCCCAAGTTATAATGTTTCCCTTATGTGTTTCCCACCATCTAGCGAGTGTAGATCTTATCATGACATCTAGAGCTTGAAACATTTGGTCTTCAGATACTTATTCTTCAAATCTATCAAGGAAAAATTTAACATCTCCAGTCCCATCATAATAGGGTAAGTCACATACCTCTGATGCAATGCAGCGAAGTGATCTGGTAATTGTGTGAGAGCGCTTGGTAGATACTTCATGCAATATATTCTTCCAATTCTCCATTTCTTCATCAGATTCTAAAACACATGAACTATCCTTGTCCCAGCTTATCCTCCCATCTGCGGTGGGGTTGATCCAATATTTGTCCTATGCCACAATTAAACTATATATATTTTCAATATCTGCATCACCATATTCATTACGAATTGGTTCTATATATCGCGCTCCTTCAGAGGGGTCCAAAGGAACAATGACCCTTCTGTCATTCTTCTCAAATACCATATTTCTTCTCTTTAGATTGATTATGGAATCAATATCTTAAGCCCAATTGATTCCAAGTAAAGAAAGATATTGATTGTTGTCATCCACAATCTCAATGAATTCAAAGACTGTCAACACACTTACTCCATCAATGTCTACGCCAATTCCCTACAGTCAACCCATACGAATAATTTTCTGATGATTAGCCATTCTCAACTGAATTGGTGACCATTGTAGCTTTGGTCACCCCATTCGTTCCCATGTCTGCTTTTGAAACACATTTGCATCTGATCCTAAATCAAGAATTGCTTGATAAATCTCATAATCTCCTATATGCGTAGTTAACCGCATCTCCTTGTCGGTTCCTTCTTATTTTTCTATACTTTGTTTACTGCATGTTATTCAGGTTGTAGTTCCTCTTTGCTGGCGTAGTTGTCAATTGACTCTTGCAACCCTTCTATAGATTTTTTATCCCTTAGCAGCTTCATACAAGTCTGCATAAATGATTTCAGAATGGTCAGATCAAATTCCTTCATCGCATTAACCTCCTTGGGTGTATTCTTTTGTGGGATTAGCTATGTCTGCGCTGTTGATGTCGAATCTCCAGGGGTCATAAAATCTTCTTTGATTCCATGAAGTTTTCCATTTCTTACTGCATATTGAACCCAATATTCTTGTATTAAGCCTTCCTAACGCATGTACCCTCCATATGTATTTTTCCTTATGATTTGTCTTCACCTGTCGCTGTGTCGCTCCTTGTTACTGTATTGACACATTTATCTTCTTCGCGCGGTTCAGCCCTCATCATCTGCAGGTTCTTTGTAGGAAGAATGTCCAAGTTGACCGCATTTCTAACATATAATCTGACCTCAACCTCGCCCAATGCCTCCTCCTTAGCCTAGGACTTTGCCTTGGAATCCTCCATGCATTAGGGCGAACCATGATCTTCACGACCTTCAACTTGCATTCTATATGCCTCAAAATTTTGTTTCATCATCAAATCGTAACTATGACATTTCATGTCATCATGTCCCATTGAGCTACAAAAATTACAAAACAATTTCTTTGGTGTCTGCACATTCTTCTTCACCATATGACAACATTCTTTGGGGTGTTGGCCTGATACTTTACGTAAGCCACACTATACACTGGCGGTTGGGCTCAACAGATTAGGTCCACCGCTATTGATGTAATCTCTAAATACAGGGCACTGATCTTTATAGTGACCTTCTGCTTTACATTTTATACACCAAAATTATGATCTCATGTCATTCTGTACTTATTTTCCCTTCTTCAAGTCTTGCAACTCCATATGTAAGCTCACAAACTGGTTATGGATCTGCTAAACCCATATATTAGTATCTGCTATCAACGAAGCTTCTAGTTTCATCGCAATATCCAATGCTTCGGATTGGGTTGTAAGCTTTTGCTATGATAATGGCAGTCTAAGATGCGGTAATATCACAACTATAAACCACCCTTTGTGTTGTTCATCAGGGATCTAGAAGCTGATTTGGTTTACCAACATCTTGAATCTTTGATCTACCTCCCACACAAATTCAGTTACCAATTGCTTAATTTATTTTATGTCTTTAATACATTGGGACTACGACTTAGGCTTTTTAAACTCAACATTCACCATTGCCTTTGTCTGATCCAACATAGCACTCTGATGTATTGTGAAGTACTTCATATACCATGACAGTTCTCTTTCTTGCAGCATTGTAACAAGCTGAGTTTTCTTCATATCTTCATTAGTGACTTGCTGCGATCTCCATACCGCTTCTGCAACAAACCAAAATTTCTTAGGATATTCTGATTCCTGACTCTTAAAAGCAGGCATATTCATTATCTGATCCATGTTAAATGGGGGAGGTGGAAGTGGAGGGACAACATGGACATGGGGATGAGGTTTGATGGGAGTGCTAGGCTGGGGAATCCGAGAGGCACCATGATGATCTCCAAAGTCTGACTATGACGCACTTCTAGGGGTTGAAAGGTTTCTTTCTTATTCTTCACTCTCATATCCAAACAAGGGATTGTACTAAGTTTCAATGTAGTTGTCTCAATCTACCCTAAATATTTTACCCCTTCGCGTAGCTCTGAATTTACGCCCCCCAAAAATAATCTGATTGCATGCATGGTATACCCTTCTCACATAACAACATCTTAATCCACAACTTTAAAGATTTTAAATACTTACCTCGCTGACCCTTGAAAATTTTGTGCTCGGCTTTGTTGTAGGACATGTGTGTATCAATCACAAACTTAGTAATGAATCCTCCAAGAATACTATTGATACAATAATCAACAACCATTGAGATCTATTTGCTTGTCTCCTTGAGTCGCTTAATCAGTTCTAGGTTCCACAAAGTAGGCTCGTTGTTAAAACGGGTCGTATTCTCAGCTAATCTTGACAGCCACTCATGCAACTCGTTAGCGAACGATGAGAAAAATATCTTGTGTTGATATGTAAAAATATATGTCAGCAACCACTTCTCAGTTGACAGGAACGAATTTATGTTTTATTGTATTGCGAATTCTCGCTCTTCCAGAGATACCAAATCTTGAATTTCTTTTTTGTTCAGATGCCACATCCACATATCCCTCAGTCTTCAGATCTCGATCCCGACAATGGAACCATTTTTTGTCTTGATGGGGCCTAGACCCAAGTTTAGAGATGGTTGCGCGAACTAACAAAACCCTCTATTATTTGCCCTTTCAGCGACAATCTATTGCGCAAACCGATGTCTCACCCGAGGAAATATTAGAGGATGCTAGAACCAAGTTTTTGCATCCAGAGTGACTATGGAATGCATATTAAGGGCTAATATTCACTTAGAATTATTCAGAACTCCACAGAATCAATATGCTTAATATACAGACGTCTTTCAACAATTCTACTTAACTAGCTTGCATATTGTGTGATTCCACTTTATCATACATTAATCATCAACTTAAACCATATTCATGACTTCGCAATGCAAATATAGGTAAGAACCCTGATCTAGCACATATAAGCTTTAAAAATAGATAAAACAATCATACAAGTAAAGAACACAGATCTGTCTTCAAATTATTCTATTATTAGTTTAGATCTTCACAATACAATACTTTTCGCCCTACACACACAACTGCAAGGGTCTACACACTCAGCTACAGACTTTCTAAGGTCTTTGAGCACACAACTGTAGGAGCCTTCCCTTTCGCATAAAACAACATAATACTGACTGTTAATTCAGATATATAATTACATACATATGCATTCTATATCCTTAGACTTACTACAATGGCTCCTTAAATAACTAATTATTTTACAATACCATGGTTCGAAAACCATGGGCGGAGCTCAAAGTACTAAAAATATTCCCTTCCCTTTACAAAACAAGGGGCTTTGCCTCGCCTAAAAGCCCCTAAGACTTTTAATCATCTGCGTGCAGCGCGCTCCACTCCTCAAAATGCAAATTATTTACAAAAACTTCAACCTAGGGGTATCATGTCCAACAATGTATTCAACCTTTGTAGTTGAAAATTCCACTACAGACTGCCTCTTACTCATCCTATTGAAAAATAACTAGGTTTAGTCTCCATAATGAAATGTAATTTTTATTTTTATATAAATTATGTAAATAATAAAAATAAAACTATTATTGTAATTCTTGCCTCATGGGTTTCATGAGCAAGGAATTTTATTTTTAGATGGCTCCCATTGTGAGCCTTTAGGAATTGTCATCTAGTCATAAAAGTAAAAGAGAGTCAATATCATGTATGAATAATGCTTCTTGGGCATGTTACAAATGTATGTAATTCAATAAGATTGTAAAGTAGCCCTCTAAGAGGAGCACAAGTTATCCTTCTTCAATTCGGTTTCAAGATGAAATGTAGAACTCATGTTGGCTCACCTAAATTGGAGACACAACTCTTCATATGGCCATGTCAGCTAATATACATGGAAAAACTACCATAAATAGGTATCTCAGCCTATTCCATATAAAACAAGTTCAATCACCTTTGAAATTTGTATGATAATTGCAGAGAAAAAATTTCGGTGAAAGAGCTTGAAGACCAAGAAGTCATAACTTCGGTGATATATCATAGTAAATATTTAAGTGCTACATCCGGGTACATCCACAACAAATAATTTTGGTGCTATCACAGTTATAAGGGTTCAAAGATACTACATTGAGAGGATTTTTGTGCTACCACAACGAAAGGATTTTGCTGCTATCACAACAAAAGGATATCGATGCTACCATAGTAAATAATATCTCAGTATACTACCATAGTAAGAAGATCTCGTTGGTGATAGTGTCTCAGTGCTAAGAAGGTCGAAGTGGAAGAGGAATACAAAAGAGGAAAGGAGAAAAATGTTGAATGTCAAGTGAACTAATGTCTTGGTCTTGGAGTGGAAAATAGGTCAAGGGTCATGGTCATGGTCTTCATATTTGTCAATTGGAATCTCTATAAGATGAATTTGTGTGGGTTTTCCTCTCAAAGAGTGAGAGGTTTTGGCCCTGGTTGATAGCCTGCATTTTGTGTCCCTCAATCTATTTATGTTCATGAATTGGTAGTTATTTGATGAATATAACACTAATAACCCAAGTAAAGGAAGATACTAATATAAATAATTAAAAATCTCTCACAAGAAATTACTAATTAAATAAAAATCACTTAATATCTTTTCCCTAGATTTCTCAACATGGTATCAGAGCTAAAGTGACTAAGAAAAAGAAGGGCATCTAATCAAGGGATACTCAAGGATAAAAAATCAAGGAAGGCATAAAATAAAATATCATCTTGAAGTCAAAGGAAGCATCATAACCATTTATCAAAGAAGTCTACAAAATATTATTGGGATCATCATCAAGACAAGAAGGCCAAAACCTTACATCTACTCAAGTCGAAGAGATCTACGAATCAAGTTAAAAGACTATTCATCCAAATGAATCTAGATCCAAAAATGGTGTCATCAAGACTCTCTCTCTTTGAAACAATAAGTCATCATTGATCTTCATCAACAAGACTTCAACATCAAAAGGGATCTCCCTCTCTGTGAGATTAAGGATCATTATTGAAGAAAACTATCTTCAACTAAGAGAAGATTTTTATTATCTATATCATCATCAATATCAAGGAGGAAGCAAGGAGAAAGGAGCATCCTATCAAGTAAGTGTATGATCTTATCTGAATATTTCAAAATGAATTTTTGCAAGGAGAACAAAAAATTGGTTGGTGCTTCAAACTATATTGCATGGAATAAAATGACATATCTAAATCTCATTTAAAATAAGGCCATGGATCATGTCAAAGGATCTATCGCAAAACCAGGAGAGGAAGATGCTCAAGCTATTTCTAAATATATTAAAGGGGAATCTAGGGCTCTAAGGATTCTAATAGAATCCATCAAGGATCCCCTCATCCCATCTAAACTCAAAAATTCAAAAGAAATCTATGACAAACTGATAAAATTGTATTCCGTAACCATTGCTAGAGAATTCATCTCATTAAGACAAGAAATCTACAAGCTGAAGATGTCTAGGGAAGATGGAATAGCCTCATACTTTATGAGGATATTTGAGATCTAGGATCAACTATAATATCTAGGAGAAGTCATGTCTGATAATGAAATGACTACAGTGGTATTAAATGCACTACCAAAGGAGTGGGGTACCTTTACTTCAAGTATTTATGGGAAGAAAGAAGCTACTCCATTCCAAGATCTATGGTCATTGTGAAAGATTGAATAATATAGACTAAAGGCCAAATTTGATGTGGGAGCAGGTGAGAAAAATCAAGCTTATGCTACAATGACAAGAAGAAAGAAACAATTTGGAAAGTTTGATCCTCAGAAAAAAGAAAAAGAACATGGAAAAAATCCAATGATATGGGTGTCAATAATATGGACACTACAAAAGAGATTGTCCTAAGCTCAATAAAGACAATAACAAAAGACGAAGAGAAGAAGCTCATATCATTGAAGAAGTGGAGGAAGATGAAAATAACAAGTACATGATAGAGGAAGTAAGAGATCTCTATTGTGACTGAGGTAGTCTTCCTCACCTAAGTTCTTTTCAGATTCCTAAATTATTCTACTGTAAGATATGGATATCATGATTCACCAAGTAAACTAATGGGATGCATCAAGGCATCATGGAAGCATTTAAAGCAAGAGCTCGAGACATCATCATAGAATAGCATGAAAGATGGTTATAATCAATGGAAGTGAAGGATATAGCTCTTGGGAATCTCATTGGGAACATAAGTGGCAAGGTCATCTAGTACACGGTTCATCATACATCTGTCAAAAGGAAACATATGTTGATGAGAATACTTTAGATCCTCAAGATCCTCTGATGGAATCTTCTTCGAAAGGCTCACCGATCATGAGGAAAAGTAAGTGTTTCATCAATAATTCCAATCTTTTGGGATTCATGGAATGATGGTATGGTGACATAAAAGTGAATTAGTTCAAGGGATTGAAGCTCTTTCAATCAAGGAAGTTGTTGCAAGAATTTAAATGACCCAAAGGAAAATTAGGTATGTATGCTTACATTTGATATTATGGAAGTCATGTCATATGGTTGCAGGTAACATGGATCAATGCTCTATCTTGAGAGAATGATATAAAGTAAGCATATGCTCCCTCAAAGGAATGCAGGAATGCATTGGTCACATATTCACTAGATGAAATCAACATAAAATTCCCTCATATAAAGTATGAGGTGGTTGACTACAATTGAGGAACTCTGACTGGAAGCTCTTGGGAATGTAATGTGCGAAGAAAGGAAGGAATAGATCATGGAATATGCAACCATGGTAAAGAAAATAAACATCCAAAAGACCAATAAAATTTTACTAGGATATCTCCATGCAAGATATGAAGACTTTGACGAAGTCTGAAAAATAAAGAGACCATTCAAAATATATATCTTTGGGAGATGTGTCAATATGTATGCAAGATGTTGATGAAAACTAAAATATTTCATGATGAAACATCATCACAAAGGTAATGTTGATTTTAATGTTCATTCCTTTAATTTTATATCTGGATGGGTTTATGCAAAGCTTCCAAGCGGAGATATATGGATTCCTTCCACCACTGATGCACAAGTAGTAGGAAGAAATATCCTTAAGTAAAAATGGCATAAAGAAAGTAGCATGGCATGAACTAAGGTCAGATATGGACTAATGGATCACTTTATGATGATGACATGGCCGACTCATGAATGAAAGTGATGGATGGTCGGTGCCCTATGTAGAAGTCCCAAACATGAAGACTCCTAGATAACGAATAGAAGTTCATGACATCGTAAGGAGGATTTCTTCAAGCAGTTGGTTGTACCATCATATCCACTTAAGGAGATGTTGTAGGTCCCTAATTAAGTGGGAGTCTGGTAACAATTTTATTACTTGGAAGAAACTTAAAAATTCCTAAGCCAAGAGGGAACATAGGTACATTCCTTCTATAGGAATGAGTACATTCCTTTATTGGAATCGACATGTCCTCCCTACATAAGAGGAAGAGATAGACACATCATTCTTGTCTTCACTTGGGAAGACAGAATGTAGGATTGGGTAAGCCGCTGACATTTGATGCTCTTTGAGGATGTATTAGGGCATCCAATATAAGAGTAGTCATTGAGGATTGATATTCTTTGAGGACTTGGAATCCAAGATAAGAATAGTCTTGGTGGAACACACCCTGAGAACCTGGGTGGGGTATGTTCCGAGAGAGACAATGATGAGGGTGTCTATACGAAATTTGTCTTGCTAACATTGTGCTCATATCTCATGGAGAGATAGAGTTATTAGTAAAGGCCTTCCTATGTGACAATGCTGGTTGATATGATGCTATATAGATGGGTTATCAATTTGATTCTTCTTGTGAGAAACTATTCATGCTGATATGATGCTATATAGATGGGTTATCAATTTGATTCTTCTTGTGAGAAACTATTCATATTGAGAATGACCGAGTATCATTATGAATACCTCCCTAGTTAAGAGGGAGTGTTGAAAAGTAACTAGGTTCAGCCTTCATAATGACATGTAATTGTGATTTTTATGTAAATGATGTAAATAAGAAAAATACAATTATTATTGTAATTCTTGCCTCATGGGTTTCTTGAGCAAGGAATTTTATCTTTAGATGGCTCCCATTGTGAGACTTTAGAATTTTTCATCTAGTCATAAAAGTCAAAGAGAGTCAATTTCATGTATGAATAACCCTTATTGGGCATGTTACAAATGTATATAGGTCAATAGGATTGTCAAGTAGCCCTCCAAGACAAGCACAAGTTATCCTTCTTCAAGTCGGCTTCAAGATGAAATGTAGAAATAATGTCGGCTCACCCAAATTGGAGACACAAATATTCATATGGTCATGTCAGCTAATACACATGGACAAACTACTATAAATAGAAAGCTCAGCCTATTCCACATAAAATTAGTTCGATCACCTCTAAAATTCAGATGATAATTGCAGAGACAAAATTTCAGTGAAAAGAACTCAGATAAGGGTATAGAAACTCGACCTTATTGCAGAAATAATTTCGGATATTCTCAGAGTGTAGTTCAGATAGATCACAAGGATATTCTCTACATAATTTTCTGAGAGAGAAAGTGGATTATAGTGAAGACCCAAGAAGACAAAAATTTGGTGATATATCACAATAAATGTTTCAGTGATATATCTCGGTACCACCACAACGAATAAGTTTGGTGTTATCACAGATAAGGGTTCGGAGCTACTACAATGAGAGGATTTCAGTGTTACCACAACAAAAGGATTTCGGTGATATCACAACAAAAGGATCTCGATGCTACCATAGTGAATAAGATCTCAGTACCACCACAGCAAGAAGATCTCAGTGGTGATAGTGTCTCGGTGCTAAGAAGGTCGATCTGGAAGAGGAATTGAGAAGAGGAAAGGAGAAAAAGGTTGGCTATCAAGAGAACTTGTGTCTTGGTCTTGGAGTGGAAAATAGGTCAAGGGTCATGGTCATGGTATTGGTATTCTTCAATTGGAATCTATATAAGAAGAATTTGTGTGGGTTTTCCTCTCAAAGAGTAAAAGGTTTTGGCCCTGGATGATAGCCTAAATTTTGTGTCTCTTATCTATTTATGTTCATGAATTGGTAGTTGTTTGATGAAGAAGAAAACTAATAACCTAAGTAAAGGAAGATCCTAATGTAAAGAATTAAAAAGCTCTCACAAGAAGTTATTAATTAAAGAGAAATAATTTAATATCTTTGCCCTAGATTTCTCAACACATCTAACTGACTGCTCCTCCAAATAGGTTAAATACATGCCCACTTGTAGATCTTCTTCGATCCAGATCTTCAATCCAATCTGCATCAACAAATCCATGAACGTCCAAAATTCTTTCCAATCATGGTGTTCCTTGGTAGCACAAACCATAATCACTAGTGCCACGAAAATACCTGAACACCCGCTTCACTGTTGTCCAATGCTCCTTTCCCGGTTTTGACATAAGCCTGCTCAATGCTCCCACTGCACGTAAAATGTATGGTCTAGTACATACCATTTCATACATCAAGCTACCAACTGCACTCGCATATGGAACACGGTACATGTCCTCTTCCTCTTCTTGTGCCTTGGGACATTCTTTAGCATATAGCTTTACACCTATAGGAATAGGAACATTTACTGGTTTACTATCATGCATATTAAACCTCTGCAATATTGTCTCCACAAACTTCCTTTTGTTTAACCATAGCTTCATCTTTTCCCGATCTCATTTAATTTCCATGCCCAAAATATAGTTTGCAGCGCTAAGATCATTCATCTTGAATTTAGAGGACAATTAAGTCTTGAAATCCTTGATAATTTCATTATCATTTCCAATCAACAACATATCATCCACATATAAGACCAAATAAATAACACGGTCACCAATTAATTTAAAATACACACAGTGATCCACTTTTCTCCTTGTGAAGCCAAGTCCCCATATATATGTATCAAATTTCTGATACCACATCCTTGGTGACAGTTTTAACCCATAAAAATACTTTTTAAACTTGTATACCAGTCATTTCTTACCCTTCACTGCAAAACCTTCAAGTTGTTTCAGTGTAGATCTCTTCTTCCAGATCCCTGTGAAGAAATGTTGTCTTCACATCCATCTGTTCTACCTCAAAATCAAAAGCAGCAACAACAGATAAAAGTAATCTAATAAAATTTAACTTGTCAACAGGAGAAAAAATATCACCAAAATCAATTCCCGACACCTGGGAATAACCTTTTGCTACTAACTAATATTTTTATTTCTCCACCTTGCCTTATGCATTCATCTTCTTCTTAAATACCCATTTGCTGACAGTGGATTTCCTTCCAGCTGACAACTCCACCACACCTCAAGTCTCATTTTTGTCCAAAGATGTCATTTCATAAACCATGGCCTCTTTCCAAAGATTGTCATCCTATGAATCCACTACCTCCATGAAAATTCTGGGATCATCATCAGTAATATATAAAGAAAAATTTGAACAGAAAGTAGATGGACTATACATCTCTAGTTTCCTTCTCTCTTGAATTGATCTTCTCAAAACTCGAGTTTGTGGATCTTCCTCTTTTGATTCTTGTTCTGTTGTAGATTTTGGTTCTTCCTCCTTCAGTTCAAAATCTATCTTTTCAAGTTCCTTTGATAGGAATTCATGTTTAATATCACCCTACACCTCTCTAAACACCACATCTCGGTTGTACACAACTTTATTTGTTTCTGGGTTCCAAAGCTTATAACATTTAAACCATCCCTATACCCAATAAAGATGCACCTTTCGGATTTACTATCCAACCTGGTTTTTTTCTCCTTTGTAACATGTAGATATGCATCACAACCAAATACCATGAGATGTGAGCGAGAGGGTTTCTTACCAGTCCATACCTCATGTGGAGTCTTATCCTCCAACATTGATGAAGGTGATATATTAAACAGGTAACATGCAATATCCACTGCCTCTGCCCATAATTCTTATCCTAACCCGACACCATTGAGAATGATCCTTACCTTTTCCATCAATGTCCTATTCATTCTTTCTGCAACTCCATTTTGTTGAGGTGTGTATGGAGTAGTCTTTTGTCGTGCTATACCACGTTTCTTACGAAACTATTCAAATTCCTTCTTGAAAAATTCTCCATCATTATATGTCTTCAACACCTCTTTTTTTTGACAAGTTGTCTGTGATCCTCTAGGATTGACTTGTGGCTTGAGGAGCCACGACCTAGGGGCATCTAAGTTGTCAAATCACCCAGGGATTGCACTCAGCCTAGGCCACACAATCCCTTAGTTGATTGGATTTTTAGCATGTCTCATCCCCCTAACACAGGGCACAACCACCCCCCATGAGGTTTGATCCTCGGTCACCTTACTGACGAGTCCCATCCTCAATCGGTTGTGCTAGTGGGACTTGACCTATCCTCAACACCTTAATCTTCTTCTTTATCTGATTTTCTACTAGAGCCTTAAATTATTTAAAGTTGTCAAAGACTTCTGATTTCTTCCTAAGGAAATATATCCATGTATTCCTTGTGAATTCATCTATAAATGAGACATACTACACATACTTACCTAGTGATGGAATTGACACAGGTCCAAACACATCATTGTCCTCAAGCTCTAATATCAATTGCACCCTATTATCACCAGAGGGGAAACTCACCTGATTATACTTCCCATATACACAATGTTCACAGAAATTGAATTCCAGAGAGAAATTGTACATATATTCTACCATACCATTACCATGCAGTATTCGAAGCCCCTTCTCTCCAATATTTCCAAGTCTTTGATGCCATATCATGGTCTCTTCTCCAGAGACCACTAGATTTTCTGCTCCACTTTCAGGAACCACATAACTGTTGCACCCATCAATAGCAGTGCTAACCATAAGCTTGTACAAATTTCCAATTTGAACTCCCCACATCGATACTAGTTCTCCTTGAACCATCTTGTAGGAATCTTTCTCAAACACTTTTTTTAGACTTGCATCATCCATCTTGCTTACAGAAATTAGATTTCTGGCCAATGCAAGAATATGTAAAATGCCAAGAAGTGTTCTAATCCTTCAACCTTTCAACTCCAGCTTGAATTTTCCGCGTCCTATGATTATGGTCTTCCTGTCATCCCCTAATAAGACATCACCACCATCATATTTCTTATACTCGTAGAACCACTCCATATGGGGAGTGAAGTGAAAGTATACACCTAATTCAATCAACCATACCTCATGATCAACATGTGTACTTGAAGAAGAAGCCATGTACACATCCCCACCTTCATCTGAGGTGGTTTTCGCCTTTGCAGAAGGAGCATCATCAAATCCCTTTCCTTTCTTGGGAGCTTTAGATTTACAATCATTTTTTTAGTGCTCTTCCTTTACATTTCCAACACACCTTTACATATTTTCCTAGAGATTTAGATCTCCCACTCGAGGACTTATTGTTTTCTATGTTTTGGGACCGTCCTTGTATAAACAAGGCATCTCCATTCTGGCTCTCCATATTTTTTCGTCTCATCCCCTTTGACAACAAGGATGAGACTATTTCATCAAAATTCAAGGTAGTTGTATTTCTACCTATTGCAACAACCAGACTATCCCATGAATCTGGTAGAGAACACAACAAACTGATGCACTTATATTTGTCTGAAATTTTATCAACATATAACAATTGGCTTTCCATAGTATCAAAGGCGTTCAGATGCTTTGTCACCGAGTCTCCATCCTTCATCCTTAGGTTATACGATTTTTTTCGTAGGAACAGTTTGTTCACCAGGGACTTAGATTGGTACAAAGTCCCTAACTTGTCCCACAAAGTTTTCGTTGTAGCTTCCCCTATTACATTTAGTAAATACTAAATCTGAGAGACACAATGGTATTGTGCTATTCGTCTTCCGATCTAGCTTTTCCTAGTCTTTTGTCGATATTCCTATTGGTGTTGAACCAGGATCTACAACAATCCACTTATCTTGGTCCACCAACAAATCCTCCATCTTGAGCTTCCTGTTATGAATATAATTCATATAAAAATAAGAAATGTAAATATAAATATAATAATAAGTACCGCTAATTAATTAACTAATGATTAGTTAGTTAGTAATGAAGAGGCATGTCTTAGATATATGGCCATTCATGAAAGGGTGCCTACCTAGGTTATATAAGCGGGCCATCATTCTCATTTGTAATCATCCTACATCAATTATTTATACAATAAACAATTTACAATTATTTTCCTACAATGGATGTCTTTGTCTACGAAGTATTCTAAATATTTCCGCTGTGTATATGACTGTTGGTCGTTACACTTCCACAACTCAAAACTCTGAGAATTCATAAACCCCAATCCATTAGCCTTAAATTAGAACATAATTGTAGTTCCTTTGACCAGATCTACAAAATACCATGGGCAGAAAACCATCATGCCCAAAACCATGCACAAAAATGTCCATAAATATTTTTTTTGAGGTTCTGGGGCATTGCCCTGAACCCCAAAAAAAATATTTTGGGGCCAGTCATGGAAGGAATATAACACATACCCAAAAATACCAACACTTCTATGTCACATTTGAAGATTTATGGAAGAGATTGCTCAAGTCGAGGTTCATTATAGTTTTCCATGTGATGGCTTGATGTATTTAGAACGGGTTTGGGATGCTTTGTCGCCCACTCTTTGGTATAATCTATCTAAGAATGGATAAACAAGAGAAATGTTTTTCTTTATTTGCTTCTTCTACGATTTCCATCTCCCACCCCTCATTTGGGTAAGTTCGATTTGGAGGTTTTTTCCTTTATATCATTATTTGATTGGTTTATTTTTGTTGCTTTTGATGGTCCCTCAGTTAAATGTGTCCCTTCTTTGGAAGGAGCTATGCACCTTTGTTTTATGCTCCTTGTATGAGCACCTCATCCTCATTGTTGCCTCTCTAAGTTGGCTCAACCTTGTGTACATTCCTTATCTCATGAAGTTTGGTGGGTTGAATGTTCAACCTTCAAAATCACTCTCTTTCTTACGCCCTCTCTAGCCTTGATGAAATGGGTTAGATTTGTCCAAGCCAAGGGGGACATCATGGCCAATGTCACCAACTAGCTTCTTGTGCTCAACAAGGAGCATAATCATGTGCAATGACTTATTGGGCTCAAACCCATCCAAAAGTTTGGGAAGAAACTGACTTGGAAGAAGCCAAGGTGCAAGTGGAACATAGTTTCATTGTTGGTGTTGATATCAATGTAAATGTTGGGTAATGGATTCTACACACTAGAAATACATGAAGCGGGAACACCAAAGATTTTCAAATGGTCAAATTTATATTGGTAGATAAAAATAATCATGAGAAAAGTTTTTGTAGAAAAGAATAAGGTTCATCAAGAGATTATGCTCTTTTTAGATGAGTTATAGTTGTAGATAAAAAATGTTGGAGTTTTAAGACCCTTTAAATGATGCTATGCACACCACTATTGATGCTAACAATTCCCCTTCTACTTGACATATATTAGGTAGCAACATTGTTGCCAATTCATAGCTTAGTACTGGCATTTCAAAAATCTTACTTTTAAGCTTATTTCATTTTGGAATTCATTTAAACTAATGACGATCTTTCAAACTCCATGAATAAAAGCTCAAATCTATTCTCTCTCGTTTGGCTCCCTAGTGACAAGTCAACAACAACTATTGTTATTGGTTATTATTCAAGTTACGTATAAATTTCCAAACTAGCTTTGAAAAAACAAATGATGAGATACTTTCTAGAATTGGCCTGTAACATTTAAAATAATAATAAAATATTAACAATATAATTTTAACAAAGATATATAGATTTCAATATGCATATGATCGAGTTGCTCATCGTATATACTCATAATGAAGTGAATATGTCATGTGAGAAAGTTGAATCTGACAGATAAAAAGAACAAAATGGGTGGAAGATTTACCTGGCTGGGAATCTCGCGACCATAGAAAGGAGAAGTGTTGGGGACATTGAGCTTGAAAGATGGCATGGGGTGGACATAAATAGAATACAATCCTTCATGGCCGCGAAAGAACCTCTCCCACAGGGGATGAAGTGGAAGTGGACCCCTCGTCAAAAACATAAATGCGATCTTGGGCACCCTCTCAAAGGGGTGACTTCTCCGGTGTGGCACCATCGACGCCCTCCACAGAAGCTCCTCGTCGCTCATGTTGTGCATCAGAGTCTGAGGCCTGATCCAGCGTTCGAATCTCGCCGGGTCCTTTTTCTTGTCACAAACAACGCTTTGCGACGGGATTGGCGGGGTCAGCAAAGCTTCTCCGACAGGGTAAAACACTGGCAGGGGGTTGAAATAACGCGTCATGGTGGAGCCTGTTGCGACAACGCCGAAGACAATTGCAGAGCTTATGATGATTAGATACGTCAAAATTTTCACCAGCTTCACATGCCATTCTCGCTTGCAGGGTAACTGTGATCGAATCCCCGCGAGCCATATTTTCTCTGCCACTGCGTTCTCCGTGGCCTGCATCGTTAACTCAAATGATGAGAGCGCTGGTTTCCATCAAAGCCTGAAACAGTTTGAAAATATGAAGCCTTCGCTGCCCGCCAAAGGCGATTAGGACATTAAAATAATGTGACCTGAAGTCAATTGTCTCCCATTCCTGCCCTTTCACACGCCATGAATGCATGTTAATTACATGCCATAAGTGGAAGTTTGTATTTTTAATTAATCAAGAAAACCACATTCTTGTGCTAACTCTGAAAATCACAATTGAAGGAAAGAAAGCGGAGGCATAGGCATTGGCATGAACAATGGCATTACAGATAATAATGATGGATTAGAACATGGAAATGGCCCCAAAGTCTAAATTCACTAATTGAAGTTAAACATAAATGCTTTGTTTACACAACATAGGGATCCACAACAACATTTAATAGCATTAGAAGGTTGCTTCAAACGCAGAGGAAGTGAGGAATTTATGATAGTACCAATGGAATTTGAGAATTTTAGAAGTTAATTCAAATACAGAGGAAGTGAGGAATTTATTAGAGTACAAGTGGAATTTGAGAATCTATTAAATATGAAGTAGGTTTTAAATTTATTACAATGGGAGTAGAATGAGGAACAAGTTTAAGTGATATTATATATTATATATTTAAATTATATTTTAAAATGTATAAATTGATTTAATATATATATATATATATATATATATATATATATTAATTATGTGATATAAAATTGATCATAAATTATTGTAATGCTAATGTGCATGTGATACTAATATTTAAAATTTAAGAAAATATTCAAAAATACAAAATAGACTATAGATTTATTGTGGTAAATGTAATTTGTAAAACATACTTTTAACAATTAGTTTAATGAAATAAATATAAAGTAAAAAAAAAAAAATGGTGTGTATATATATGTATATAATGTTTTAACACAAGTAAAATATATGAATTGTATTTTTTTAATTATTACAATAATAAAGTTATATAAATTGGAATATAGAATTTATTTTAAAATTAGTATTGTAAAGTTTGTATAAATGAAGTTTTTTGTCTTTTTAATTGAATCTATAATATATAATACAAAGCAATACAAGATTGTTCTAAGTTATGAAATACTATTGTTTGCTAGAATCCTTCATAGATTATTTTAACCTTTATATCCTCCACACGCCCATGCATTCTATGGAATAACCAACATTTAAAGAAAAATGAATATATTTAGGTTTTTGATAACTCAAATTATTGTTAGGTTTAGGGTTTCAAAACAATCTAGAAACCTCTAGTGGATTTCCATAGATTCCTATCTCCATATGTCATGTGAATTATGGTGTGTAAGCATCAACATCACTTGTAAGGGAAAATTGTTGGTCAATAATTGTCATTGATGAAATATAAGCTCTCTAGATGAGATATCTAGATGGAAATTAATGGATGTTGCTCTATGACATATGATATAGTTGAAGACATGGACAATGATTAGGGGCATAAAATGAAGCAACTTGGAGATCACTTAATTGGCATTGGTCGGGATGGCAAATGTTCTTGAAAAGCCAATCATGTCCTTGATGATCTAGAAGCTCTTGATGACTTATGTGAACTACACTTGATGAATAACCACTCTTGATGAAAGACTACATATCACTACACTATCTTAATGACATGGTGAATTAATGACATTGATGATGACATTATGAGCCTATGAGCCTATAATGAAGAAGCCTAACAAAAGGAAGCCCATCCATGAAGAAGTCTACATTTCCTACCTCCAATTTTGCACCAATAAATGACCAGTCACATTTAAAAAAAAAAATTACTACCTTACAAGAAAAATTTCACTATTTCACTGACACCACCTTTTAGGGTATATTTTTTCTGTTCTAATGAGCCCTTATACGCCCCGAAACTCCAAACAATGAGGGAGAACAAAAAATTACAAGTTTAAAATCATTTCTAGACAGTGAGTTGACCTAAACTTCTTCTCATGTCGGTCTTCCCTAAGGAGACATGTCTTTTCATTTAGCATTAAAAAATCACTATATATACATTGTTCATACTCCATTCTCCATCATCCTTTTCAATGATCATCACAAAAAATATTACTAGAGTTCACAACTCGTGAACTTAGAGGAAGGAAGCATAAATCACATAGCTACATTGAATTTTTTTTGGGCATGAAATTACCTTTGGAAAACACTACAATCCTTGTCAAAAAACATGGAACCTTGAATATGTCTGTGGGAGCTCGAAACAATGGACAAACCTTGAATGAAGGCTCAGGAATTGTACCTCAAATCTTCACCTGAAAAAGAAGATCCAGATTAATGAATAAGGAGATCAGATATGTGATTGAAGGCTAAGATTTGTGCCTCATATCTTTGGTGTGTAGACTACTATGGAACTCGGACCCGAAGAGAAGAACAAGGGATCGGTCCTGTGAGAACTTCCATTACAACTTAGACAGGGACAAAGAACAATCATCTTTCAAGCTCGGATCAAGGATAATCACCTGTAGTGTAGCTCATATTGCTGACCTGTGTGTGGGTAAATTGCCTATGTTAAACTGGAGTTACAATTCAGTAAGAGCAGTTTGTGGACATTCCTCTTTCAGTCTTATATTCCACCTCGAAGCTGGAGCTTCTATTTTATGTTCCTCAACCCTTTGGTTATCTAACTGTGATATTGATACACATACGTCGACCTATATTTTGCTACTGTGGTAACTCAGTCAATGAAAGGCATATATATATATATATATATATATACCTCATACAGATCTATTTCAAACTTATAGCTTAGTAGATGATGGCAGCATCACATTGTTAAATATTTGGTGAAACTTCTTGTGGGTTGGAGCAATGACATTTTCCTCTTGGACAATGAAGAAAACAACACTGCTAGATTAATTTAAGTGCGGTAATGAAGACTAGTGACCAGTGAATAATTATGGAAGTGATTAAACAGTGAAGAATTATGTCAAGGAAATTCAAGTAAGTACGATTCACATTCTCTATTAAGATAAGGCAAAAGGATTGGCGTCCTAGGGTTGGTGCCCCTAAACACAAGGTTGGTGCCTTAAAGAAGATAGGGTCGAAGCCCTAGAGGTTGGAGCCTCATCAAAGTCAAAGTTGGTGCTTGGAAATAAGTTTTTGTATAGAATTATTGAAGGTTTGGTACCCTCAAGTAATGTAAGAAGTCATTGTGATTCACTCCCCTCTTAGTATTTCCAACAATTGAAAAAGGATTATAATCCTTCTTTTTTCATAATAAAATTATCATTATTCATTTCTGTGATTTCAATTTTGAAGAATCCAACTGGTTAAATAACAATTGAAAAGAAATACTAATTCACCCCCCTCTCAGTATTTCCAACAATTGGTATCAGATCCAACTTCTTCATTGACAACCTAACAGCTGGAAGAAGGATTCTTAGTCACAATGAAGAATCAAGAAGTGACAGGAAAGATTCCTATGTTCGATGGAACAAACTTTGGCCTTTGGAAGAAGAGGATGTCCTACTATTTAATGTCCCTCGAACCCAAAGTATGCCATTTTGTTTTGAATGGGTACACAACTTCTTCCACTCTTCCAACTAATCCAGAGGAAAGGATAGCTTACATTTCTATTTCCAAAGCTCTAAATTCCATTACTAGTGGAATCTCTGATTATGAATTCACAAAAGTTATGAATTGTGACTCGGCCAAAGAAGTATGGGATAAGTTGGTTGCCTTATATGATGGGGAATCCAAAGTTAAGACTTGGCAAAGCTTCAAACTGATAGAAGACAATTCGAAAGTCTGAAAATGAATGATGAGAGGATATTGCATCACACTTCCTCTGAGTAGCTGAAGTTGTCAACTCTCTTAAAGGATTAGGAGAAAATGTTGAAGAAAACAATGTTGTTCAAAAAATCCTGAGATCTCTTCCTAACAGATTTGAATCCAAAGTAAGTGCTATAGAATAAATGAAGGACCTAGATACCCTCAAGATGTATGAGCTCCATGGAATTATCATTGCTTATGAGATGCGGAAAGGAATACCAAATTCCAAAGAAGCAACATTCAAAGCCTCAAAATCAACAAAAAAGGGGGAAAGGATGGAATAAAAATAATGATGACTCTGATGTTGAAACCGAATTAGCACAATATTTACGAAGACTAAAGAAGGGATCCAATCTAAAAGGTAAGTACCCTCTTATTCGTTTCAAATGTGGAAGAATAGGTCATTATGTTGCAAAGTGTCCTCATAAACATGATAGTGATGATGAGGAGGATTCTAAAAGGATGGTGTAAAAAAAGAAAGGGTTTAATAAGAAGATATTATTCTCGAAACAAGATGATTCTGATGAAGATGAATTTGTAGTCATAAAAAATAAATCAACTAGAAATATCCCTCATCAAAAAAGAGGTGATGATGAATCAGATGAAGAAAATGAATGTGTTGGAAGAAAAGAAGTATTATTCATGGCATTCACAAATGATGATGATTCAGGACTAGAGACGAAGGAAAAGTGGATGGATTACTAATAAGTTCCATTGAAGAAATTGAGAAATTACGAAAGAAGATCATTTCTCTCAAAGTAGAAAAGGAGGAAGAAAAAATAAGGGAAGACTTATTGAATAATAAGCTGAAAGAAAAAGAAGATATCTGTGAAAATCGTGAAGCTAAAATAGTATCTCTAAGGAAGGATTTGGAGCAAGTCAAAATGAGTTGGAAAAGCTCTCAAGCACTTGATAATATCCTTAATACTCAAAAACCTCAATATGACAAATTTGGTATTGGTTTCAAAGGAGAATCATCATATACTATGAATAATGCAAGAAGTTATGCCAACGTAATTTCTAGCCATCCAAAAGAAGAGAAGTCATCTCGCCAAGAACAAATTTCTATCCCAAATATAAGGAATGAAGGAATATCAACTCCAAGGAAAAATGTTGATTCAAGTTATGGCTACTAAAACAGGGACCAAACTATCTTTCTTGGGTATTGTTACTATTGCAAAAACTTTGGTCATCAAGCTAAGAATTGCATGGCTCATAAGAATGAAGCACCAAGATTGAAAGATCAAACAAATAAACTACATGGTACCAAAGAACAAGGACAATCAAGGCTTACAATTATTTTGATCCTTTGACTAAGTTTGATCCAAATTTCTCATTATGTAATAATTATGGTCATAATGAACAAAATTTCCCACTCAAAAAGGAGGAAGCTAAAAGGGTGAATCTCAATACAAATAAATGTGGCCTAGCTCTATGTGCTCATAGAGATGAAAACCATTGGTCTGTGGATAGTGGATGCTCAAGACATATGATAGGTGACCAAAAGAAGTTTGTCTCATTGAACAAAAAGAATGGAAATGTGTCCTTTGGAAGTGGATCTTCTAAAATCATTGGAAAAGGAACTAGTACCCTCGTTAATGGACAGGGAAAGGCTCAAAATAATTTGTTGGTAGAAGAGATCAAAAAAAATCTCTTAAGTGTTAGACGAATTTGTGACCAAGGACATAATGTTGTCGTCAATTTTAAAAATTATGAAATAAGAGACTCATCCTCAGGAGGAATTGTGTCTTAGGTCCCTATATTACTAGTATAGTCCTTTATTGTTGTTAGTGTAACCCCCTTATTGTTATTATTGTACCCTTGTAACCCCCATATTGTTATTATTATGCCCTTAAATTATTATTGTTAGGTCGGCGAGGATTACATTGTGGCTCCATGGACTCCTATATATAGAAAGGAGGTTTTGTAATTTGAATCATCCAAGAATTTTTCCTTCATGTAATGTATTGGAGGTTTCCCCCTTGAAGTGGCTTATTTCTAAGGCGTTGATATCTCTTTTCTTCTCTTTTTGGAGCTGGTATCACAACATTTGGTATCAGAGCTTCGAGATTCTAGGGTTTCGCTGCTCCAAACAGATCATCGTAGAATTTTCGCTATAAATTTTTTTCTATGAAGGTTCAGAATCTGAAATTTTTAAAGTGCGAAGCCAAAATCTTGAGTAACATCGTCGCAAAATTTCAGAGCTCGGTTCACAATATTTTCGAAGATATGATCTGTGCAAGTTAGGTAATTTTGCAGGCTCCTGAATTTAAGCTAAACATGTCATCGTGGTATTTTCGTAATAAATTTTTTTCTATGAAGGTTCAGAAGCTGAAACTTTTAGAGTGCGAAGCCGCAATATTCAGGAACATCGTCGCAAAATTTCAGATATTGGTTCGTAATATTTTCTGAGATATGATCTATGGAAATTAGGGCTTTTTGAGGCTTCTGAATTTCATCTCAAAGAGGTGATCGTGGGAAAATCTTCATAGTTCTCTCTCTCAGAATCAGATTGGAATGCTGTAAAAGGTGGCCATAAGTACACGGACTGTAGTTTTCATTCTATCAATTTTAGAGCCAAAGGAGGAAATAGTGATATGTGGCAAGTCGTACAAGTTCACTCTACTCAACTAGTACAAAATTGGGTCAGTGTGGGAGATTGGACATAGATTTGCCTTGAAGAATCCAAATAAGATCAGACCTATGGCATTTGAAAGAAGCTTTAGAGGGCTACTACAGGGCTGAATTTTAGATATTGAGGATCTGAAATTATAGAGATAATTTAATTTCAATATCGAGCTCCTCAAAAGCAAGTAAAAGTTGTGTATTTTTTTTTCCGAATTGCATAAGTCTTGTTTGAAGAATCAAGTTGAATTGATTCCAAGGGCATATTGTAGAATAGATATCAGTATTGGATTCTAAAAAGGCCCCTAAAAAGAATTCAACACCCATTAAGCCTTTATAAAGCTCTACTATGACTCATGAAGATGAAGAATGGCAACATGACATATCCAAATTACAAGAGCAAGTGCAACAAATTTCGCTCTTGCAAAGAGCAAAAAAAAATGACATGGAAGTTTTGAAGAAAGGCGTGGAAACTAAGATGGATGGTTTGAAGAAATGTGTGGAATCTAAGATGGATGGTTTGAAGAATGGCATGGAATCTAAGATAGATGGCATGAAGTTGGCATGGAATCTAAGATGGATGACATGGAAGCTAAGATCGATGAGAAAATGGAAAACATGAAGAATGATCTAAAAGTAGACATGGAAGGTTTGAAAAAGTTGATACAAGAAATGTTTCCTAATGGTGAAAATATAATAGAGGAAACTCATGATGAGAAAAAAATAAATGTTAATCGTGATTTCATAAAATCTAATGTTGGCGGGAAGAACCACCATATTCCAAAAATGGATATGAGGAAGTTTGATGGAAAGGATCCTGTAACATGGATACTACAGATGGAGCAATATTTTGATCTCCATAACGTGCAAAACACACAAAGGTACGCATTGCAACTTTACATTTAGAACAAAATACATTTGTATGGTATCGATGGCTTTGCTCCCGTAAAAAAATTGTCACTTGGTCGATTTTTACGGAAGAAATGATAGCACATTATGAGGATACAAAGAGCAACACCTTCTTTAGCCAATTGATAAATCTCAAACAAAAGGGTTTAGTGGGGCAGCACATTGAGGACTTCCAAAAATTGAATATAAGGGTAACTGATATTCCAGAGGAACACGGGATTGATCTCTTCATAGGCACTTTAAAGGATAACATCCAACATGAAGTTCGCGTTTTGGAACCTGATTCATTGGAGAAGGCATTCGGGTTGGCAAGAAAAATTGAATGTAAAATTATGGCGACAAGGAAGCCTACCACTCAATTCTATAAAGAAGGAAGTGTTGCTACACCTAGATTTCCACAACCTACAAGGTTGACACCACAACAATTGGAAGGAAAAAGAGCAAAAGGGCTTTGCTACAGTTGTGATAGAAAATACACTAAAGGTCATAAGTGTGCTGAGAAGAAATTATTTTACATAGATTGTGAAGAGGAAGAAGAAAATGAACATGAAGAGGATATACACCAGGAACCAGCCCTAGAAGAGGAAGAAATGAATCCGACCATATCATGTAATGCATTGGCAGGAATTACCACTCCTCAAACTCTCAAGATAGAAGGACATATCAAGAAGAAAAAGGTAATAGTGTTGATTGATTCAGTTAGTACCCATAATTTTATTCATTGTAAGGTAGCCAAGGAATTGAATTGTTTCCTATACCCAGCACCAGAATGTCAAGTGATGGTTGCAAATGGAGGAACTATAAATTTCTCTGGAAAATGCCATAATATCAAGCTAACCATGGGGGAATATGTATTGAATATTCTAATGCTTTCCATTCCTATGGGAGGTGCTGATGTTGTACTAGGAGTACAATGGTTACAATCTTTGGGGACGGTAGCTTTTAATTTTCAAGAACTTTTATTGAAATTTTTTTCAGAAGGAAAGGAAGTCGAATTACGGGGTATTGAAGGGAAGCCGGGAAGGATAATAAGCTCTAATGGCATGACAAAGCTTCTAAAGAAAGAACAACGAGGTGTAATTGTACAATTATGCTCACTAGAAGTTCCAACATCAAAATCATCTATTTCTGCAGATCTCCAACAAGTCTTGGACAATCATTCCAAGGTGTTTGAAACTCCCAAAGGACTCCCACCTATTCGTGATCATGGTCATGCTATTCATTTGATTCCAGGAAGTGTTCCTTCAAACATCGGGCCTTATAGATATCCTTACTTCCAAAAGAGCGAAATTGAACGTATGATTGCAGAAATGTTAGAGGCAGGTATAATTCAACCTAGTCAAAGTTCTTTCTCTGCTCCTGTAGTATTGGTACACAAGAAGGATGGATCATGGCGCATGTGTCTGAATTATAGGGAGCTCAATAAGCTCACCATTAAAGATAAATTTCCCATTCATGTGATTGATGAATTATTGGATGAATTACATGGAGCAATTTATTTTACCAAATTGGATCTTCGTTCAGGGTATCATCAAATTAGAATGAAGATTGAAGATATTCCGAAAACAACATTTCAAACTCATGAGGGTCATTATTAATTTTTGGTCATGCCTTTTGGCCTTACCAATGCACCTTCTAAATTTCAAGGGTTGATGAATTCCATTTTCAAACCCTTCCTTAGAAAATTTGTTCTAGTATTTTTTGATGATGTACTAATCTACAACAGGTCTTGGAAGGATCATGTTCAACATGTTGACAAGGTGCTCAAACTATTGCAGGAGAAAAAATTATATGCAAAAACATCCAAATGTTTCTTTTGAGTACAAGAGGTGGAACATCTGGGTCATATTGTATCTCACGAGGGTGTTAAGGTAGACCCTAACAAAATTAAAGCCATTAAGGAATGGAAAGTCCCCACAACCATAAAGCAGTTGTGAGGATTTCTCGGGTTAACAGGGTATTATCAAAAGTTTGTTAAGAATTATGGGAGAATAGCAGCACCCCTAACAACATTATTGAAGAAAGATGCATTTTCATGGACTCCTGAAGCAACTAAGGCATTTGAACATCTTAAAGAGGCAATGTGCCTAACACCAGTCTTAGCTACGCCAGACTTCACAAAAACCTTTATTGTGGAATGTGATGCCTCAGGAAATGGAATTGGTGCTATTTTAATGCAAGTAAGACCCATTGCTTTTGAAATTCATCCAATAAAAGGAAAGTATTTACAAAAACCTATTAATGAGAAAGAAATGTTAGCAATATTGCATGCACTAAAGAAATGGAGAAATTACAATTGTTAGGTTAGTTCCAACACGATTGTTATTCATTTCTGCATATAGTTGACATTTGATCTTTTCATCATCATTGTGAGAGTTTGGTTGACGTTTAATTCATAAGGATGTTATTAGTTGATTAAAAGAGAATTCCATTGCAAAATATAGAATAATTGATTGATGTTCAATCAATTTAGAATTTTTGTTCAATTCGTTAAGTTTGTTGTTCAATTCATCAAAGCATGTTTTTCAATTGCATTTTATTCTTTTCAATCTTAAGTAGTTATTTCTTCATAGGCTTGGAACAGAGTTAGTTCCCTTGAAGAGTCATAAGCATTTCATAACTCACTTCCAAGTTGATTTGATTGAACTTTGAGAATTATAAAATCTTCCTTATGACAATTTAGAGCAGTCAATCTACGATGTCACATTTTTCTTACACTCTTGAAATAACAAGACTTGCCCTAGGTTGATAATTAATGAAGAGCATTGAGGTTACCTTTAAACAATCACCTTTATGACCCAAAAACTTTCATGAATTATGAATCTCACACTTATAAAAGATCATATCATAGAAATGGAAAGGAAATGAACAATACATTCACACATATGTAACTAAATAGGAAACAATGAAGGAAGTTTAATATCACAGGTATCCCATAAATATAGCTACAACTCCTCTTGTATTAATGGCCAAAACTAAATACAACTTCTTCTTGATCCACAAAGCAAAATGAAACTAATTTCAATGCTTGACTCTTGTGAAGATCTGAGCTAAATAGACCTCAAAACCACCTCCACTCATCCATAGGGTACAGTGAAGACCAAGAAGTCATAACTTCAGTGATATATCATAGTAAATATTTAAGTGCTACATCCGGGTACATCCACAACAAATAATTTTGGTGCTATCACAGTTATAAGGGTTCAAAGATACTACATTGAGAGGATTTTTGTGCTACCACAACGAAAGGATTTTGCTGCTATCACAACAAAAGGATATCGATGCTACCATAGTAAATAATATCTCAGTATACTACCATAGTAAGAAGATCTCGTTGGTGATAGTGTCTCAGTGCTAAGAAGGTCGAAGTGGAAGAGGAATACAAAAGAGGAAAGGAGAAAAATGTTGAATGTCAAGTGAACTAATGTCTTGGTCTTGGAGTGGAAAATAGGTCAAGGGTCATGGTCATGGTCTTCATATTTGTCAATTGGAATCTCTATAAGATGAATTTGTGTGGGTTTTCCTCTCAAAGAGTGAGAGGTTTTGGCCCTGGTTGATAGCCTGCATTTTGTGTCCCTCAATCTATTTATGTTCATGAATTGGTAGTTATTTGATGAATATAACACTAATAACCCAAGTAAAGGAAGATACTAATATAAATAATTAAAAATCTCTCACAAGAAATTACTAATTAAATAAAAATCACTTAATATCTTTTCCCTAGATTTCTCAACATGGTATCAGAGCTAAAGTGACTAAGAAAAAGAAGGGCATCTAATCAAGGGATACTCAAGGATAAAAAATCAAGGAAGGCATAAAATAAAATATCATCTTGAAGTCAAAGGAAGCATCATAACCATTTATCAAAGAAGTCTACAAAATATTATTGGGATCATCATCAAGACAAGAAGGCCAAAACCTTACATCTACTCAAGTCGAAGAGATCTACGAATCAAGTTAAAAGACTATTCATCCAAATGAATCTAGATCCAAAAATGGTGTCATCAAGACTCTCTCTCTTTGAAACAATAAGTCATCATTGATCTTCATCAACAAGACTTCAACATCAAAAGGGATCTCCCTCTCTGTGAGATTAAGGATCATTATTGAAGAAAACTATCTTCAACTAAGAGAAGATTTTTATTATCTATATCATCATCAATATCAAGGAGGAAGCAAGGAGAAAGGAGCATCCTATCAAGTAAGTGTATGATCTTATCTGAATATTTCAAAATGAATTTTTGCAAGGAGAACAAAAAATTGGTTGGTGCTTCAAACTATATTGCATGGAATAAAATGACATATCTAAATCTCATTTAAAATAAGGCCATGGATCATGTCAAAGGATCTATCGCAAAACCAGGAGAGGAAGATGCTCAAGCTATTTCTAAATATATTAAAGGGGAATCTAGGGCTCTAAGGATTCTAATAGAATCCATCAAGGATCCCCTCATCCCATCTAAACTCAAAAATTCAAAAGAAATCTATGACAAACTGATAAAATTGTATTCCGTAACCATTGCTAGAGAATTCATCTCATTAAGACAAGAAATCTACAAGCTGAAGATGTCTAGGGAAGATGGAATAGCCTCATACTTTATGAGGATATTTGAGATCTAGGATCAACTATAATATCTAGGAGAAGTCATGTCTGATAATGAAATGACTACAGTGGTATTAAATGCACTACCAAAGGAGTGGGGTACCTTTACTTCAAGTATTTATGGGAAGAAAGAAGCTACTCCATTCCAAGATCTATGGTCATTGTGAAAGATTGAATAATATAGACTAAAGGCCAAATTTGATGTGGGAGCAGGTGAGAAAAATCAAGCTTATGCTACAATGACAAGAAGAAAGAAACAATTTGGAAAGTTTGATCCTCAGAAAAAAGAAAAAGAACATGGAAAAAATCCAATGATATGGGTGTCAATAATATGGACACTACAAAAGAGATTGTCCTAAGCTCAATAAAGACAATAACAAAAGACGAAGAGAAGAAGCTCATATCATTGAAGAAGTGGAGGAAGATGAAAATAACAAGTACATGATAGAGGAAGTAAGAGATCTCTATTGTGACTGAGGTAGTCTTCCTCACCTAAGTTCTTTTCAGATTCCTAAATTATTCTACTGTAAGATATGGATATCATGATTCACCAAGTAAACTAATGGGATGCATCAAGGCATCATGGAAGCATTTAAAGCAAGAGCTCGAGACATCATCATAGAATAGCATGAAAGATGGTTATAATCAATGGAAGTGAAGGATATAGCTCTTGGGAATCTCATTGGGAACATAAGTGGCAAGGTCATCTAGTACACGGTTCATCATACATCTGTCAAAAGGAAACATATGTTGATGAGAATACTTTAGATCCTCAAGATCCTCTGATGGAATCTTCTTCGAAAGGCTCACCGATCATGAGGAAAAGTAAGTGTTTCATCAATAATTCCAATCTTTTGGGATTCATGGAATGATGGTATGGTGACATAAAAGTGAATTAGTTCAAGGGATTGAAGCTCTTTCAATCAAGGAAGTTGTTGCAAGAATTTAAATGACCCAAAGGAAAATTAGGTATGTATGCTTACATTTGATATTATGGAAGTCATGTCATATGGTTGCAGGTAACATGGATCAATGCTCTATCTTGAGAGAATGATATAAAGTAAGCATATGCTCCCTCAAAGGAATGCAGGAATGCATTGGTCACATATTCACTAGATGAAATCAACATAAAATTCCCTCATATAAAGTATGAGGTGGTTGACTACAATTGAGGAACTCTGACTGGAAGCTCTTGGGAATGTAATGTGCGAAGAAAGGAAGGAATAGATCATGGAATATGCAACCATGGTAAAGAAAATAAACATCCAAAAGACCAATAAAATTTTACTAGGATATCTCCATGCAAGATATGAAGACTTTGACGAAGTCTGAAAAATAAAGAGACCATTCAAAATATATATCTTTGGGAGATGTGTCAATATGTATGCAAGATGTTGATGAAAACTAAAATATTTCATGATGAAACATCATCACAAAGGTAATGTTGATTTTAATGTTCATTCCTTTAATTTTATATCTGGATGGGTTTATGCAAAGCTTCCAAGCGGAGATATATGGATTCCTTCCACCACTGATGCACAAGTAGTAGGAAGAAATATCCTTAAGTAAAAATGGCATAAAGAAAGTAGCATGGCATGAACTAAGGTCAGATATGGACTAATGGATCACTTTATGATGATGACATGGCCGACTCATGAATGAAAGTGATGGATGGTCGGTGCCCTATGTAGAAGTCCCAAACATGAAGACTCCTAGATAACGAATAGAAGTTCATGACATCGTAAGGAGGATTTCTTCAAGCAGTTGGTTGTACCATCATATCCACTTAAGGAGATGTTGTAGGTCCCTAATTAAGTGGGAGTCTGGTAACAATTTTATTACTTGGAAGAAACTTAAAAATTCCTAAGCCAAGAGGGAACATAGGTACATTCCTTCTATAGGAATGAGTACATTCCTTTATTGGAATCGACATGTCCTCCCTACATAAGAGGAAGAGATAGACACATCATTCTTGTCTTCACTTGGGAAGACAGAATGTAGGATTGGGTAAGCCGCTGACATTTGATGCTCTTTGAGGATGTATTAGGGCATCCAATATAAGAGTAGTCATTGAGGATTGATATTCTTTGAGGACTTGGAATCCAAGATAAGAATAGTCTTGGTGGAACACACCCTGAGAACCTGGGTGGGGTATGTTCCGAGAGAGACAATGATGAGGGTGTCTATACGAAATTTGTCTTGCTAACATTGTGCTCATATCTCATGGAGAGATAGAGTTATTAGTAAAGGCCTTCCTATGTGACAATGCTGGTTGATATGATGCTATATAGATGGGTTATCAATTTGATTCTTCTTGTGAGAAACTATTCATGCTGATATGATGCTATATAGATGGGTTATCAATTTGATTCTTCTTGTGAGAAACTATTCATATTGAGAATGACCGAGTATCATTATGAATACCTCCCTAGTTAAGAGGGAGTGTTGAAAAGTAACTAGGTTCAGCCTTCATAATGACATGTAATTGTGATTTTTATGTAAATGATGTAAATAAGAAAAATACAATTATTATTGTAATTCTTGCCTCATGGGTTTCTTGAGCAAGGAATTTTATCTTTAGATGGCTCCCATTGTGAGACTTTAGAATTTTTCATCTAGTCATAAAAGTCAAAGAGAGTCAATTTCATGTATGAATAACCCTTATTGGGCATGTTACAAATGTATATAGGTCAATAGGATTGTCAAGTAGCCCTCCAAGACAAGCACAAGTTATCCTTCTTCAAGTCGGCTTCAAGATGAAATGTAGAAATAATGTCGGCTCACCCAAATTGGAGACACAAATATTCATATGGTCATGTCAGCTAATACACATGGACAAACTACTATAAATAGAAAGCTCAGCCTATTCTACATAAAATTAGTTCGATCACCTCTAAAATTCAGATGATAATTGCAGAGACAAAATTTCAGTGAAAAGAACTCAGATAAGGGTATAGAAACTCGACCTTATTGCAGAAATAATTTCGGATATTCTCAGAGTGTAGTTCAGATAGATCACAAGGATATTCTCTACATAATTTTCTGAGAGAGAAAGTGGATTATAGTGAAGACCCAAGAAGACAAAAATTTGGTGATATATCACAATAAATGTTTCAGTGATATATCTCGGTACCACCACAACGAATAAGTTTGGTGTTATCACAGATAAGGGTTCGGAGCTACTACAATGAGAGGATTTCAGTGTTACCACAACAAAAGGATTTCGGTGATATCACAACAAAAGGATCTCGATGCTACCATAGTGAATAAGATCTCAGTACCACCACAGCAAGAAGATCTCAGTGGTGATAGTGTCTCGGTGCTAAGAAGGTCGATCTGGAAGAGGAATTGAGAAGAGGAAAGGAGAAAAAGGTTGGCTATCAAGAGAACTTGTGTCTTGGTCTTGGAGTGGAAAATAGGTCAAGGGTCATGGTCATGGTATTGGTATTCTTCAATTGGAATCTATATAAGAAGAATTTGTGTGGGTTTTCCTCTCAAAGAGTAAAAGGTTTTGGCCCTGGATGATAGCCTAAATTTTGTGTCTCTTATCTATTTATGTTCATGAATTGGTAGTTGTTTGATGAAGAAGAAAACTAATAACCTAAGTAAAGGAAGATCCTAATGTAAAGAATTAAAAAGCTCTCACAAGAAGTTATTAATTAAAGAGAAATAATTTAATATCTTTGCCCTAGATTTCTCAACACATCTAACTGACTGCTCCTCCAAATAGGTTAAATACATGCCCACTTGTAGATCTTCTTCGATCCAGATCTTCAATCCAATCTGCATCAACAAATCCATGAACGTCCAAAATTCTTTCCAATCATGGTGTTCCTTGGTAGCACAAACCATAATCACTAGTGCCACGAAAATACCTGAACACCCGCTTCACTGTTGTCCAATGCTCCTTTCCCGGTTTTGACATAAGCCTGCTCAATGCTCCCACTGCACGTAAAATGTATGGTCTAGTACATACCATTTCATACATCAAGCTACCAACTGCACTCGCATATGGAACACGGTACATGTCCTCTTCCTCTTCTTGTGCCTTGGGACATTCTTTAGCATATAGCTTTACACCTATAGGAATAGGAACATTTACTGGTTTACTATCATGCATATTAAACCTCTGCAATATTGTCTCCACAAACTTCCTTTTGTTTAACCATAGCTTCATCTTTTCCCGATCTCATTTAATTTCCATGCCCAAAATATAGTTTGCAGCGCTAAGATCATTCATCTTGAATTTAGAGGACAATTAAGTCTTGAAATCCTTGATAATTTCATTATCATTTCCAATCAACAACATATCATCCACATATAAGACCAAATAAATAACACGGTCACCAATTAATTTAAAATACACACAGTGATCCACTTTTCTCCTTGTGAAGCCAAGTCCCCATATATATGTATCAAATTTCTGATACCACATCCTTGGTGACAGTTTTAACCCATAAAAATACTTTTTAAACTTGTATACCAGTCATTTCTTACCCTTCACTGCAAAACCTTCAAGTTGTTTCAGTGTAGATCTCTTCTTCCAGATCCCTGTGAAGAAATGTTGTCTTCACATCCATCTGTTCTACCTCAAAATCAAAAGCAGCAACAACAGATAAAAGTAATCTAATAAAATTTAACTTGTCAACAGGAGAAAAAATATCACCAAAATCAATTCCCGACACCTGGGAATAACCTTTTGCTACTAACTAATATTTTTATTTCTCCACCTTGCCTTATGCATTCATCTTCTTCTTAAATACCCATTTGCTGACAGTGGATTTCCTTCCAGCTGACAACTCCACCACACCTCAAGTCTCATTTTTGTCCAAAGATGTCATTTCATAAACCATGGCCTCTTTCCAAAGATTGTCATCCTATGAATCCACTACCTCCATGAAAATTCTGGGATCATCATCAGTAATATATAAAGAAAAATTTGAACAGAAAGTAGATGGACTATACATCTCTAGTTTCCTTCTCTCTTGAATTGATCTTCTCAAAACTCGAGTTTGTGGATCTTCCTCTTTTGATTCTTGTTCTGTTGTAGATTTTGGTTCTTCCTCCTTCAGTTCAAAATCTATCTTTTCAAGTTCCTTTGATAGGAATTCATGTTTAATATCACCCTACACCTCTCTAAACACCACATCTCGGTTGTACACAACTTTATTTGTTTCTGGGTTCCAAAGCTTATAACATTTAAACCATCCCTATACCCAATAAAGATGCACCTTTCGGATTTACTATCCAACCTGGTTTTTTTCTCCTTTGTAACATGTAGATATGCATCACAACCAAATACCATGAGATGTGAGCGAGAGGGTTTCTTACCAGTCCATACCTCATGTGGAGTCTTATCCTCCAACATTGATGAAGGTGATATATTAAACAGGTAACATGCAATATCCACTGCCTCTGCCCATAATTCTTATCCTAACCCGACACCATTGAGAATGATCCTTACCTTTTCCATCAATGTCCTATTCATTCTTTCTGCAACTCCATTTTGTTGAGGTGTGTATGGAGTAGTCTTTTGTCGTGCTATACCACGTTTCTTACGAAACTATTCAAATTCCTTCTTGAAAAATTCTCCATCATTATATGTCTTCAACACCTCTTTTTTTTGACAAGTTGTCTGTGATCCTCTAGGATTGACTTGTGGCTTGAGGAGCCACGACCTAGGGGCATCTAAGTTGTCAAATCACCCAGGGATTGCACTCAGCCTAGGCCACACAATCCCTTAGTTGATTGGATTTTTAGCATGTCTCATCCCCCTAACACAGGGCACAACCACCCCCCATGAGGTTTGATCCTCGGTCACCTTACTGACGAGTCCCATCCTCAATCGGTTGTGCTAGTGGGACTTGACCTATCCTCAACACCTTAATCTTCTTCTTTATCTGATTTTCTACTAGAGCCTTAAATTATTTAAAGTTGTCAAAGACTTCTGATTTCTTCCTAAGGAAATATATCCATGTATTCCTTGTGAATTCATCTATAAATGAGACATACTACACATACTTACCTAGTGATGGAATTGACACAGGTCCAAACACATCATTGTCCTCAAGCTCTAATATCAATTGCACCCTATTATCACCAGAGGGGAAACTCACCTGATTATACTTCCCATATACACAATGTTCACAGAAATTGAATTCCAGAGAGAAATTGTACATATATTCTACCATACCATTACCATGCAGTATTCGAAGCCCCTTCTCTCCAATATTTCCAAGTCTTTGATGCCATATCATGGTCTCTTCTCCAGAGACCACTAGATTTTCTGCTCCACTTTCAGGAACCACATAACTGTTGCACCCATCAATAGCAGTGCTAACCATAAGCTTGTACAAATTTCCAATTTGAACTCCCCACATCGATACTAGTTCTCCTTGAACCATCTTGTAGGAATCTTTCTCAAACACTTTTTTTAGACTTGCATCATCCATCTTGCTTACAGAAATTAGATTTCTGGCCAATGCAAGAATATGTAAAATGCCAAGAAGTGTTCTAATCCTTCAACCTTTCAACTCCAGCTTGAATTTTCCGCGTCCTATGATTATGGTCTTCCTGTCATCCCCTAATAAGACATCACCACCATCATATTTCTTATACTCGTAGAACCACTCCATATGGGGAGTGAAGTGAAAGTATACACCTAATTCAATCAACCATACCTCATGATCAACATGTGTACTTGAAGAAGAAGCCATGTACACATCCCCACCTTCATCTGAGGTGGTTTTCGCCTTTGCAGAAGGAGCATCATCAAATCCCTTTCCTTTCTTGGGAGCTTTAGATTTACAATCATTTTTTTAGTGCTCTTCCTTTACATTTCCAACACACCTTTACATATTTTCCTAGAGATTTAGATCTCCCACTCGAGGACTTATTGTTTTCTATGTTTTGGGACCGTCCTTGTATAAACAAGGCATCTCCATTCTGGCTCTCCATATTTTTTCGTCTCATCCCCTTTGACAACAAGGATGAGACTATTTCATCAAAATTCAAGGTAGTTGTATTTCTACCTATTGCAACAACCAGACTATCCCATGAATCTGGTAGAGAACACAACAAACTGATGCACTTATATTTGTCTGAAATTTTATCAACATATAACAATTGGCTTTCCATAGTATCAAAGGCGTTCAGATGCTTTGTCACCGAGTCTCCATCCTTCATCCTTAGGTTATACGATTTTTTTCGTAGGAACAGTTTGTTCACCAGGGACTTAGATTGGTACAAAGTCCCTAACTTGTCCCACAAAGTTTTCGTTGTAGCTTCCCCTATTACATTTAGTAAATACTAAATCTGAGAGACACAATGGTATTGTGCTATTCGTCTTCCGATCTAGCTTTTCCTAGTCTTTTGTCGATATTCCTATTGGTGTTGAACCAGGATCTACAACAATCCACTTATCTTGGTCCACCAACAAATCCTCCATCTTGAGCTTCCTGTTATGAATATAATTCATATAAAAATAAGAAATGTAAATATAAATATAATAATAAGTACCGCTAATTAATTAACTAATGATTAGTTAGTTAGTAATGAAGAGGCATGTCTTAGATATATGGCCATTCATGAAAGGGTGCCTACCTAGGTTATATAAGCGGGCCATCATTCTCATTTGTAATCATCCTACATCAATTATTTATACAATAAACAATTTACAATTATTTTCCTACAATGGATGTCTTTGTCTACGAAGTATTCTAAATATTTCCGCTGTGTATATGACTGTTGGTCGTTACACTTCCACAACTCAAAACTCTGAGAATTCATAAACCCCAATCCATTAGCCTTAAATTAGAACATAATTGTAGTTCCTTTGACCAGATCTACAAAATACCATGGGCAGAAAACCATCATGCCCAAAACCATGCACAAAAATGTCCATAAATATTTTTTTTGAGGTTCTGGGGCATTGCCCTGAACCCCAAAAAAAATATTTTGGGGCCAGTCATGGAAGGAATATAACACATACCCAAAAATACCAACACTTCTATGTCACATTTGAAGATTTATGGAAGAGATTGCTCAAGTCGAGGTTCATTATAGTTTTCCATGTGATGGCTTGATGTATTTAGAACGGGTTTGGGATGCTTTGTCGCCCACTCTTTGGTATAATCTATCTAAGAATGGATAAACAAGAGAAATGTTTTTCTTTATTTGCTTCTTCTACGATTTCCATCTCCCACCCCTCATTTGGGTAAGTTCGATTTGGAGGTTTTTTCCTTTATATCATTATTTGATTGGTTTATTTTTGTTGCTTTTGATGGTCCCTCAGTTAAATGTGTCCCTTCTTTGGAAGGAGCTATGCACCTTTGTTTTATGCTCCTTGTATGAGCACCTCATCCTCATTGTTGCCTCTCTAAGTTGGCTCAACCTTGTGTACATTCCTTATCTCATGAAGTTTGGTGGGTTGAATGTTCAACCTTCAAAATCACTCTCTTTCTTACGCCCTCTCTAGCCTTGATGAAATGGGTTAGATTTGTCCAAGCCAAGGGGGACATCATGGCCAATGTCACCAACTAGCTTCTTGTGCTCAACAAGGAGCATAATCATGTGCAATGACTTATTGGGCTCAAACCCATCCAAAAGTTTGGGAAGAAACTGACTTGGAAGAAGCCAAGGTGCAAGTGGAACATAGTTTCATTGTTGGTGTTGATATCAATGTAAATGTTGGGTAATGGATTCTACACACTAGAAATACATGAAGCGGGAACACCAAAGATTTTCAAATGGTCAAATTTATATTGGTAGATAAAAATAATCATGAGAAAAGTTTTTGTAGAAAAGAATAAGGTTCATCAAGAGATTATGCTCTTTTTAGATGAGTTATAGTTGTAGATAAAAAATGTTGGAGTTTTAAGACCCTTTAAATGATGCTATGCACACCACTATTGATGCTAACAATTCCCCTTCTACTTGACATATATTAGGTAGCAACATTGTTGCCAATTCATAGCTTAGTACTGGCATTTCAAAAATCTTACTTTTAAGCTTATTTCATTTTGGAATTCATTTAAACTAATGACGATCTTTCAAACTCCATGAATAAAAGCTCAAATCTATTCTCTCTCGTTTGGCTCCCTAGTGACAAGTCAACAACAACTATTGTTATTGGTTATTATTCAAGTTACGTATAAATTTCCAAACTAGCTTTGAAAAAACAAATGATGAGATACTTTCTAGAATTGGCCTGTAACATTTAAAATAATAATAAAATATTAACAATATAATTTTAACAAAGATATATAGATTTCAATATGCATATGATCGAGTTGCTCATCGTATATACTCATAATGAAGTGAATATGTCATGTGAGAAAGTTGAATCTGACAGATAAAAAGAACAAAATGGGTGGAAGATTTACCTGGCTGGGAATCTCGCGACCATAGAAAGGAGAAGTGTTGGGGACATTGAGCTTGAAAGATGGCATGGGGTGGACATAAATAGAATACAATCCTTCATGGCCGCGAAAGAACCTCTCCCACAGGGGATGAAGTGGAAGTGGACCCCTCGTCAAAAACATAAATGCGATCTTGGGCACCCTCTCAAAGGGGTGACTTCTCCGGTGTGGCACCATCGACGCCCTCCACAGAAGCTCCTCGTCGCTCATGTTGTGCATCAGAGTCTGAGGCCTGATCCAGCGTTCGAATCTCGCCGGGTCCTTTTTCTTGTCACAAACAACGCTTTGCGACGGGATTGGCGGGGTCAGCAAAGCTTCTCCGACAGGGTAAAACACTGGCAGGGGGTTGAAATAACGCGTCATGGTGGAGCCTGTTGCGACAACGCCGAAGACAATTGCAGAGCTTATGATGATTAGATACGTCAAAATTTTCACCAGCTTCACATGCCATTCTCGCTTGCAGGGTAACTGTGATCGAATCCCCGCGAGCCATATTTTCTCTGCCACTGCGTTCTCCGTGGCCTGCATCGTTAACTCAAATGATGAGAGCGCTGGTTTCCATCAAAGCCTGAAACAGTTTGAAAATATGAAGCCTTCGCTGCCCGCCAAAGGCGATTAGGACATTAAAATAATGTGACCTGAAGTCAATTGTCTCCCATTCCTGCCCTTTCACACGCCATGAATGCATGTTAATTACATGCCATAAGTGGAAGTTTGTATTTTTAATTAATCAAGAAAACCACATTCTTGTGCTAACTCTGAAAATCACAATTGAAGGAAAGAAAGCGGAGGCATAGGCATTGGCATGAACAATGGCATTACAGATAATAATGATGGATTAGAACATGGAAATGGCCCCAAAGTCTAAATTCACTAATTGAAGTTAAACATAAATGCTTTGTTTACACAACATAGGGATCCACAACAACATTTAATAGCATTAGAAGGTTGCTTCAAACGCAGAGGAAGTGAGGAATTTATGATAGTACCAATGGAATTTGAGAATTTTAGAAGTTAATTCAAATACAGAGGAAGTGAGGAATTTATTAGAGTACAAGTGGAATTTGAGAATCTATTAAATATGAAGTAGGTTTTAAATTTATTACAATGGGAGTAGAATGAGGAACAAGTTTAAGTGATATTATATATTATATATTTAAATTATATTTTAAAATGTATAAATTGATTTAATATATATATATATATATATATATATATATATATATTAATTATGTGATATAAAATTGATCATAAATTATTGTAATGCTAATGTGCATGTGATACTAATATTTAAAATTTAAGAAAATATTCAAAAATACAAAATAGACTATAGATTTATTGTGGTAAATGTAATTTGTAAAACATACTTTTAACAATTAGTTTAATGAAATAAATATAAAGTAAAAAAAAAAAAATGGTGTGTATATATATGTATATAATGTTTTAACACAAGTAAAATATATGAATTGTATTTTTTTAATTATTACAATAATAAAGTTATATAAATTGGAATATAGAATTTATTTTAAAATTAGTATTGTAAAGTTTGTATAAATGAAGTTTTTTGTCTTTTTAATTGAATCTATAATATATAATACAAAGCAATACAAGATTGTTCTAAGTTATGAAATACTATTGTTTGCTAGAATCCTTCATAGATTATTTTAACCTTTATATCCTCCACACGCCCATGCATTCTATGGAATAACCAACATTTAAAGAAAAATGAATATATTTAGGTTTTTGATAACTCAAATTATTGTTAGGTTTAGGGTTTCAAAACAATCTAGAAACCTCTAGTGGATTTCCATAGATTCCTATCTCCATATGTCATGTGAATTATGGTGTGTAAGCATCAACATCACTTGTAAGGGAAAATTGTTGGTCAATAATTGTCATTGATGAAATATAAGCTCTCTAGATGAGATATCTAGATGGAAATTAATGGATGTTGCTCTATGACATATGATATAGTTGAAGACATGGACAATGATTAGGGGCATAAAATGAAGCAACTTGGAGATCACTTAATTGGCATTGGTCGGGATGGCAAATGTTCTTGAAAAGCCAATCATGTCCTTGATGATCTAGAAGCTCTTGATGACTTATGTGAACTACACTTGATGAATAACCACTCTTGATGAAAGACTACATATCACTACACTATCTTAATGACATGGTGAATTAATGACATTGATGATGACATTATGAGCCTATGAGCCTATAATGAAGAAGCCTAACAAAAGGAAGCCCATCCATGAAGAAGTCTACATTTCCTACCTCCAATTTTGCACCAATAAATGACCAGTCACATTTAAAAAAAAAAATTACTACCTTACAAGAAAAATTTCACTATTTCACTGACACCACCTTTTAGGGTATATTTTTTCTGTTCTAATGAGCCCTTATACGCCCCGAAACTCCAAACAATGAGGGAGAACAAAAAATTACAAGTTTAAAATCATTTCTAGACAGTGAGTTGACCTAAACTTCTTCTCATGTCGGTCTTCCCTAAGGAGACATGTCTTTTCATTTAGCATTAAAAAATCACTATATATACATTGTTCATACTCCATTCTCCATCATCCTTTTCAATGATCATCACAAAAAATATTACTAGAGTTCACAACTCGTGAACTTAGAGGAAGGAAGCATAAATCACATAGCTACATTGAATTTTTTTTGGGCATGAAATTACCTTTGGAAAACACTACAATCCTTGTCAAAAAACATGGAACCTTGAATATGTCTGTGGGAGCTCGAAACAATGGACAAACCTTGAATGAAGGCTCAGGAATTGTACCTCAAATCTTCACCTGAAAAAGAAGATCCAGATTAATGAATAAGGAGATCAGATATGTGATTGAAGGCTAAGATTTGTGCCTCATATCTTTGGTGTGTAGACTACTATGGAACTCGGACCCGAAGAGAAGAACAAGGGATCGGTCCTGTGAGAACTTCCATTACAACTTAGACAGGGACAAAGAACAATCATCTTTCAAGCTCGGATCAAGGATAATCACCTGTAGTGTAGCTCATATTGCTGACCTGTGTGTGGGTAAATTGCCTATGTTAAACTGGAGTTACAATTCAGTAAGAGCAGTTTGTGGACATTCCTCTTTCAGTCTTATATTCCACCTCGAAGCTGGAGCTTCTATTTTATGTTCCTCAACCCTTTGGTTATCTAACTGTGATATTGATACACATACGTCGACCTATATTTTGCTACTGTGGTAACTCAGTCAATGAAAGGCATATATATATATATATATATATATACCTCATACAGATCTATTTCAAACTTATAGCTTAGTAGATGATGGCAGCATCACATTGTTAAATATTTGGTGAAACTTCTTGTGGGTTGGAGCAATGACATTTTCCTCTTGGACAATGAAGAAAACAACACTGCTAGATTAATTTAAGTGCGGTAATGAAGACTAGTGACCAGTGAATAATTATGGAAGTGATTAAACAGTGAAGAATTATGTCAAGGAAATTCAAGTAAGTACGATTCACATTCTCTATTAAGATAAGGCAAAAGGATTGGCGTCCTAGGGTTGGTGCCCCTAAACACAAGGTTGGTGCCTTAAAGAAGATAGGGTCGAAGCCCTAGAGGTTGGAGCCTCATCAAAGTCAAAGTTGGTGCTTGGAAATAAGTTTTTGTATAGAATTATTGAAGGTTTGGTACCCTCAAGTAATGTAAGAAGTCATTGTGATTCACTCCCCTCTTAGTATTTCCAACAATTGAAAAAGGATTATAATCCTTCTTTTTTCATAATAAAATTATCATTATTCATTTCTGTGATTTCAATTTTGAAGAATCCAACTGGTTAAATAACAATTGAAAAGAAATACTAATTCACCCCCCTCTCAGTATTTCCAACAATTGGTATCAGATCCAACTTCTTCATTGACAACCTAACAGCTGGAAGAAGGATTCTTAGTCACAATGAAGAATCAAGAAGTGACAGGAAAGATTCCTATGTTCGATGGAACAAACTTTGGCCTTTGGAAGAAGAGGATGTCCTACTATTTAATGTCCCTCGAACCCAAAGTATGCCATTTTGTTTTGAATGGGTACACAACTTCTTCCACTCTTCCAACTAATCCAGAGGAAAGGATAGCTTACATTTCTATTTCCAAAGCTCTAAATTCCATTACTAGTGGAATCTCTGATTATGAATTCACAAAAGTTATGAATTGTGACTCGGCCAAAGAAGTATGGGATAAGTTGGTTGCCTTATATGATGGGGAATCCAAAGTTAAGACTTGGCAAAGCTTCAAACTGATAGAAGACAATTCGAAAGTCTGAAAATGAATGATGAGAGGATATTGCATCACACTTCCTCTGAGTAGCTGAAGTTGTCAACTCTCTTAAAGGATTAGGAGAAAATGTTGAAGAAAACAATGTTGTTCAAAAAATCCTGAGATCTCTTCCTAACAGATTTGAATCCAAAGTAAGTGCTATAGAATAAATGAAGGACCTAGATACCCTCAAGATGTATGAGCTCCATGGAATTATCATTGCTTATGAGATGCGGAAAGGAATACCAAATTCCAAAGAAGCAACATTCAAAGCCTCAAAATCAACAAAAAAGGGGGAAAGGATGGAATAAAAATAATGATGACTCTGATGTTGAAACCGAATTAGCACAATATTTACGAAGACTAAAGAAGGGATCCAATCTAAAAGGTAAGTACCCTCTTATTCGTTTCAAATGTGGAAGAATAGGTCATTATGTTGCAAAGTGTCCTCATAAACATGATAGTGATGATGAGGAGGATTCTAAAAGGATGGTGTAAAAAAAGAAAGGGTTTAATAAGAAGATATTATTCTCGAAACAAGATGATTCTGATGAAGATGAATTTGTAGTCATAAAAAATAAATCAACTAGAAATATCCCTCATCAAAAAAGAGGTGATGATGAATCAGATGAAGAAAATGAATGTGTTGGAAGAAAAGAAGTATTATTCATGGCATTCACAAATGATGATGATTCAGGACTAGAGACGAAGGAAAAGTGGATGGATTACTAATAAGTTCCATTGAAGAAATTGAGAAATTACGAAAGAAGATCATTTCTCTCAAAGTAGAAAAGGAGGAAGAAAAAATAAGGGAAGACTTATTGAATAATAAGCTGAAAGAAAAAGAAGATATCTGTGAAAATCGTGAAGCTAAAATAGTATCTCTAAGGAAGGATTTGGAGCAAGTCAAAATGAGTTGGAAAAGCTCTCAAGCACTTGATAATATCCTTAATACTCAAAAACCTCAATATGACAAATTTGGTATTGGTTTCAAAGGAGAATCATCATATACTATGAATAATGCAAGAAGTTATGCCAACGTAATTTCTAGCCATCCAAAAGAAGAGAAGTCATCTCGCCAAGAACAAATTTCTATCCCAAATATAAGGAATGAAGGAATATCAACTCCAAGGAAAAATGTTGATTCAAGTTATGGCTACTAAAACAGGGACCAAACTATCTTTCTTGGGTATTGTTACTATTGCAAAAACTTTGGTCATCAAGCTAAGAATTGCATGGCTCATAAGAATGAAGCACCAAGATTGAAAGATCAAACAAATAAACTACATGGTACCAAAGAACAAGGACAATCAAGGCTTACAATTATTTTGATCCTTTGACTAAGTTTGATCCAAATTTCTCATTATGTAATAATTATGGTCATAATGAACAAAATTTCCCACTCAAAAAGGAGGAAGCTAAAAGGGTGAATCTCAATACAAATAAATGTGGCCTAGCTCTATGTGCTCATAGAGATGAAAACCATTGGTCTGTGGATAGTGGATGCTCAAGACATATGATAGGTGACCAAAAGAAGTTTGTCTCATTGAACAAAAAGAATGGAAATGTGTCCTTTGGAAGTGGATCTTCTAAAATCATTGGAAAAGGAACTAGTACCCTCGTTAATGGACAGGGAAAGGCTCAAAATAATTTGTTGGTAGAAGAGATCAAAAAAAATCTCTTAAGTGTTAGACGAATTTGTGACCAAGGACATAATGTTGTCGTCAATTTTAAAAATTATGAAATAAGAGACTCATCCTCAGGAGGAATTGTGTCTTAGGTCCCTATATTACTAGTATAGTCCTTTATTGTTGTTAGTGTAACCCCCTTATTGTTATTATTGTACCCTTGTAACCCCCATATTGTTATTATTATGCCCTTAAATTATTATTGTTAGGTCGGCGAGGATTACATTGTGGCTCCATGGACTCCTATATATAGAAAGGAGGTTTTGTAATTTGAATCATCCAAGAATTTTTCCTTCATGTAATGTATTGGAGGTTTCCCCCTTGAAGTGGCTTATTTCTAAGGCGTTGATATCTCTTTTCTTCTCTTTTTGGAGCTGGTATCACAACATTTGGTATCAGAGCTTCGAGATTCTAGGGTTTCGCTGCTCCAAACAGATCATCGTAGAATTTTCGCTATAAATTTTTTTCTATGAAGGTTCAGAATCTGAAATTTTTAAAGTGCGAAGCCAAAATCTTGAGTAACATCGTCGCAAAATTTCAGAGCTCGGTTCACAATATTTTCGAAGATATGATCTGTGCAAGTTAGGTAATTTTGCAGGCTCCTGAATTTAAGCTAAACATGTCATCGTGGTATTTTCGTAATAAATTTTTTTCTATGAAGGTTCAGAAGCTGAAACTTTTAGAGTGCGAAGCCGCAATATTCAGGAACATCGTCGCAAAATTTCAGATATTGGTTCGTAATATTTTCTGAGATATGATCTATGGAAATTAGGGCTTTTTGAGGCTTCTGAATTTCATCTCAAAGAGGTGATCGTGGGAAAATCTTCATAGTTCTCTCTCTCAGAATCAGATTGGAATGCTGTAAAAGGTGGCCATAAGTACACGGACTGTAGTTTTCATTCTATCAATTTTAGAGCCAAAGGAGGAAATAGTGATATGTGGCAAGTCGTACAAGTTCACTCTACTCAACTAGTACAAAATTGGGTCAGTGTGGGAGATTGGACATAGATTTGCCTTGAAGAATCCAAATAAGATCAGACCTATGGCATTTGAAAGAAGCTTTAGAGGGCTACTACAGGGCTGAATTTTAGATATTGAGGATCTGAAATTATAGAGATAATTTAATTTCAATATCGAGCTCCTCAAAAGCAAGTAAAAGTTGTGTATTTTTTTTTCCGAATTGCATAAGTCTTGTTTGAAGAATCAAGTTGAATTGATTCCAAGGGCATATTGTAGAATAGATATCAGTATTGGATTCTAAAAAGGCCCCTAAAAAGAATTCAACACCCATTAAGCCTTTATAAAGCTCTACTATGACTCATGAAGACGAAGAATGGCAACATGACATATCAAAATTACAAGAGCAAGTGCAACAAATTTCACTCTCGCAAAGAGCAACAAAAAATGACATGGAAGTTTTGAAGAAAGGCGTGGAAACTAAGATGGATGGTTTGAAGAAAGGCGTGGAATCTAAGATGGATGGTTTGAATAATGGCATGGAATCTAAGATAGATGGCATGGAAGCTGGCATGGAATCTAAGATGGATGACATGGAAGCTAAGATCGATGAGAAAATGGAAAACATGAAGAATGATCTAAAAGCAGACATGGAAGGTTTGACAAAGTTGACACAAGAAATGTTTCCTAATGGTGAAAAGATAGTAGAGGAAACTCATGATGAGAACAAAATAAATGTTAATCGTGACTTTATAAACTCTAATGTTGGTGGGAAGAACCACCATATTCCAAAAATGGATATGAGGAAGTTTGATGGAAAGGATCCTGTAACATGGATACTACAGATGGAGCAACATTTTGATCTCCATAACGTGCAAAACACACAAAAGGTACGCATTGCAACTTTACATTTAGAACAAAATACATTTGTATGGTATCAATGGCTTTGCTCCCGTAAAAAAATTGTCACTTGGTCAATTTCTACGGAGGAAATGATAGCACATTATGAGGATACAAAGAGCAACACCTTCTTTAGCCAATTGATAAATCTCAAACAAAAGGGTTTAATGGGAGAGCACATTGAGGACTTCCAAAAATTGAATATAAGGGTAACTGATATTCCAGAGGAACACAGGATTGATCTCTTCATAGGTACTTTAAAGGATAACATCCAACATGAAGTTCGCGTTTTGGAACCTGATTCATTGGAGAAGACATTCAGGTTGGCAAGAAAAATTGAATGTAAAATTATGGCGACAAGGAAGCCTACCATTCACTTCTATAAAGAGGGAAGTGTTGCTACTCCTAGATTTCAACAACCTACAAGGTTGACACCACAACAATTGGAAGAAAAAAGAGCAAAAGGGCTTTGCTACAGTTGTGATAGAAAATACACTAAAGGTCATAAGTGTGCTGAGAAGAAATTATTTTACATAGATTGTGAAGAGGAAGAAAAAAATGAACAAGAAGAGGATATACACCAGGAACCAACCCAAGAAGAGGAAGAAATGAGTCCGACCATATCGTGTAATGCATTGGCAGGAATTACCACTCCTCAAACTCTCAAGATAGAAGGACATATCAAGAAGAAAAGGTAATAGTGTTGATTGATTCGGGGAGTACCCATAATTTTATTCATTGCAGGCAGCCATGTTGTGCAACTTTTCATCGAAAAAGAGAAGAAAAGAGATATCAACGCCTTAGAAATGAGCCACTTCGAGGGGGCAACCTCCAATACATTACATAAAATGAACAATTCTTGGATGATACAATTTACAAAACCTCCTTTCTATATATAGGAGTCCATGGGGCCATAATGTAATCCTAGTGGGCCACAATTTAATCCTAGCCGACCTAACAATAATAATTTAAGGGCACAATAATAACAAAATGGGGGTTACAAGGGTACAATAATAACAATAAGGGGGTTACACTAACAATAATAAGGGACTATACTAGTGATATAGGGACCCAACATGCCCCTCTCCTTCAAAAAAGTGTTGTCCTCAACACTTGAGTAGCTCCGGGTGCTTCTGTATAAAATTCTCATCCTCCCATGTAGAATCTTCAGTGGGTAAGTTCTTCCACTTGATGAGATACTCTGAAATTGATCGATTCCGTAGCTGTCGAGTTCTTGTTTCCATGACCGCTTCAGGTTCCAATATGATTTTCCTTCCTCATCAAGTTCTGGCAATATTGTTTGAACTGGAAGATTTTCACCTATAACCTTCTTTAAGCATGAAACATGGAAAATTGGATGCACTCGTGAAGAAGCAGGAAGCTCCAATCTGTATGCCATAGTACCAATATTTTGCAACACCTTGTAAGGACCATAGTACTTTGGCGATAATTTATTATCCTTCTTAGCTTGCTTGAGGGACATTTGTTTGTATGGTTGTAGCCGTAAAAATACTCAATCTCCTACATCAAAACTTCTCTCGCTGCGATGTTGATCTGCCTGTTGTTTCATTCGATTTTGTGCCAAATTCAGGTTATCCTTTAAGAGTTGGAGAACTTCTTGCTGATGCTCGATGTGATCTTCCACTGCTGGAACCTTCGAATTTTCCCTTAAAGATGATGTGATGGATGGTGGATGATATCCATAAAGTGCCATAAATGGGGTCATTTTTGCTGCAGTATGGAAGGAAGTGTTATACCACCATTCAGCAAGAGGCAACCACTTGACCCATTGTGTTTTTTTATCAGATACAAAACAACGAAGATATCCTTCCAAACATTTATTTACTATCTCAGTTTGACCATCATATTGAGGATGATAAGATGAGCTATGAGCTAATTGAGTACCCAAACAAAAAAATAACTCCGTCCAAAAATTTCCAGTAAAAATGGGATCTCTGTTGCTCACAATAACCCTTGGGCTTCCATGTAGCTTTTGAATTCTGTCCATAAATGTAGTAGCAATCGTACTTGCTTTAAATGGATGAGATAATGCACAAAAGTGTGCATACTTGGTAAGTCTATCAACTACCACCATGATGACACTCTTTCCTTCGGACTTAGGTAAACCCGTGATAAAATCCATTGAAATCTCCTCCCAACGTTGACTTGGAATGGATAAAGGTTGTAGAAGTCTCAGGGTCTTAATTGTCTCAACTTTATTCTGCTGGCAAACCAAACATTCCACCACAAACTTTTGAATATCAGATTTAAGGCCATCCCAAAAAAATTCTTTTTCACCCTATGGTAAGTTTTTAAAAATCCTGAGTGTCCTCCTAAAGGAGAAGTGTGCAATTCCAAAAGAATCTTTTGTTTTAGTTGGGAATTCTTACAAAGATATAAGCGATTTTTGTACCATAAGGAATCATTTTTCCAACTAAATGTATCAGATGTACTAGGATCTTGCTGCAACTTTTGAATGAGTGTCCATACATCTTTGTCCTTCTTTAAGACTATCATGATCAGTTCTTACCTTGAAGTGTCTTCCCATTAGGTAAGTTCGCCATTTCTTTAGTGCATGTAGTATTGCTAACATTTCCTTCTCATAAATAGGTTTCTGTAAATACTTTCCTTTGATTGGACGACTTTCAAAAGCAATGGGTCTTCCTTCCTGCATCAAAACAGCACCAATTCCATTTCCTGAGGCATCACATTCCACAATAAAGGTTTTTGTGAAGTCTGGCATAGCTAAGACAGGCGCTAGGCACATTGCCTCTTTAAGATGTTCAAAGGCCTTAGTTGTTTCAGGAGTCCATGAAAATGCATCTTTCTTCAATAATGTTGTTAGAGGTGCTGCTATTCTCCCATAATTCTTAACAAACTTGCGATAATACCCTGTTAACCCGAGAAATCCTCGCAACTGCTTTATGGTTGTGGGAACTTTCCATTCCTTAATGGCTTTAATTTTGTTAGGTCCACTTTAACACCCTCGTGAGATACAATATGACCCAGATATTCCACCTCTTGTACTCCAAAGAAACATTTGGATTTTTTTGCATATAATTGTTTCTCCTGCAATAGTTTGAGCACCCTATCAACATGTTCAACATTATCCTTCCAAGACCTGCTGTAGATTAGTATATCATCAAAAAATACTAGCACAAATTTTCTAAGGAAGGGTTTGAAAATGGAATTCATCAACCCTTGAAATGTAGAAGGTGCATTGGTAAGGCCAAAAGGCATGACCAAAAATTCATAATGACCCTCATGAGTTTGAAATGCTATTTTTAATATCTTCAGTATTCATTCTAATTTGATGATATCCTGAAAAAAGATCCAACTTGGTAAAATAAATTGGTCCATGTAATTCATCCAATAATTCATCAATCACAGGAATGGGAAATCTATCTTTAATGGTGAGCTTATTGAGCTCCCTATAATCTGGACACATTCGCCATGATCCATCCTTCTTGTGTACCAATACTACAGGAGCAGAGAAAGAACTTTGACTAGGTTGAATTATACCCGCCTCTAACATTTCTGCAATCATACGTTCAATTTCGCTTTTTTGGAAGTAATTCATTTTCTTCTTCCTCTTCACAATCTATGTAAAATAATTTCTTCTCAACACACTTATGACCTTTAGTGTATTTGCTATCACAACTGTAGCAAAGCCCTTTGCTCTTTTTTCTTCCAATTTTTGTGGTGTCAACCTTGTAGGTTGTGGAAATCTAGGCATAGCAACACTTCCTTCTTTATAGAAGTGAGTGGTAGGCTTCCTTGTCGCCATAATTTTACATTCAATTTTTCTTGCCAACCCGAATGCCTTCTCCAATGAATCAGGTTCCAAAACGCGAACTTCATGTTGGATGTTATCCTTTAAAGTGCCTATGAAGAGATCAATCCTGTGTTCCTCTGGAATATCAGTTACCCTTATATTCAATTTTTGGAAGTCCTCAATGTGCTGCCCCACCAAACCCTTTTGTTTGAGATTTATCAATTGGCTAAAGAAGGTGTTGCTCTTTGTATCCTCATAATGTGCTATCATTTCCTCCGTAAAAATTGACCAAGTGACAATTTTTTTACGGGAGCAAAGCCATTGATACCATACAAATGTATTTTGTTCTTAATGTAAAGTTGCAATGCGTACCTTTTGTGTGTTTTGTACGTTATGGAGATCAAAATATTGCTCCATCTGTAGTATCCATGTTACAGGATCCTTTCCATCAAACTTCCTCATATCCATTTTTGGAATATGGTGGTTCTTCCCGCTAACATTAGAGTTTATGAAATCACGATTAACATTTATTTTGTTCTCATCATGAGTTTCCTCTACTATCTTTTCACCATTAGGAAACATTTCTTGTATCAACTTTGTCAAACCTTCTATGTCTGCTTTTAGATCATTCTTCATGTTGTCCATTTTAGCTTCCATGTCATCCATATTAGATTCCATGCTAGCTTCCATGCCATCTATCTTAGATTCCACGCCTTTCTTCAAAATTTCCATTTCATTTTTTGCTGCTCTTTGCGAGAGAAAAATTTGGTGCACTTGCTCTTGTAATTTTGATAGATCATGTTGAAATTCTTCATCTTCATGAGTTATAGTAGAGCCTACTTAAGGCTTAATGGGTGTTGAATTATTTTTACGGGGAATTTTTTAGAACCCAATACTGATATCTATTCTATAATATGTGCTTGGAATCAATTCAAATTGATTTTTCAAACAAGACTTATGCAATTCGGAAAAAAATACACACCTTTTTATTGCTTTTGAGGAGCTTGATATTGAAATTGGATGATCTCTGTGATTGCGGCTCTTAAATATCTAAAATTCAGCGCCGAAGTAGCCCTTTGAATTCTCTTTTTAATGCCATAGGTCTGACCTGATTTTGATTCTCCAAGACAAAGTTATGTCCAATCTCCCACAATGACCTAATTATGGACTGGTTCAGTAGAGCGAACTTGTATGACTTTCCACGTGTCACTGTTTCATCCTTCGCCTCTGAAATTGATAGCCAAGAAACTACATTCCATGTACTTGTGACCAATTTTTATGGCACTTAAATCCGATGCTTAGAGAGAGAGTTATTGAAATTTTCCCACGATCACCTCTTTGAGATGAAATTCGGGAGCCGGAAAAAGCACTACCTTCCACAGATCATATCTCCAAAAATATTGCGAACCAAGCTCTGAAATTTTTTGAAGAGTTTCCTCAAGATTTCAGCTTCGCACCCTAAAAATTTCAGATTCTGAACCTTCGTAGCAAAATAGTTATAGTGCAAATTCCACGATTACCTGTTTAGGAGCCTGAAAAAAGGCCTAAATTCCACAGATCATATCTCCGAAAATATTGCGAACCAAGCTCTGAAATTTTTAGATGATCTTCCTTAGGATTTCAGTTTCGTACCCTACAAATTTCAGCTTCTGAAACTTTGTAGAAAAAAGGTTATAGCGAAAATTCCACGATGACCTGTTTGGAGCAGCGAAACCCTAGAATCCAAAGCTCTGATACCAAATGTTGTGTAACCAGCTTCAAAAATAGAAAGAATGTCAACGCCTTAGAAAGCAAGCCACTTCAAGGGGAAACCTCCAATACATTACATAAATGAACAATTCTTGGATGATACAATTTACAAAACCTCCTTTCTATATATAGGAGTCCATGGGGCCATAATGTAATCCTAGTGAGCCACAATGTAATCCTAGCCAACCTAACAATAATAATTTAAGGGCACAATAATAACAAAATGGGGGTTACAAGGGTACAATAATAACAATAAGGGGGTTACACTAATAACAATAAGGGACTATACTAGCAATATAGGGACCTAACATCCTCTAGATTCCCTTGGTTGTTTATGGATTGGTTTATCCCATGAGATCCCATATTTATGCTTGTAACATGATGCGAGGGTGATTGGATGAGAGAAATATTTGTTTAAGCTCAATCTATGGTTGGGTGGTACATGGAAATCTCGGACTTGGTTTGCTTTTTCATATGGTTAATATGAACTAATTTTCTCTTTATTTTGATGAGTAAATGTACTTGTGGTTTTGTGCCTTTATTGTTTGTTCTATCATTGTTATTTATCTGGTTATAAGTTGGTTATAAGCATGGTTTTATGACAAATTCAAGTTATGTCTCTTATCATGTTTTTACTTGTAAAGGACTAGTTAAGGAATTCATGACCTAATAACTCTTATTGCAGCTATTATGAGAGGGAATTAAAAATTATTGATGTTCCTCAGATAAGTTTCTGATCTCGATGTTCAAATGTGCATTCATGACATGTAGTTTGCATGTTTACCATGAGTTTGACAGAATTTCAGTCCCGTTTGGGAGGGGTCAAGTCAAGTCCTAGTTCAAGTTTTGTCTTAGAGGCTTTGTTTATATGTTATTTATAATTTCTAGAAGCTTCACTAAGTTATGGGAAGAGACCTGAGTTCTAGACCTGAAAATGTGGCTCAAAATTCAGGGTCGTTGGAATAGAACTGAGCAAAAAACTCTACAGTCACTGGGAAGTATGGCTATGGGAGTTACTGGAGGATTAAAACTACTTGCATTCCTTGGAAAGGGAGTGACTAAGGCTCTAGTTCAATGAAAAAGTGGTTTAACTCAAGGGTTTCACAACTAGATGAGTTGGGTAGCTCCTCGAGGTCATGTAGCACCTTAGGGAGGTCAGTAAAGTCTTAAGTTGATGACTCCATTTCCTTAAGGTCTATAGTGACCCTCAACTCATGTTTACCCCGAGAAAACCAGGGAAAGTGGGTAAATGTGGGAGGAGGCAGGTTACAGGGTGGTATCATGGAATCATTCAATACTTGGAATGGATGGGCTAGATGGATGTTTTTATGCATACATTGTCATGCTTAAGGTTTCATGCATGAAGTTATGGTATGAAGCTTATGTTATTATGATTATATTGGCATGTTATGATGTTGATGTTTTGGATGATATAGAGCAGGAGATGAAAATCATTAGAGCGAGGTTGCAACACTAGACTTCAAAGTAAGATTAGATTGGAATACAAGTTTGTATGTTTGGTGGGCATGTATGATGGTTAATGGTTGTTATATGCCTTGCGGTTATATGCATTCATGTCATTTAATTTTTTTTTGTTACATGTATGATAGATGTTAGTTAATCCGTGCGGTCATATGCATACGCGTTAGATAGTCACAAATGATAGTAAGTTGTTGTTATATGAATTACAATCATATGCCTAATGATTATGGTCATTGCAATTAATATATTGATGTTATGTGTATCATGCTCATATGGATCGACCTATGAAGATCTTTATGGTTATGGTATTTAGGTATGAGTTGATATATTTGTGATATTGTGTTGCAATAATATGGAATGACTTGTGCACATGTGATAGCCTCCCCTAAGATACATTGAGGTATGGGATTGATTATGTCATTTATTTGGTGTTTGAGTGTTTGATCCGTTGTCTATTGGTGTTTGAGTTTTTGGTGTCTATTATGTCATATATATGTTGTTTCAATGTTTGATTAATTGCATGATATGAGTATGTGTTTATAAGGTTGCATGAAGGAATGATATTGTTTTAAGAATTTTGTACTAACACAATATGTGTTGAGACAATTGATATATACTTGAGTGTAAGTAAGTGCTAGTTGTAGTGTTATGATTAATGACTGTGAGTTGATTGTTGGTTATGACATGGTTGTTAGTCTGGATAAAGGTTTATTTCAGATTAATAGATATGATGTCTTGATATTTGGAACGTGTGACTGACATATGTGAATAGTTGCAGGGAAACATGGTTAGCATTAGCATGACAAGGTATTAGTTTATTTGTTCATATAACTAACCGTTAGGTGATTTGATAGTACATAATAAGACTCAATTGCAGCAAGGTAAACAATTAAAAGAAAGGAATTAGGTGAGAATTCCTTTGACTATCTTTGGAAACCATAGTTCTGAACGAATGAGTTCTTTTCATACAAGAAGTCTTCTTAACCTTGATTTTTTCTGACATTATGTGGATATGTGCTATATTCATGAACATGTAGGTTACAGGTATATTAGCTAGTTTCTAGCTATATCTGGATCTGTCAAGGGAAATGGATTCCCTTGAGATTTGGCATGGATGTGTTGAGTTACAAGGCAACGTGATTAACATAGCAAAGTAAGGTAACCAATATATTTTTATGTTTATTTATGCATTGAAATTCATGTGTTTATTGTAGTATGATGACGGAAGTTTCATGGAAAAAGAAACTGCCATGAAATATTGAAGAAGGATTGAGTTAAAGTTTCCCTTGGAGACATTAGGAACCCATGGGGATTGAGTCATGGTGTTTGTTGAGAGTCTTATGCTTTCAGTACTTTGTGATTTGCAGTTTTCTTGTGTTTGGTGCATTTCCATGCAATCTTGTTTGTGGTGTCATATTGTTATTGGTTTATGTGGTTTTATTTTGTTTGTTTATTGTTATTACCTTTTATTTTTTGAGGGTTTTGGGAATTCGTTGGGGAAGGAGGAAATTTAATGCAGCTCAGAGAGAGCTAAGTGAAACCCAACAGGTAATGTAAGACTTAGATGAAGCCCAACACATGTAAATGGAAGCTAAAGGCAAGAATATAGTAGTTAGTTGGATTGATTGGACCCATTGGTGTAATGGACAGTGACATGATAGTCATGAGAAAGGTAAAATTAAAAGGATTTGAGGTGTCAGATGCCTTGGCTAAGTTCGGAATTGTTGTTCTCAATGTTTTGCATGTTGTGCACAGATAAAGGGAGTTCTATTAAGCTTGACCTTATGGTACCTGGTAATTATGTCGTGATCATGGTTATGTTGATGTATATATATGTATACATGTATGTATGTATGTTGTTGTCTGATAGGGTCGTCATGTATCATGATTGTTTTATGTTGATGTTTATATGTATATATGTATGTATGTATGTATGTCGTTGTCTGATAGGGTCATCAGGGATCATCCTCGTGGAGGAAAGATTGCTTATGAAAGTGAAGGGCATGAAGAGGTTCTTGGTTTATGAGGAATAAAATGGAAAGAGTAGCCCTGAAAAATATATAGGGTTAGTATCATGTGGATATGATTCGATATTATGTGCTTATGCATATGTTTATGTTATAGTAGGTAAAGTTGAGGGATACATGGTCGGAATGAAATTAGTTGATCCCCGGCATACTAGAAAAGCATGGATAGTGGAGAGACACTAGAAGCAAGGTTTCTTGGTAGAGTCAATGGGTGATATCTAGATGTGCAATATTACTATTGTATATATGTTGTATATATGGTGTTATGTACATGTTTTATATGCGGTACTATGTGCATATGGGGCTATGTACACTTTTATATGTGGCGTTGTGTACATACGGTGTTGTGTGCATGTTGTACATGTGGTGAAGTGTGCATGTGGTGTTGAGTACATGTGGTACATGTGGTGTGTCGTGCATGTGGTGATGTGTACACATTGTGCAGGTGGTATTGTGTACACGTGGCGTTGTGTACACATTGTGAAAATGGTGCTATGTACGTGTTATATATGTTGTGTTGTGTACACATGGTATTGTGTGCATGTTGTACGTGTGGTGATGCATGCATGTGGTGTTCTGTACATGTGGTACATGTGGTGTTGTGTGCATATGGTGTTGTGTACACATGGTGTTGTGTACATGTTGTACATGTTGTGTTGTGTATATGTGGTATCATCTTACAGGTATTGTGTAGTCATTATGTCATGACATGTGTATTCATGGTATTGTATGGTGTGTATGTATATATATTGTGTTGTACACCAGGTGTAGGTATATGTGTCGTGTTGTGCACCAGGTGTAGGTGTATGTGTTATGTTGTACACCGAGTGTAGGTGTATCTGTTGTGTTGTACACTGGGTGTAGGTGTATCTCTTGTGTTGTACACCCAGTGCAGGTGTATCTCTTGTGTTGTACATTGGATGTAGGTGTATCTATTGTGTTGTACACTTAGTGTAGGTGTATATGTCGTGTTGTACACTAGGTGTAGGTGTATGCATCGTGTTGTACAACAAGTGTAGGTGTATGTGTTTCGTTGTACTCTATGCATGTATATGTGGTGTACAGTGTGATGGGATAGGCAGGTATGGGATTATCTCGGCCCTTGTTGATATTGAGGGTTGAGGCGGTTTATTATTTGGATGCCCTTGTTGTTGCTATTGAGGGTTGAGGCGTTTTAGTCTTTGTATGCCCTTGTTGATGATATTGAGGGTTGAGGTGGTTTAGTATCTCGATGCTCCTGTTGTTGTTGTTGATGGTTGAGACGATTCACTCTCTGGATGCCCTTGTTTTTGAAATTGAGGGTTGAGGTGGTTTAGTCTCTGGATTCCCTTGTTTTTTTTTTTAGGGTTGAGGCGGTTTAATCTTTGGATTCCATTATTGTTGATATTGAGGGTTGAGGGAGTTTAGTCTCTAGATGCCCTTGTTGTTGTTGTAGAGGGTTGAGGTGGTTTAGTCTTTGGATGCCCTTGTTATTTCTAGTGAGGGTTGAGGTAGTTTAGTCTCTGGATTCCCTTGTTGTTGATATTGAGGGTTGAGGTGGTTTAGTCTTTGGATGCCCTTTTTGTTGCTATTAAGGGTTGAGGCAGTTTAGTTTATGGATGCTAGTTGTTGATATTGAGGGTTGAGGAATTTTAGTATCCATATTCCCATGTTGTGTAAAGAGAAGGCACTGGGTGCCTAATGGATTTGGCAACTGATTCAGTGTGTGCGCCAAAAGGATAAAGAAAAAAGCAGAAGCAAAGAATCATGGAAAGATAACTATTAGTATTTTATTTTAGATTTTAACTATGCATGTGATTTATGATTCTGGTTTATGATGGTTACATGTGATTTATGATTATGATTTATGATGGTTGTGTTTTGAGATAATCAGATGTGATATGTTTATACATGATGATATGCTCAAAGAGTTATTTTGACTTTTTGTGATAGGAAGTGAAAAGAATTGAAAGTGTACCTTATTTACGGGCCACCAATGACGTACGATTTGAATTCATTTCAATTCCATTTTAGTCAAATGGAAATTATGTTCTTGGTATAGGAAAGCATGAAAATGCCCTGTTTGGGGTGGTTGAAATTTCCTGCAAGAATTAGCAGCGGAAAAAGGAATTGGAACAAGAAAGAGTATGTTGGTAAATCACTAAGGAGCAAGGCCATTGTGGAACACTGGTACCCAATAGTGTTCATTGATTTCCATGAGCATGTTATGACAAGTATGATGGTTTGAGGCAGGTATATTCCTTGGTTGTTTGACCTTATAACTCGAGGAAGCCTTGTCGAGGGATGGATCACCCAGGAAAGGGGATGTCAAGGAACTTGGAAGCTGAGTGACTGCATGGAAGGGGGTGACCAGATTTCCTCGAAGTTTGTGTAGCAGAGAAGGGAAGGTCAGGCATGGATTTTTTTTATCATTAGCATTTCTAGATGGAATCAAATACGCATTAGGAGTGTTTCGTGGAATAATGAGTCAATAACTATTCACTAAGAGGACAATTAGCATAGGATTGTAGCATTGAACATTAGATGCAGACTTTGGATATGGCAGTGGATTTTGGACTTCTTGGGAGGGAAGTGAATATTGGTACTACTTTGAGGGTGGAGGTGTGAGCCTCTGGACTCCCTTGTTGTGGATCCAGACATCGTATCCTTTTATTTGTTGGTTATAGAAAATGTGCATATGTAAATATGTGTATTTTATTGTAAATACTATATCGAATTGGATTTATAAATCTCCATAGACCATATGGTTATTTGTTGGTTGAAGAAAATGTGCATAAGTATATGCGGTTGTTATTGTAAATACCGTAATGAGTTATGTTATAAATCTCCTGTAAGTGGTATGGTTTTCATGTTGTCATGTTTGTCATGATAGTTATGCTTTGGAGTGGGTTGTTGATTGTAAATACTAAAACAAGCTAAGTTATAAATCTCCATAAGCAGTATGTTTTTGGTTCAGCGGTTTTTCTGGTTGTAGGTTTCATAGAACACCGAGGATGGTGTTCCCCTAAGGGGGAGGGTTATATAATAGACCTGAGTTAAAAGTCATGTAATAAAGTTAATAAAGGAAAAATAAGGACAAGGTCATGGGACACATATTCCAAGCTGAATGTTGGGAGAAACATCCTAGTGGGTGTTCATTTTGGTTTATTATGGCTAAGGAAATTGGAAAAGGCATTGGAAAAGGAATTGAAAATGAAAAAAAAAGAAATTTTAGTATTTTATTTATGAAAATAAATGAAATTAGGAGAAAAGGAAGCTGAAAGTTCACAGGTTGCATGTGAGGAGGAAATTGAAGTGAAAATATAGGAATTTGAAGAAAATAGAGGAATCAATGATAAAAAGGATTATGAGGATCAGTTCACAACATTTTGTCAGTTTTGTTTTGGGATTAGTCTCAAAGAGGAGAAGAGAACTAAGAGGAGAAGGAAAGTAAGCAAGAAAAGAAAGGACAAGGAAAGCAAAGGAAAGCAAGGATCAAGCAAGGAAAATTTGGGTTAAGCTGCTTCAGTAGAAATATTTGTAGGTAATAGGTTGCATGTATGATTTCCTAGCTAGTTTTGGCATGCATGGATTATGCATGTGTATTTTTGGTTTATTTGTTGTCAGTGGAATGGATTTTTTCGGGTTTTGACAGTGTCTTTAGCCTTGCATTTCCAATTCCAGATAGCACTGGTGTGATGGGATTCATTCTTGGTTGAGCTTTGGATTTTCGAAAGGTTTCAGATTGGGGTGAGCTTGTCTTAGGAAAATCCCAAAGGGTTGGAGTTGGATATAGTTTTCTCGAGGAAGTCCTCAAAAGGTGGGTGGAGACAGTAAAATTCCTCAAGGGATGGTGAAGGAATTCTGAGGCATCCAATATCGGTTTGGTTTGTGATCTCGGAACAGGTTTGGGTGAGATCACGATATGGTGAGGATGGAGGATGTTTAACCTTTTGACTCCCTTGGTTGTTTATGTATTGGTTTATCCCATGAGAATCCACATTCATTCCTAGAATATGGCATGTGAGTGATTGGCTAAAAGAAATATTTGGTTCAACCCAATCTATGGTCAAGCGGTACGTGGAAGTCCCGGACTTGGTTGGATTTTGCATATGGTTAATAAGAATTAAGTTTCTCTTTATTTTAATGAGTAAATGTACTTGTGGTTTTGTGGCTTTACTGGTTTTTCTATCATTGTTATTTATCTGGTTATATGCCGGTTATAAGCATGGTTTAATGAAAAATTCAAGTTATGGCTCTCATCATGTTTTTACTTTTAAATGACTGGTTAAGGAATGCATGAACTAATAGATGTTATTGTAGCTATTGTGAGAGGGAATTAAACCTTCTTGATGTTTCTCAGATAAGTTTCAAATCTCTATGTTCATATACGCATCCATGACCTGTATGTTGCATGTGTACCATGTATTTGATAGAATTTCATTCTCAGTTTGGAGGGGTTAGGTCAAGTTATAGTTCAAGTTTTGTCTTATAGGCTTTGTTTCTATGTTATTCATCATTTTTGGAGGTTTTGCTAAGTTCTAGGTAGAGGTTCGAGTCCTAGCCTTGAAAAAGTGGCTCAGAATTTAGGGTCGCCGAAATAGAATTGAGCAGAAAAGTCTATGGTCACTGGGAAACAAGCCTATGGGAGTGAAGGGAGGCTTACAGTTGCTTGCATGCCTTAGTAAGGGAGCGACTAAGGCTCTAGATAAGTGGAAAAGAGGGTTAACTCAGGGGTTGGACACTTGGAGGGGTTGGGCAACTCTTGGAGATCCTGTAGCACCTGAGCGAGGTCAGTAAAGTCTCAAGTTGTTGACTCCATTTCTTTAAGGTCATATAGGAGGATGAGTCTCATCATAATGACCCTCAAATCATGTTTACCCCGAGAAAACCAGTGAAAGTGGTTAAATGTGGGAGGAGGTGTTACATTCCAAATTAAAGGACAAAAAGAAGAGTGAAGCGAATGGGATGATACATTACGCTCATAAAAGATAAAAAACACAATGATGAAATTTCAACACGAATAAGGCACATAGGAGTTTCATATATCACTAATTCCAATATTATAATTATTCCATATAGATGAAATATGTAGAAATGATTGATAGGATTATATTAATAAGTTTCATAAAAAAAAGTAAATAATAAATAAGTGTTCCTCTAGATCATCATATGTGGTTATTAAGCACAAGTGGATTGGATGGATATTAATCATTCATTTGAAAAATTCACAACTCAGTTGAAAATATATAACATTGTAAGAGTCACTAGAGTCATCGATTTAGAAGTTGATGAAGTTGTATCAATCAATGGATAATAGTCTATAGTATAAATCAAATTTGTATGAATATCATTATGCTAGAGCACATAGGAACTCAATAGTGTTCACTATGGTGGAGTACACAATGTAGAACTTTTGGAGAAAATATAAAACACTAGTTTAATCATATCAATTTGTAGAAATCCTTAATTTAAATCTAACTAGTTCATGGAATATAAAAGGAAAAAATGAAGGCATCAATATTGTATAATTTCATAATTTTATAAATATTGTCTATTTTTAGGTATATTTATATACATCAACCATAACAATCAATTTGGGAAGATAAAATAATTCATCTATTGTTCTATCAAGTGTTTTTATATTCCCAACATTATGAGCTACGACCAACCCATATTCCTTAATGTTGTATTTCCTTCGCATCCAGGTTAGTCACTTTCCCTCAACTCTCTTATACCCTATTAAATTCACTACAACTAAGAAAAAAAGGATAAATATGGAACTTTCCTAGAGAGTTCATTCATTTTGGTTTTTTGTGGTAAAGAAAAGGAAATGGAATTTCCAATGCCTACTGTTAGTATGAATCTTAATTCAAAGTGTACGAAAAAAGACCACTTTAGCTGCGCATAACAAACAACCCTAATATCAGAAATGACTGCTAATATCTTCAGATCTACAGTTAGGTGATCAAGATAAATGCTACAAAAATCTAGATCTATGTATTAGAAGACATTAAACAGTAGAAAAGATAAGATTTACTCCATGCATCCAATATACAAGACAAGAATATATCAAATAAATTTTGTATTGATGGCACCTGGGAGGAAAACACAAGAGGGTTTTCCCTGTTCTCATCAATGGGATGGGTTCTTGTAAGTCCTCAACACTTCAGATTTAGAATTCCTCTCTCTTGATGGTGTAGAAAACCCAGACAAAAATGAAAAATATGGCTATGATGGTGGATCAATAGGCAGACCAAAAGTTTAGATCTAGAGTGATCTTTAGGCAACAAAAGGTGGTAAATAAATGGGAAAACCCTTCTATTTATAACAAAATATTGAGTTAGTCTAGATATTGGTGCATAGTTAAAATATTATTAACCAAATCAAAATCCAACTTTTGTGGAATATGTTATTATATTTTTTGGAGGGAAAGGAATTTGACTTGGGTCAAATCCATTTATTTGTAAATAATAAATAAATAAATGATTTATTTATCATTTTAAGGATATGGTTGAGTAATAATCAAATAAATAATGATTTATTTATTTATTTAAGGGAGATTTAGTCATATTTAACAAAGAATATTATTTAAGTAATGTTTAAATAATTATTCTTAGAAAATAATAAGATGAATAATGATTTATCTAATTAATTTCCTTGTTTTGGGTTAAATATAACTAGGAATATTAATTAAATTGCTATTTAACTAATTATCCCTTGAGGAAAAATCAAACAAATATGGATTTATTTAATGTTTCCCCATGGGGTTTCCTGTTTAGACCATAAACAACTTAATAAAGGTGTTTTACTAAGTTATTTTTCATAGTGAATGCGATTTTACTTGGGGTAAAATTGGTCTTACTTGGTGTACTTGGGTCCATCTAATAACAATGGATTAGATGACCAAAAAATGGTGTAACAGATTGCCCCCCAGCGTGCGAGCGTTAGGAGCTAATCGTAAGACCGAAGTACATTGTAAGAACTCAATCACTGGACATCAATGGGGAAGTCAAAGAGAGAGGATTGTAAGGTAGACCAAAGTGCTGAAAGAACTAAACCCTAAGGAGTTGACTTGCAGGTGCAACACGTATTTTTGATAAGTGAGTACCTGCTATAGGTGGCAGGGGAGGCATACCTATGCCCACCGAGGCAATAGTACAAACAATAAGGCATCCAGAAAACCATGGGACGAAATAATAAAGCATATGATGGCATAAACATGAGCCAGATGAATAACATGATAATGAATCCCACATACATATTGTGCCTGGGATAACAACCAGGAATTTGTACAATAATATCTGAGTACATGAGATATGAAAACAACCCAAATGCTCCTGTAAACAGGAAAGGGCTCTGAAAATCTGACTGATATATGCAATCAAGAAGGTGCTGCAAGTGACTGCGGTCGGTATCATCAAATCTATGGAGCTGCATCGAAGGATGAAGTGAAGAAGTCATCCAAGTATGTGGGGGGCTACCTGTAGGGCCACCCCCTCATGAGGGTTGAGACATCTCACACACACCTGGGAATCATCGATATCAGCTGCTGCATCACTAAACCATCAAGTATACGGATCTTGATCATGCTGAAGGGAGTTGGAGCTAAGAACCAATCAAGTCAAAGGGAAATAAGGAGTCCCTTTGCTTGATCCGGGGCACCGAGCAAGGGTGGAAGCTGGAACCAAGGTACACCGTCCTCTAGACCTGTCTTCTGGAATGAATGAGTTGATGTCGACAGAAAGAGGTCTGCCATAGGTGAGGAAATAAGGGATCCTCAACTAAGGCACGAGAGACAATAGTAAAGCGACTGACAAACTAACACCAATGATGATGATGAAATGGGGGGGGACTGAGTAGCGAACGAACGACTTCCCTTGTTAGATCATAAAGGGCATGAATGACCTGGCAACGACTAACACATCATCATGAGGGATAGGAGACAGTGGGACTAAAGGCCATAATGTGCTACACGAGAGAGGGACCAAGAAATGAAGGATGGAGGACTATAGCGGGATGCGAAGGGACTCGGGATAGACTCTATAAACGCAATGATGACTCAACTTGAATGCTCTAAACAAGGGTGACTCGATGGTTCTGCCACATAGGAAAAGGGTCCAATGAGGACCATACAAGCATGAGTACAAGATGGTAACTCACGACGAAAGTTGACACGAGCGTGGAAAAGTATAGAGGCAACATGGTGCCCCTGGTACGAGTGTTGCAAGTGAAGAAATTCAATTTTGAGGAAGGGTGAAGTGGCGCTTCTTGGGAAAATGTGTCCCGATGAAGTATCAAATCCCTAAAAACTAATAGATATCCATTTGAGGGCTCGGTGAGAGATTTCCAACGATGTGGACGGTTTGGTAAACGGAGCTACGGTGGGGTCGCAGGAGGCGAAAGAAAAAATAGGGGTTTCTCTTTTAATAAGGAATTTTCCCTCCAAATTCATTCATTTGCATGTGGAGCTATGGTGAATGTAGAGAGGAGAGAAGGCCATAAATCTTGCGGCGATCGTAGCGGACAAACTGACCATTGGAATCGAGATTCGTCAGTTGCAGGTAAGAGGCCTAACCCTACTCTTTCTTTTTAGCGGATTAAAAGTTCAAATTAGGTCCCTAGGGCTCAGGAACAACCCCCTACTCCTCCTCACGACCGGGTTGCACTTTTTAGGGCAAAAAGTGCAACCTGGGTAGCAGGTTTTGGGCAGAAAAGTGCAACCTGTCCCAGGTTTGGGCCTAAAAAGTGCAACCTGTCAGGGAGGGGTGTTTTTGTGTTGTTTTTTGGCTGAGCACTGGGATTTTGTGATGAGAAATAGTATTTCCTATCTATTTACTGACAAATATGATGTTATTGTGTAGATATGGCAAAATTACGAATTAACTAGAGAGAGAGAGACCTGGGCGCATTACGGTCGGAGATCTAGGAGGATCAAGGTGTCCGCAGTGCTTTGGCCAAGTTTGGGGTTCTGAAGTTTGTGGAGAACCCTTTGATGAGAGCTAGGGAGTCCTTATTGGCTGGGATTGTCAACTATTGGGACTCAGACCATGAGATCTTTATAGTGCAGGGGCATCAGATCGAGTTGACGGTCCAGGATATATATTTTCTGATTGGTTTCCCACCACTTGGGATGGTAGGGAATACTCAGCTAGTATTACCGCGTGGGAGGAATATCATAGAGTTTGTAGAGCACCATTTTCGGCTAGGTCTCCAAGTCAAGGGGACTCGGATACCCATCGAGGATTTGGAGAGGTTAGAGACCCGTGCTGTGGCCGCAGCGGTGCTACGGATCCTGGGAAACCAGGCACTCCATCACATCACGGGGGGGGGGGAAATGATGCTTATGGAGATTGTTTTGAGTGGGACCTACTATGGGTGGGCCCAGATGATGCTGTCATCGTTGAAACGACAATTGTTTCTATGTAAGTGACAAGTGAACCATGACTGTGCATATGGTACAGTTTTGTGATCTTTCTTCTTTGAGAAGGTCCCGACACTTCGACCTCGCATACAACTCCAAGATGGGGGCCCGAGAGAGCCTAGGATGCACCGGTGGGGGAGACTAATGTGCAGAGGAGGAGGTGGAGCAGTTGGACGGGTGTTCCATCCTGATTTCTTTGTTCATTGGGATCAGATGCCGCTGTATATAAACGAATATCCCTATAGTGGGATGAGTTATTGTGGAGACCTAGATCTGCCACTGCCCCCTAGTCGTATATGGGGACCTGATGGTAAGTGAAAAATTGGTAATTTTTTATGTGCATGTAAAGTTTCCAGAATAGTGTATGTAGTACTGATTCTTTTACTTTTGGGATGCAGATATAGCACCAGTAAAACCGGCTGGGTACATGGGACGACCTACAGTATTTAGGACCACGGGATCTAGTGGATCAAGGGCGCATCACAATGAGGATGCGGCAGCCCTTCTGGAGGACATCCGTCTTAGATGCGAGAGGCTTCTGACCGATGTTTCGGAACACAGCTGGAAAGACTTAGATGACCAATACATAGAGCCATGTACTGGTTTACCCTCAGAATGGCAAGGGGTCATGCGGTGCATGGCAATGGCCGAACAGGGTGTACTTGATCTACGAGCTGCGGGGGTAGAGCCATTGGCTCGGGATCCTCCCGATAGTGATTAGTGTGAAGGGGCAGATGGTGCCCCCAGTTTTGGGTTTTTGTAACATGCTATGGGCATGTCATATGTATCAGAGTTGATGAACTCAAAAACATTTTATACAACACATACCATGGATATGCATCGTTTTGATATTTTTATGTTATTATCTTGTGTGAAATGTGTGTGTTAAATGCCAATCCAGAATATGGTTTGCAATGCTATCTGCATAGTGATTTTGTGCTCTAGGTACATGACTGAAAGTAATGATTTCAAATTCATGCATCAACAGCTTCACTCGTAAATATGTCCTGAAAAGGATAGGATTATGCACGTGATAGACACCATTCAATTGCATGACAAGAAGCAGGGAATCTAAACAAATATGAAGATGGAGGATGCGATGTGAAAGGGCATCGGATCATAAACCTCGTACTGCATCATATTAAGCCTGATTATTGGTAGCAGTACCAATGCATACGTCATTCGAAAGAATAAGCGTATGCAAGGGGATAAAAAAGGCCCAACCTGCTGAGGCTAAATTCTGGGAGTAGCGACTTGCACCATCGGCAAAACCGATATAAGGTGTGGATGGGGGGTCTCTTTGAAAGGTGCCACAAGACAATAAATGGGAGGATAAAGAACAAATCTGGAAACCTGATCACAAAGTAGAAATCGAATGCACTCTGCGGAAGGGAGTGATCTGGGTAGGAGTTCTACTACCCACATGCTGTCGCAGGGGGGAAGTGTGGGAGCTACTGGAAGCGTAGTTTGAGCTCAGGTCGCGTAAGTCACCAAAGGTATGGATGATGGCATCCCGTGTATAGGCGAGAAGGATGAAATCAGGGGTGGCCATGACTTCCATGATGTTGTCATCGCAAAAGAAGGTGGAATGATGGGAGGAAGAAAGACCACGTGACGCGGCAAAGTTACCTGACTCATCATTATGAGAAGAAAGGCTCACATGCGCATCGTCACGAGGGATGATGTAAGAACAAGTAGATAAAGGATATACTGATGTTGATCCCGGGGTGATCGGTGAAAGGAGGTCAAGTGAAACAATAGAAGAAGATTTAGAGGGAGCTTCTGTTGAGGGTCTCAATGATGATGAAAGGTAGAGGATGGTGGCCGCATGCTCCGTCATTTCGACATCAGGGGGGAATGTCAATAGGAGCGGGTAAATCCTCAGTCTGGCCTGCAGCATACTGTGCCAGTACGGGAGAAGCGGATTGGTTCTGTTCAATCTCGTACTCCCGAACTACCACTAAAGAGGCACGGTAATGCATGAGGCAGGGACAATGATGAGAGTAATGGCCATGGAGATCACACAAAGCACAAGGGTGTTTGGTGTGAATAGTCTTGGTGTTCTTGGTTGCGGTCGATGAAGAAGCAGAGGTTTTAGGAACCGTAGACTCAGGGAACGTGACATTAACCATGGGCTTGATGCGGGGCAACTCGGGACAAGTATGGGTGGCATGATCGATGACATCACACAAAGCGCAAGGCTTTGGAGGCGAAGGAGGTGCAGGGTCAGTCGGGGCAGCTTTATCCTTTGAGGCCCTTTTGCGAGCTCTGCCTTTCTTACCTGAAGCGGTCGCAATAGGAGGCGGTTCCTGTTGAGGTGGCTGAGGCACTGTGACAATGGGAGAAGTCATGGGGACCGGTTGAACCAGGGTCAAAGCAAGATAAGGTTTAGGTTGACCTGGCAAGGTAGCGGTTGGAGGATCAAGGTACCAAACCGGAATCCCAATGGTCAAGTTAGGAAGAGAAAGGGTGGCCATGACAGGTGTCGTATAGATGCCTGGTGGAGGGACTAGGAACGGTATCTGACCGGAGGGGTAATGGCCAGGTGGGACGGCTCCTAAATGGTTAAGGCCTGGAGGAACCGACCCAGGAGGATAAAGAGGCTCATGAGTACCAGCTGAAGGGCCAGGAGGAGGAGGTCCAAAAGGCTGCATCGAAGGGCTAGGAGATGGCTGCAGAGGGTGAGGGGGCTGCTGACTAGCCGAGGTGGGCTGCTTGAGAGAAGCCCGAGATGATTGCATCATGCAAATATTCGATGAGCTGGGATCAGAGATGGGAGGAGGAAGACCAGGGAATATACCAAGCAAGGAGGAATCCTTGTAGATGCCGGGTGAGACACTGGTCAAAGGGTCGATGGTTTGCTTATTGGCCACCGAAGAGATAATGGACTCAAGGGAGGTCTGAGACTTTGGTTTGTAATACATCAACTAGTCAATAGTGACTATCTTTCCGTTATGGGGGAAGGACATCTTGTGGTGAACTGCGGAAGGGACAGCAGACATCGCATACGTGTAGCTACGACCCAATAGAATGTTGTAATCTAAGGGGGTGTCTATGACTTCTACGTCAACACAAACCGTCTTTTCCGCAAGAGTGATAGGACAATTGCGGAATAAGCCAATGGGCTTGGAGGCGTGGCCATCCCACGCTCAAAGAGTGATTGTGGAAGAAGCCAACTCAGGAGACCCAAGTTGTTTCCAAACCGAAGCGAACATCGCATAGGTGGATGCCCCCTTATCAATAATGCACCGAAAAACGTTAGCGTTCTGGATCTTGACTGGGATTTGGAAAGCGACGGAAGCAGGGAGAGGAGGATGTTCTGACCGATCAAAATCAAATACAATCAATCGATCATCGGAAGGATCTACAGCGCCCACGGTAGATAGAAGAGATTTTCATTGTGAAGGGCACGACCAGAGGAGTTCCAGCGTTGAAATGGCAGCAGGGGATTGTGCCAAATCATCAACTATGCTATACGAAT
>CM076571.1:349537135-349704020 GCA_034641835.2 Pinus albicaulis
GTGGAATATTCTTCATTTGTACAACAGTATCAGGATCCACAATCGGAAATCCAAAAGTGGTTTGTTCCTCATTTACCTAGTTTTAGCTAGTCCCTTCTGCATGGCCTTCATGATCTGCCATTGTTTTTCCTTCACATAAACTGCTCTCAACAGGCTAAGAAGGCTGAGTATGGGTTCTAATAGTCTTCTTCTTCCCCTTTGTGGGCTGAGTCACACCTGGACTATTGCTGCCAGAGTCCAAGTAGACTATTCCTGCGTGATGAGTATGGGTGTGTTTGGACTTCCTACCTACAATGAAAGGCCCAATGTGAGAATTAATTTCAGATTTACCAGTATTTCCTCAGCCCTTAGTAGGCTTCAAACCTTTACCTCTTTTAGGCATTCATTTCAAAAAAATGACAAAACAAAAACTTCAAGAAAATGTTGCAAAATCAAAAGAATAACTTAGCACCTATAAATTCCTTCAATCAAATAAAAACACACTGAACAATAGAAGCACACTCCAGAAAAAAAAAAAAATATCAAAATTACCCCTATTGCAGAAAAAACAAAAAAATTTTACCAATTCAAATTGCCTCCCCGACAACGGTGCCAAAATGTTGGGTGCAGGAATTTCACTTAAGAAAACTCCTCAACACTTAATTTTCAACCCGGGGGTTCGTAAACTTAGAGACAAAGCACAATAAATGCCAGAAGTTGTATGAAATTTTCCTATTTTATATTCCTACTTCTTAATCGAAATCTTGTAGAATCAAATAAAAAGTTTCAAAGGCCATTAACACCAAAGCAGTTCTAGTGCTAGAATGTAAAGTAATGCATCTGTGGAAGAATTAAATAAAGGATCATTCACTTTGATTTTGATCAATCTTAACTACTAAATGAATGCCTATGTTTATCTCAAGTAGAGGTACTTGGCAGTTTCAACAAGTGGGCCCTTAAGACAGCCTGCCTTCTAATGATTTTCCTTCTCACACGGGTTCTTCTTGTAATACTGCACTCTTCTTGCACTAGTGCAGGCACAGAAATCTGTGTGAAAAGTATACTTTTCAATTTTACTGAAGAATTATGTCTTCTTGTAGGGGCTCGATACCAAAAGGCTTAGAGTGCTCTGTTCCTATAACAAGACACTGGTTCTTGTACTGGAATGTAGCTTCCTACACCAAGTTATTGATTTCAAGAAAGTGAAGAAGCATGTTAACTATAAAATAAATTGAAAATGTAAGAAAACTTTAGAAATCACTTGCACATGAAAGGAAATGATTTTAATTAACTGAACCTTGCAAAATGTAAAAAATAACTAAAATAAGAACAAGATTTGAAAACTTAAAGAAAATCGATATTATGTTAAAGGTACTTTGAATGAAATCAGATCCTACTTTAGAAAATAAAGTTCACTATGATAACTTAAATAACTTTCAATCCTTTTCCTAGAAACTATAAAGTGCATAAATAAATCACGACTATGCGACAACATTTTCGTGCATTTTATGAAGTCATATTTAATCTTTTTAGGAATTTAACTTTCAATATCCGAGACACTTCCTTTTGATGTCAACATTGTTTGCAGAAATAAATTAAATTGCATAAAGGAAAAGAATAAAATGCTTGCTGTAAAATGAACTATGTGAAAACGCAGTACAAAAACCAACGTGCACTGTTGCAGGATCAAACTTCCTGCTCGATCCAGGCAAAAGAAATATTGAAAAGGAAATTGCAGAAATAAATGAACTGAAATTAAATTTCACACAAACGGATCCGTTCACACCATAACAGAAGCTTAAATTCATGTGCAAGAAAAAGAACTTAACTCAAGCCATACTTCTGCAATTAAATAATTTAACACACCTTTCAAGCAAAAAAATCGAAAGGGGTAAACGAGCTAGGTTGGCTGGGCCCTATCCAACCAGCTCATTTCCCAATTAAGAAACGAGACTCTTCAACAGCTAAATCAACGCATCAAATAAAAATTTAAATGCGAGATGAATAAAACATGGTGCATCCCCTTCTATTAATTCAATTCGGAAAATAACATAATACATCTGAGTCCAACCCAAATCTTGGGCGACAACAAAGTACAAGATTATCACCAGAATTTCTATCAACTACTATCGCTCACCTAGTCCTACCTACGAATTACATTATATACAGTCCTCGGCTCATGGCCATAACAAATCTACACAACCGTTTTCCAAATCAGGCCTCTTGGCTGAACTACCTACCAAACGATTTTTAAAAATAAGCCTTTTGGCTATATCAAGGTGCAAACATAACATTGGTCATGGACCGTATCTTCAACATAATCTTTGACAATCCTCTACTTCAATTCAATCTCTGGATATCTGCAACTATTCTGAGTGACGAGGCAAGGTGCCCTCATGGCGTGAACAAATGACTACAGAGGTCTCAAGACAGGTGTTTGTCGGTAGAGGTGCAGTAAGGTTCCTGCACTAGATCAAGCTACATTACGATTAATACCTTAAACTTATCAAATAATTATAGGAAGTAAACATAAGTTACAAGACATTACTAAAGGCATGAAATCTATTAAAAATAATTAATTAAACACCTAATAAATCTTGAACATGAATAATGAAGCATTTGTGGAAATAGGTAGCTTTCCTTGGACTAGTGCAAGATAGAAGTGGTTTAAGGAGATGAAACAGAGATAGAAGTTTGGGGTTTTATGATGGGAAAAGGGTGAAAAATAGGACATTTTGGGACACCAACGCCTTTAAATAGACCAATATCACAAAATTAATAATATTGTAATCATATATTCAATAAGATTCAAAATGATAGGAGCCAAAAAGGACATGATTCATGAATTGGAATAAATTCCAGAATTGGAAGCCCCTACTAAGTGATATTACAATCTTAAAAAAAAGAATAATTTTGTTTCAAAGGTTTAGTCCACGAGCCAATACAAATCCCATGATTTCTTCGAATAATTATTTTTCAAAACCATGTTGATCCATTCCATGACATCACATACTTTTATGCCTTCACAAATCTTTGTCACTTGAAGATATGGTCTACATAAATATATCACAACATCATCCATTGACATTGCATTCAAGTATGAATTGGCCCTCTTGTTTTAAATACTTAGCCCAATATGGATTGTATTTATTAATACCTATCTCTAACCATGGATTCAATTTTCCGCTATAATGCAAAACAAGAAGGTCAATACAATCCATAGGCGAGTAAAATCTAGTCCACCCAAACCGTACAATGCATGGTTTGTCTGAGATCAAATAGATGCATCAAACATCATGCTATGGCTATTATTTAAAGAAATTTTCATAGTATTTCCTTAAGTATACGTTGATCAAATAATTAAGAGGTTTAGATACATCTGCAACACAAATATCTTGAATGGAAAATACAGATTATTCAATTTGTAAATTGAGATGGGAATAATGATGCTTATAGCACTTAATAAAGGAAAGAAGTATGAGGAATTTACATAACTGAGCTTGGAGGATAAAGAAACAATTTATACCTATTAAAATGGAAAAAAAATACCATAAAACATAAGATATGTTGATATAAAATGCAAAATTTAGAGAACATAAGAGACTTTGATATAAAATGCACATTTTTTTTTCTTCAAATTATTCTAGATCTATCATGGATATCAAATTATTGTAACACAAATCCTAAAACTAGTCACTTTTTTTATGATATTCCTATAACATTACATGGTCCATCTATGTATTTAACTTATTGGGAGAGAAATATTGAAACACAACAAGAAAAATTAGGTATCTTAAAATTTAAATAAGTTCCTTAGGCCAAAGCAATAAAAATAAATGGGAAATCATGACACTATTTTGAGCAATGGTCGGCTGATTTATAACCTGGTGCATAGTTTTGTGTATGTTGGTATTATTTACAGGATATATAAACTCCTGGGAGCTCCATTCATTTTGTATCAACAAAATCTATTCCTCCTTCCATAAACACTACAAAAAAGTTGATAAGACTAATCTTCAACTAACAAAGAAGTAAAATTAAAGAATCCAGTGTTATGATGGTTGTAGCCTAACCTCTACCCAATCTTGATCCTAATATTTCATGGGCACATATTATATTAATAATCAAGATGATATGAACTACAACTTTCATAGAAGTAAGCATAAGGGAGAAGATTGAAAGACACAACATTTTTCATGGTGTTACACGTCATTTTGTCACCATGATACTTGAAAATTAAAATGGATCTCTTGCCATCCATAAATATGTTTCAAAACACCCCATTTCAAGTTAAATATCTAAAACCCTTGAAGAAATTATGAATTTTGGGTAATAAGGAATTTTGACATGTTTATTATGATATGAACACTTTTCCTATTCAGTTTCTACGCATTCGTAATTATTCCATTGAAACCTGCGTAGAACTACGCTTTGTCTCGCACTATAGACCTCGCAAATGACTCAATGAAAAGTAAAAAGAAAAAGTGAATTATAGAAGCCTTGTTGGGAGAATATATATCACCTGAAAGCTTCTAGGTCATATATATTCGATCCTTACCTCTCACATCATGGAGTTGATTCTTTTCCATCAAGGAACCCTAATCTCGCTATTAGTGGATCTCATCCTTCTCTTATGGATTTGAAACCTCCTCTACTTGGCCTATAAATTGAATAGAGGCTAGAGGGTTAGAGGAGTTCACAAAACGTAGTATTACGTTGTTAAATTTTGATTGGGAAGCTTATCATCCAAGGAGAAGGTTGGAGGAATCAGGGAGGAACCTCATGACATCAAGGAAAAGTTTGTAAGACTCTTCTTTATCTATGAAATAATACAAATGGATCCTTTTTTCCATTGTATTGTCTTACTGAAATGATGAATGATTTATGTTCCTTTTATTTATTCATTAAGATGATATCAATTTCTAATGTCTGTGATAATTAGATTAAGCTTGCTTGACTCATTATATTGCATATTCATTTGATCTATTTTATGTCTGTGATTGTAGATCTTATCGAGCATTGAGGAGCGGCATCAGAACAGAGTGGGGATCTCCATCAAGCATTTTTCAAATAGGTAAGGGTACCATTCTCCTTCACTTGTATTTATGATTCAAACGAAGTAGGCTTAGGGAAAGAGTTATTCAATTGTATGTTTGTTTGTAGTTTTCCTTAGGAATCTAGGGATATCACTCTTATCCGCAAGAGGGATTTGTCTGTATACCAAATTGGTGACTATGCTGGGGAACGCCTTAGTTCTCTTCCTTTTCCTTGATTTTTCTTTTTCATCTTTTTTTAAATTTTCCTTATGTGAGTATTGGAAAATTAGTGACTTTTCAGATCCTTTGGTGTGATTTCCTTGATTTTATTTTTTCTTGAACCTTTATTTATCTACTTACTTTTTCTTTAGCAACAAAGCACATGTATGCGTAGTTTTATTCAGCAATAGTGCACATGCACACTAGACTTAACTGTTAACCTGTGCAGGCCTTATAAATTTTTGAAAAAATATATTTTCTCTTGATCAGAGTCTGGATTTTTATTTCTGAGTGGTAATTATGTTTGTTTTTACCTTCAGAGACCTTCAGCAAGTTTGTTTTAATTTCGTAGTGACGTCTTGTTGAGAATCTATCCTTTTCACAAATTTGAGTAGGGTTTCATCTAGATTGTTTGCTAATTAATCAAAAAAAGATAGGTTGCTACTTAAATCACTGTATCCCTGTATTTTTTTGTCAAATATACCAAATGCATTATTTATCTTACTTATTTGATAGAAATACTTTTCTTATTTGTGAAATATCTTCTATATTAGTGAATTTAGGATTTTCTAAAAATTAGTGTTTTTTTGAAAGAGTGCTTCTATTCGTTGAATGTTAAAAGATTTTTTTTCTTTTCAGTTTTGAAGTTTTCATAATTGCACTTATAGATATCATTAAGTTGAAGCATTCATTACAAAAAAAATCATTTTAGAGTTTTATTGGTTTCTCCACGAAATTTGAAGAATTGTGAGTGATTGCTTGTGAAAGAGACTTTTTGTGTTTATTTAACTTGCTAATCGAACTGAAATTTTGATTTAATTTTTGCAATCGAATTGTTTCAAAGTGAAATTGGCATTTTGTGGAAAAGAATGTTATTGGAATTTTAGTTTTTTCATTTCTTTTGAAAATAAAAAAGACTCTCACTCTCCCATAAATAGGAATCCATTCAATGAAAAGATTATAATTTCATATATGACTAGATTAGATTATTTGAGTCTGGTCAAAATATCATCAGTTTCACGTCCATAAACCTCTGAGTATATAAAAAGCTAATAACACAACGTTAATTAAATTAATCTAGAATTTTTTACATCTTTAGGGCTTTTTCCAACAACATAGATCAGGTTAGTGCTTTAGAAAAGAGAATTGAGTTAAATTTCCAAAACTACAAACAAACAGTAGAATCTTGCAGGCAGTAAACCCATTTATTACAATTTTTCTCTGGGAAACTCCTCTTACACAGGAGTATAGCATGAGATCATATCGGACCTGATGAAGTAATCATACATGCTTAATTGGTTATGGTAGAATATTTTCATGGATTACAAATAATGTCGAAAGGTACTTGGGGTCAATTGGAAGTAAACCTCAGATTTACCATGTTGAGGAGCTTACAAAGGGATTGAGATTTGTTACTCTTCCCTTATGTATATGTCGGATCTGTGACTATTCCCCTAGGTTGAATTTTTATAGGTGGTAACCTTAGTGACCATAATCTTAGGGATTTTTCCCGAGGTGATGGTAGAGGGAAGGTCTCTATTATACCTGGAACATACGTTGACTAGACTCACTTGGACCTTTTGGAGGGTAATCTTCACTCAAGAAGGAATAAGTTCAGTTACTTGCACCAGATTGTTTCATTAAGCAGGTTGTCAGGGTATTTGGTTCCATCCGCTTTATCTATATTTTCACATTGATTTTTGCGACATTGGACTTCATCACCAACTAGTGATTTCGCTATGAAAATATTGTTTGTGTGGTTTGACTCCTAAATGTATTAGCGTGTGTTATTTGTTTGTTTTTACTTTTTAGAGGTCTTAGGTGTGATTTCTTGATATTTTGTGAATTCTTAATTAAAATTCATCGTGATTGATTTGCCAAGACATTTGTGGAGAATGCATGGTAAACCCCCTAAATATACACAGAGTCAATTGGAAAAAATTAAGGTTGAAAGGTCAAAATCAACAGGATCTAGGTCTTTAGATAAACCTGAAACATCTACCATTGTAGAATCTGAAATTGAAATGAATCAACCTCAAGGATTTGAAGCAAACTTAGTACAAACTGAACCAATAGTTACTAAAGCTATTAGATCAGAATCTGATACTGGTGAAGTTTCAGATCAACACTTAACTAAGCTAGAAATTTCTAAACTTGAGTCTGATTTTTCAGAACCCGAATCTCCTTCGAAGGTTATAACACCTACTCCTACTCCGCGTTCACCCAAAGTAAAACTTATTATTACCGAGAATATACCTCCTGGTATAATTAGTATCAAATATATTACTACGGATGATGAAGAAGAGACTCCAAGTGATCCATTTTTTACCAGTGAATAGACCATTCCTCTAGAACTTCCTATTTATCCTTTTCGACTGGATCCTTGGTATCTCACACCTTTTTATTTTTTAAACCAAGGTCATCTACGTATCTCATACCACATTATATTTTACTCTCTACCCAGATTTAATATGTCAGGAATGATTTTTGGGAGTATACCTATTGATACATCCATGTTTTCGAGCTTTCCAAAATCATTGTTATATGGTGGTCCATCAAGTCCTCCTGGATATTAGTCACTTTCTGGGACTTTTTCAGGAGCTTCTCCTTCATCTCAAATTTATAATATTTTAGCTATTTTATAAATTTCTACTACCCAAGTTTTGATGTCAGACCAATATAGTAATATTTTTTCCCACGGTGTAGGTAATCCTCAAGTTAACCCAACAGGTGGCTATAATCCGCCTGGGGGAAAAACACCTCCACCTAGAGGGAAACCTTTTGTTGGTTCGTATCCTAGGGTTGTAGGACAACCTTTAACTGGAAACTATAACAAATACGGTCAGATGTCTAAAATTGTTTTAGGTCAACCCGTTGTTTCATAAACCTTAGCTGGTACTCCTTATCTAGGGATAAATACCATTTGGAACCCTTTTTTGTTCAACAACCTTTGCAAGTTGCTCCACAGATACCAATTTACCAACTTGCTCAGCCTACTGGACAACTTATCCAACAAATACCTTTTTAAGTTATTCCAACTTAAGTTCATCAACCTTCTTAGGTAATTCCTCAAGTTAATCCAAAAATATCTACTCAACAACCAAGTCAGCAACCTAGTACGAATAGTCCACACATTTTTGTCCAATATGTTGCGCAAACATCTATTCAACAACCAAGTACACCTCAAATGCCCATCCCGCGATTACCTCAAACTTATGTTCAAATTACCCCTCAATTATCGGTGCAACCCAATACTTAGGCTATCCCTAAGACATCTATTTATCAATCCAGTCCTATTATCTAATCTAGAGCTCAAATACCTTTGGTAAAACCTAGTATGGGAACTCTGTAAACATCATATCAAGGCCAGGATTTTCAAGGCCAGCCTTTTCAGGGCTAGTTCTTTCAAATTCAACCTTATCAGAGTCAGTTCTTTCAAGGAAAAACTTTATAAAGGCAACCCTTTTTGGGGAAATATTACTTGGTGAAGATGGGCCAAAATCCACCTTTCCAGAGTCAGCTATACCCTGGCCATACTTATCAAATTCCGTCTCAGACACAGTTTGGTATAGCTCACGTCTGTTATCCTAGAGGAATAAAAATCCCAACCACTAAGGTTATCCCAGGATATCTTGGATATCCCCCTAGAGGAACTGGACTTATCCCACAGGGGAATTAGTTTTCAAAACAAGATCCCAACTAGAAGTTAGCATTCATTGCAACTTTGGATTTACTGGATTTGTCTCGGCTAAAGAATGATCATATTTACTATTTCCCGTTTTGCCAAAAAATTCCTACTAAGTTTCCCATAGACATTTCGAAATTTGAGGGTAAATCAAGAGAGGACTCATCAAACCATGTCATGGCATATCATCTCTGGTGCATGCCAAATTGATTAATCAATTATTCCATTTGATTACGACTTTTCCAATGAACTTTAACCGGTTCAATGAAAAAATGGTACATTGAATGCCGCGAGCTTATTTTCACCTATTTTCTTGACATATTTTCAGTTACCAGTCTATTATGATACTAGTACCAAAATTTTAACTTCTTTAAAACAGAACTCATCTACTCATATTTCTGATCATATCCACAAATGGAGACAAAAACATCGTTTGGTTAAGGTTTTTATTCCAAATTATATTTTCGCTAAGTGGTTTACGAAATGTTCACTTCCAGTCATTACTGAAGATGTAGCCAATGGAGGAGTTGTAACTAAAGAAAATTGTATTTCTCATACCCAATATCTAAACCTTGTTTACACACATTCTGGCACTTTGTATGACAAAATTATGGATTTACCTCACCCTAGTCAAATAGTCTCAACTTATACTAGCTCTCATGTCGTTGATGGTTTACTAAACACTTATGTTAGCCAATCTAAGAGGAAGAAGAAAAATTCCAAAGCTACTATGATTATAACTTTACCATATTCACCTAAAGGAAATCCTTCTCCCAAAAATACTTATGAGATTAACATTGTAGAATCATCTACTAGTAAGAATGAATCAAATGGAAGTAAAAAGAAAGGGAAAGGTAAAGCGAAACAAAACATTTCCTCCAAAGACAAATCAGATAAAACCAAACCATCTGACGAAAAGAAAAAGCCTCATTATCCTTGTCTAATCTGTAATGAAGATAATTACACCAAGGAGTGTCCTCATCGTGTTGAGGTAACTAAATTCCTTAAAGGTTCACCCACCCATGTTGTTTTGAAGGATCCATTCCCTTCTCAAGATAGTAAAATGTTTTCACACAACCCTTCTTCTTCCATCACATCTCCAAATATCATGATGATGTCTTCTCAAGTCGTGGTAGCCACGAGATCTAAGGATTATAGATATAAGGGTCATGTTGTAAATGGAAATGATACTAGCTCACCCATTCAAGCTTCCACATCAATTCCTCCTCCTTCTGAACCATTACATATTTAAAACCTAATATTGACATGGTGATTCAACCACATGCTAAAGGTGTTGTTTGAAATTCATCTTTCAATCCACATGCGCGAGCTGCTCAGAATTACAAAATTGTTGAGGATCTGGCTATGTTACCTTCAACAATATCGACCTTCGAAGTGTTGCAAAATTTTCCAACACAAAGGAAATTTTTTTTCATCAATAGGAGTAATTTATCGTCAAGATTCTAATCTCATTATCTTTGATCTAGACAATTATGTACCTAGACTTTCGCTTTAACTGGCATTCAAAATACCAGTTTTCGTCAAAACTAAATGAGTCTTTCGCAAGGTAATTGACAAAGGAGCATCTATGTTTATTATGTCTATTTCTTGTTGGAAATCCTTGGGTTATCCAACTATAAATTAGTCTCCCACAACATTGAAATCCTTTGATGGAAGAGGTTTTCTCCCATATGGGATTCTCAATGATCTAAGTATTGATATAGAAGGTAAAATGTTTGCAGTTGAAGTTGAAGTTGTTGATTCTCAGTTTGACTATAACATTTTACTGGGAAGAATTTGGTCTTATGTTATGTTGGTAGTGGTCTCATCATTCTCTCAAATGATAATGTTTCCACAAAGGAAAAATTTTAAAAGTAGACCAATTGTCTTACTACACTTCAGACCATAACTCTACAAGTAGTATTCCTTTTGTTGGAAAGTCAATTACTCTGTTTGAAGATGTTGGGTAGGTTTTCTTAAGGATTCATCTATGATAGTAACTTGTGCAATTCCTTCACCCAATTTTTCTCATAATATTTCCAAGGTTAACATTATTACATCAAGAACAATACCATCACATGATCCTTGGATTGTGCCTTGGAGTCTGAAATGACCTTGTATGGTAGCAAGATGCCTTTGAATCCATTTTTATTGCTTATCAAGCAGTTCAATCACTTTCCAACCCACCATCAACTGAAATTGATCAAGTGAATGTGATCACTGATGACTATTTTCATTTTTCACATTTAGTACCAATATCATTTCGTGATCCCTTCGATAATGAGTTTCCAATTGATGAAATTATCATGGAAGTCATGATTTTGGATGAAATGCCATGGGACGATTATCATCATCATTCATCCTTTCTTCCTAAACTTGATAAAATCGAGAATTATTTTTCATCTATCTTTTAATCTGAGATTGTTGATAGTCCTCAATGTCCTATGTCAATCCTTCATTCGAATTCTAAAAAACAAATATAGGAAACATATTTACAGTAATACCCATCAACATCTCAAATAAATATGGATTTTTCGAGAACATTCACATAGGTTCTTTATGCTCCCTTTACAAAATTGAGACATATAAATCCCTATTTTAGGAATTCCATGAAATTTTTTCCTGGTCCTATGAGGAAATGCTATAAATTGACCCTAGCATTGTAGTTCATGAAATTAAGATATACATGAATGCCAAACCTGTTAGACAAATATTACGTCTAGTGCATCCGCGGAAAGTTGTTGCTATCAAAGCCAAATTTGAAAAGGTACTTAGAGCAGGTTTCATTTACCTTGTTTCCTTGAATGATTGGGTATTCAATATTTTTCTTGTGAACAAAAAGCAAGGGAATATCAGAGTATGTGTCAACAATAGAAATTTCAACAAATCTTGTCCAAAGAACAATTATCCTACTCCTTATATAGATCAAATTGTTGATGATTGTGCCAAAAACGAGATTTTCTCTTTCATGGAAATATTTTTCGGATACAATAAAATAAGCATACTCCCTACCAATGAAACCAAGACTCTGTTTATTTGTCCTTGGGGGACCTTTTCCTATCACAAAGTCCCGTTTGGATTAAATAATTATGGCACAAATTTTAAAAGGGAAATGTATTATGCATTCCATGATATCAAACATATTGTGCAACCCTACCTAGATGACTTTCCAGCTCATTCACTGAGATGAAAAGATCATCCAATGCATTTGAAAATAATTTTCATTCGATGCAGGCACTACAATATTCATCTAAATCCTCACAAATGCATATTTTGTGTACAATCTGCTCGATTGTTGGGATTTTTCGTCTCAAAGGAAGGCATTTGTGTTGATACACTCAAGGTAGATTCTATTGTCAATCTTCCTCCTCCTAATCTCCACCAACTCCAAGTTTACAAGGGAAAGCGAAATTTTTATGTAGATTCATACCTAACTATGTCGAACTAAATAAAGGTCTTACTCGAATGTTAACAAACGACATTCCATTTATGTGGGACCAACTTGTGATGCATTGAAAAATGCATTGACCCATGCATTGTTATTGCATTTGCCTAATTATCATCAAGACTATTTTTTGTATTTAGCTGCATCTGATGCCAGCATTGGCAGGGTGCTAGTTCAGGAAGATGAATCTAACACTGAACATGTAATCTACTATTTGAGTAGGAATCTCACGAAAACCGAAATCAAATATGCACATTTGGAAAAATTGACCTTGGCAACCATTCAATCTGTAAAACGTTTTCGTCACTATATAATCTTATGAAAAAAAATTGTGATCTCTAATTGCAACCCTATGGTGTACATTCTTACCAAACAGTTGCTATGAGGAAACTACTCTATATGGATTGTTATCATGCAAGATTTAGATTTAGAGTTTGAAAGATCTAAGTCTAAGAAGTCATTGGTATTTGCTGAGTTATGGTGTGACTTTCCCTATATTGAGACCAAAACCGTGGCAGAGGATCCTCTTCCAGATGAATCCATGTTTCTTATTATTACTTTAGATCCTTGGTATGGAGATACCATTATATATCTTCAAACTCTGGCTTTTCAGCCCAAGTTGTCTCGAATTGATCGTCGTTGAATCCAGTACCAATCCTAACAATATACTATTGTTGGCAATACACTTTATAGTCGTGGTGTTGATTTTGTCTTTCGACATTGTTTGACACACGAGGAAGTCAAAAATGAATTAAATGAATGTCATTCTAAAGCATGTGGTGGTCATATTTCATGGTTTTCCACTGCCCAAAAGATACTGTGTGCTGCCCATTTCTGGTCATCAATATTTAAAGATTGGATAACTGTGATTCAGAAGTGCCATAATTGCCAAGTTTTCGATTGCAAGATGCATGCGTCTCCAACTCCTCTTCACCCAATCATATTTATTGGTCCATTTTCTAAATGGGGCATTGATTTTGTTAAATGTAGACCTCATTCAGCTGAGGGGCATGAGTATATTATTCTCGTAATAGATTATTTTATGAAATGGGCTATGGTGATGCCTACATATCAGGATGATGACAAAACCAAAACTATTTTCATATTAAATCATGTAATTTTGAGGTTTTGCGTACCAAAATCCATCATTACAGACCATGGTAGCCACGTTCAAAATTTTATGATGATCGAGATTTCTGCAGAGCTCGACTTGCACCATGGCAACTCTACTCCTTATTATTTGCAAGAAAATGGTCAAGTATATGTTGTTAACAAGGCTTTGACCAATATGATCAAACGAATTGTTATAATTCATAAAAAAAAAAACTAGCATACCATGCCTTTTTGAGCCTAGTGGGCATATTGTACCTCTGTGAAAACATAGACTAGATTTACTCTCTTCCAACTTGTTTACGATTTGGAGTAGTTTTGTTGATTGAGTGTGAAATTATATCATTAAAACTAGTCATTAAGTTGTTACCAGCTATTATCACTTAGAAAAATGTGAAACATTATTTGACATGGTCATAGAGTTCATTTGTCAAAGGTTTCTTTAAACCTTTCAAGTTGGTATAGGAAGATTTAAATTTTTACATGTTTAACCTATCCTAAGGTTCAAACACACCTTCATTTAGGTCATGTCATGTCCCATCAGTCATCATTAGGTGTCTGATTTCATTTCCCAATAATTTAATTTCAAAAAGGACACTTAAGCCAGTTTTACCTCTTCTCGTACCATTTTACACTATGAAATAGCAGTTTTCGCTACGAAACTGCCTAATAGTTTCATAGTGAATCTGTCAAAAAGTGAACTAGATACGCTACGAAAAAATATTTTCCTGTCTGTCTTTTCAAACTTGAGGTGAAGTGTCAGTTAATCATTGGAGGAGTTAGGGTGGATGTCATTCGAGTTTGTTAGGGTTAATTGAAAAGTACAAAGTCATGTCTGAGGTCATCATTATCATTTTTAGCATGCATGTGTCATGATTAAGGCATGAGTTGTCATCGAAACCATAAAAACATTACCCAATTGAGTCTTTTTTTCATTCTCCACTTTATCTTTACATGTTATTTGATTTCTAGAGAGATGCTTCAACCAGAAAAGCAGGTTGCTGGAATTTTCAAAGGTTGCAGGTGTCACCAAGAAAGCGAGGCTGAGAAGATATAAAGTCCACCATGGCTGCAAGGAAGAAAACTAACAAAGGTGGTCATTAACACAGATATGAACCTATGGACATGAATTTTTTAAATGAAGACCCTACTTCCATGGAGGTATTCAGAAGAACAAGTTTCTTGCAATTTTGTCAGATATTGCAAAGTTGTCATCTATAGGTTTCCAAGGAGTTTGCTAACAGTTTCACTGGAACAACTTCAAAGGTGGGAATGCTAAACCTCACAGTAACACTAGATATAATTTTAGTAGCAACATGAATCCATAGAGGAGGGGAATATTGGTTTAAAGGCATTAAGTTCATCATGCAGGATTGCAGAGAGTTTATCAAGCCAGAGCATAGTGAAATTGATCTTACAAATGCCATCCCTAGGAGTTTCATGAAGGACAACTTTTCAAAGATGCTGATGATTATTCAGAGGTGCTTTACCTGTGAAGGAAGGTTTCAGATCGTCTACTCCTACCACCTTAGGCTTCTGTTGCATTTTTTGGGTAAGAGGTCTCTTGAATTTCCTTTTTACTTATATAGAAGTCTAACTAAAATGTTAGATAAGGTCAAAGTTAAAAAAGAAGGAAATGAAACTTCTCTTTTTCACCATGGTTTGATTAAGTTGTTGGTGTTAAAGGAGTTGAAGAGATTAGGTAGAGATTGGACCTTTTTTATGTTCATGAGTGGTTTTGAAGTTGATGTTGTTACTCCTAAAAGAGGTTCCAAACCTAGAGATATTTCATCACCAACAGTGGAAGAGAAAGTGGAACCAGTGAGCATGGAGAGAGAACCTTTGAAGAAGATTCACACACCTAAAAATACACCTGCAAAAAAAAAGCCAACAATTAGCAAACATAGCAGCAAGAGAGTTAGTAGGAGCCAAACAGTGGTTAAGGGTAACTTAGAGGACATCTTGCATGCAATTGCCATTGAAGAAACTCCCATTGTCCAAGCTGAAGATATTGAAGAGGGAGGAAGAAAGTTAAAGAAAGGAAAGACAAATAAAAAGCTAGAGTTTGCAGGTGATGATGCTAGTTTCATGTTTCAACCTAGAAAGCCTTGAAAAGACATGCAATAAATTTCATGGAAAGTAGCAAAGAGACTCAGAAGGTCAGTGAAACTACTCAATCTTTAATGACCATGGGCCCCTTTACCTTCATAGGTATGATGTTGAGGAAGATCCATCCACTATATGCATCCTTCCTTCCCCCTATCACCCTCAGGATTGTGGATATAATCAGCTCATTATGCAACCAATGTGTTGTCCCCTTATTTCAAGTCTCCTTTCTACTCCGATGATGACCTTGTGGACCTAAAAAGCATAACACTATAAACAATGATTGTGATAAGGAGTTCTTGAGAGTGAACATTCATTCCACTATTGTGTACTTAGAGAGAAAGCCTCACACTTCTAGACTTCACCTAGGGCTTCCTTTACCTCGAATGGAGATCATATTTTCCCACCTCCTTCCTGCTTCATCCTCCATGTAATTGTGTCGGCATTCACTTTAGGATTTTCTACATGAGTAATCATATTGGAAGGCATATGTAAATTGATATGATGATATGTTGGTTGCACTGGATTTATGATTACACTTAGTAATAGCCTTACTATATGCATGTTAGGGTAGGATGCATTGGATGATGATTTTTGCATTAGAACTAACATCATATGATATTATCATGGTAGGTTATATGCATTTAGATTAAAATTGTATTGAAAATGAATTTTCTTTCTTGTTTATTTATACAGCCTAATTTTAAGCATGGGTGATCATAAGACCCTGTGAAAACATGTTGCCCCATGGCTTGGTCTTTGATATGTGCAGGTAACATGTATACGATACCAAGATATTATTGGTGTTATCATGACCTCCCATTCGAGTAGCTACGTGCACCTTCCCGAGAGCTCATGTCCTAGTTGGAGCCAAATGTTACCCACCACCCATGGGTAGTTTATATAGGATAAATGTTTTCTCCTAGATGGTCCTCATCCGACAACCATCAGCCCCTTGCAACCACTGGATAGCTCAATGTGTCATTGTCTCTTCCACCTAAGCTAGCCATGTGTTCCCTCAACCACTTGTCATGAATGTATGTTTGAAGGTGGGCCTCCCGACCCCCAAGGTATGGATTTTCATTGGTATAGCTGAGTAATTTTCCTTACTTTTCATGGTCACTTTTGGGCATGCATTGGTGCGGGGATTTAGTGGAAAGAGTGGCATACGTCTATAATCTTGTCTCCACTGCCCGATTTTGTGGTTTACCTTGTATCTTAGCCCTGTGGGATCTCCTTTCCTAGACATTAGCTTTAGGGTTGACACTACATGGAAAATCCTAATTTTGGATGGGTGGTCCCACTTCCTGAAACTATATATATCACTCCCTTCCACTCATTCTATCCCCATTCATCTATTTTCCCATCTGGGTCCACATATGGTTAGCCTTCCCCCTCCCCTTGTCTGCACCTTGGGTCGGGCCTGGAACGATGCCCCAGAGGTTGAAAAAGCTGAAAATAAAATAAAAGGCATAATTTGGAAACTCTCAACAGGAAATGTACCAAAAAATACAAACGATGGTTGGGAAATACAAATTTAGCATGTGGGGAAAATCCAAATATGATCTCTACCCATTATCCATGGTCATCACCCTAGTTGCTATCTACCCTAGATGAGGCCCCTCCATCATTAAGGAACCCATTATTTTCCCAATCCCTGGAGGGCGATAAATTTCCCCACCTTAAGGGGGTATCCACTGCTACATATTACACATCATTCTCTCATCCTCTGGAGCCTCGAGCAATTATGAAGAAAAATAAAACAAATTCAAAAGACATATGAAGAAATATGGAAAAACAAAGGAAGGGGGTAACTCATGTACCACAATTTTCTCCCTCCTACACTCATATACCTAGGTGTGTGCTTCCCTTATTATATCCACCCTTGTCCCATGACATGTGGTCTGGATGATCCCCATGATCCCCACTCTGTTCCATTGCTATATCATGTGCCACTTATTACTTGAGGGATGTGTCATGGACATGCCACCCCCTTTAAAGGTTGAAATAAACTAATATGGGTCCTTGATTAATCCCCGTATTGAGCTTGGAAACACTTGTAGATTCCAAAGCCCACTATGGAAGTACATGCCACCACGAAGTGCCCCGTTGGTTCCATGAATTGTAAGATCTTTTACTTTATTATTATAATGATTTTTTATATTGGAGGAAAAGGGAATGCATTGGATATTATGCAAGATTGCAGGTGGGTTTCCATTTGTGGCTTGGTCTCCCTATATGGGGTCCTAACCCTCCAGAGGGACACATTAGCATTTGTAGGGTGAGCATTGAGAGCCATGGGTCTCCACCATAGCAGTGAGTACTTCATGGATCCCCAACGCCACTCATTGATTACTCGTGTTCCACCCTTTTGGATGAGGATGATGCACTTGGTTCACCATGCCCAACAGACTCCATACTTGAACCATACACTGGACATATGTTCCAAGGTCAAAAGGATGTCTCCCACTGTAGAGGAGTGCGTATGTCATTATCCTAGGCCTTATATATGGTCTACATGCATTTTTTATCCACTATGAGACCCATGAGAATTTCCTTATGCCCCAACACCCACTCAGGAGTACGACATGTTCTTGCTTTGGAAAACAAGGGGCCAACCCCTTGTACACTATGTTTGGAGTACATTTCTACATACACCCTTTGGACTTCATTAGGCCTCCTCAAAATCGCAACGACTCACTTTATTGATCATTTGACCATCTTGATAGGCTTATTCTTATTTTATTGAGCTATGTAGTGGGATTGTCACGAAAAGTATTGTTATTATGCACATTATTTTATTCTAGATTCCAAATTAGGCTATTTGAATCCCTTAGAGGATTGTATAAATAGAAGAGAGGAATTCTCTCTTCATTCATTATCACTTGGATTGGGTTATTAACTCATGGGATATTTTTTCTAACCCTTTTGGAGGATGAGTTTGTATATTATCGATGAATTTTGATGTTTAGATATATTTCTCTTGTCTTGTAGCTTCATTATTGACATAATATGATGATTGGATACACATATTATTGACATAAATGTAATTGCTCTTTTCATGCTTAACTTGTTATTTATTTTTGTCACATGAATGTTGTTGGGACTTTTGTTATAAAAGTCTGAAATTTATTGCTTTTCTATACGAATTGGTGGAAATTATGACCTTTTATAGTGTTGCATCATGTCATGGTTCATGTATGAATGGGTGAATGTTCTTAGATATAATTTTGTTAAATACATCTTGATAAGTCATCAATTATTTCAAATCAAAGTATAAATTTCTTGAAGCAACTGCTCTCATGCCATAATGCCATGAAAATTTGCTTGAAGGCCTCCTTGATAGGGTGAATCCTATCCAAACCATAAATTATCCTGACTCCATATCTCCCAAAGAACAAGACATTGATCCTTCCATAGGCGATCACTTTAAAAATCATATTTTCTCACCTCCCCTTCTATTTCTATTCCTAGCCTCCATAGGTCACCTAGGGCATCATTTATCTCACTTTCTAGCCATAAAAAGACTTTGATTTCTTGTCCACCACTGCGTTGTGGTTTCCTCTAGAGGCCCTCCAAATTTCACAAAATTTTGACGATGGGATCTCATGATATTGCAAGCCATAGCTCCAGGATTGTTTCTTGCCCTATGTTTCCCTTGGATAGTGACCTCATTTGGATGATTGCATTTTATTCCAAGAATATTTTTCCATTGATCCTCTTATCTTCCACAATTGGGTCAAGCTACTCCTTGAGTGACCACTTCTACTTACTTGACCTAATTTTGGGTCCACTTGATCCCATGTGGTCCCGCAAATTTATAACTCCAATTCCGCAAAGATCACATAAAGACCAAGTCTCCATAAGTCTCCAAACCTTAGCCTCAAGAATCCTTTTAGCCCTCCCTAGAGAGCCTACCACCATGCTTTCCAAGCAAGAAATACATACAATTGAGTCTCTCTTGTGAATAGGTCTTTGGAATCACATTTCATCCTTCCATTGACATATTCATCATTGTGTTTCCTTAGTATATCAAGTCTCCTCCCATTGGTGAAATTCCCTAAAGAGGAGGGAGCATTAGCTAAAGTGATAGTGGGTTATCGCTCCATTTTTTCCCTTGAACTAGCAGTTTCCTTATAGGATCCTCGCCCAGGATCCCTGCTATTTTGAGAGGTAACAAGACTTATGCTATTTAGGTTTTTCACTTTAGGATTATCAACGAAAATTATAATTTTCACTTAGGTTTAGGGTTTTGTTATCTTCAACAATGATCCAACGTATTGACATCAATGACAACTTTGTACAACAATCTCCCCCTTTTTCATTGATGGAAATACTCTCTCTCTTTTTAACATTTTCTCCCCCTTTGACATCAATGACAAAAGGGGTATTTTCATGACACAATATTTTTAGCAAGTGCTCCCCCTATCATGATGTTTCTATTTCTGTCATTAGGCTTCTCCCCCTATATTTAGCAAGAACAACTCACCCTAAAAATATGCATGATCTCTTATGATGCCCTTAAATTGATCAACAACAAGTATTGTTACCCTGAACATTGAAAGTACATTCAAAATTTTCTATTAGTGCAACCTGCTTTCTTCTCCAAACCTTTGTGAATCTCTTTCCTTGCTTGATTGACGATTCTTCAGATTTTCTAGGGACCCACTTTAATTTACAATCTCTAGTGATCTGAATAGAATGTATTATATTTTTTGTGCTAAGTATCCAAACAATAATTAAAATGTGTGCATAATTTTCTCTGAAATTTGCAGGTGAAACAAATGATTTTAAATTTGTTAAAAAGATTTATGTGTGAGGTTAAAGCATGTAAAGTGCTTATAAAACATTTTACAGCAGTAAATAATAGATAATTAAACATCACATGTAATAGTACTCAACAAATTTGATGATGCAGTTCACCCCTCTTGGGCTACATCTGCTGGTCCAACTCCTAATGGCATGTCCCTCATATCTTATTGCTCAAAAATGGTAAGTACATGTGAATAAAAGCCTCAAATGGATGTGCTCTCTATAAAAACAGCTTCAGAATGCTTGAATTAGCCAGTAATGACTATTCATTTGTAGAAAAAAAAGAATGGATGCTCAATACACTGACAACACCGTAGTGGCCCTAGTGGCTCCTTGACCTCTCATGAAGATAAACCTGCACAATTTGACCTATGATGGCTCTAAAACATATTCCAATGTGTTAAAAATGTCAATAATACGCAAAATTGACTATTCATGCATCGAAATTGGTCAAAAATCTAAGGAGTTATGGCCAAAACAGTAAAATGCCCAGTATCCCTTAAAAAACTCCACTAAATGTGGAGATACTCCAGTTAAGCCCGAAAGATTTGGCTCTGGTTGCCAATTTTGGTGGCACGCTCCATAGACAGCAGCGGTTAGGAGTTAGCATTAAATACCAGGTCGTGTAGTGGTCACATGGGTTGCTCCGCCGAAACCATCGGATTAAATGTTGCCCAAACCTGTTGTCATTTCCGTCGTGAAACATGGTCACATGACCCTTTTAACCCACGGGGATAAGGTTTAATGTAACCGTTGAAGGTCCCAGATCTTGGTCTTGGCGTGAGGTTTCATCAAGTGGGGGCTGGCCCCCTTGCCACTGGCACGAAGTTTGGTTTTCGTTTAAACTTAAATTGTCGTCGTTACATGGTAAGAACCACAACAAAGCCCGACTCGTCGGGCGCTCCTGCACGCAGACGAGAGGTCCCAGGTTCCATTCCTGTAGACTCCAAAAAAATTTATCATATTCCTTTAACCTTTGGCCTGGGGCCACATGGCAGCCTTTGGGCAGGCCACGTGGTGCCCATTGATAGGCCGAAAAAACTTTAATATAACTTTTTTTTTTGCAAAATATTTTTTTTTTCAAAAATTTTCATATAAAGTCAAAATGAGTCAAAGGTCTAGTTTTTAGAGTTTACTAGGCTTTCAAACCTTCATAAATTCTGCATGCAACATCTGTTTTGTGAACCGTTCACGGCACCAGAATCGCAACGATGAGACCTTTCCGGTCGCTCAGGTTGAAAACATTTTTTAGCACTTTAATTTTTGATAATTTTTGAACTATGGACATGATCTCCTGATCACACCTCCCCAATGGGAATATTTTGGACCCCAAAAGCTCTCTGGACTACTAAACATGAATATGAGGATACTGCATCCCCACTCTTCTAATATTAATCCACTACAATTTCCTTAATTTCATTAATTGGATCTTTTCTTGAAACGACAAATTTTTCCTTGATTCCATTGACCAACCGTTGTTGACTTTGACCTTGTCATGCTACACATTTTCGAAACTTGCAGAACAAAAACTTAACTTTACAGTAAACATATTGTTTCTACATTGGTCTATAACCAAATAAAACTAAAAATTACTTTCACCTTGCATCCTGTCCTTATGGAGATTTTTTGTTGAATTAGCCTTGTACTTGTGTCGATTCTTGACCAAGTATTCTCGCCATTGTACCATGCCTTTTTTAAACAAGCAATGATCATTGCTGAATCTTGTGCCTTCTTTTCTATGTTGCTTTTCCCTCTCTTGGACCTTTGCAACTTCTTACACTGACACTTTGTTTTCAACACCTTTTGACGCCAAAGACGATTGATGCAACTGTTTGTCATCTTCTTCCAAAGACAACCTGCTTTCAAACTAAAACAACTCATTACATATATTGGCATTTACATGAAATTATTATGTAAAACTTCTCTTTGTTTAATCATCATCAATGTCAAGTTTTGGCTTGCGTTGACAAGCCTCTTCATCTGCCCTGCATTAACTAAATAAGGGTCTAGTTTTTTGCGATGAGCTCTCACAATGTACTCCTTGCCATCCTTAAATAAATGGTATTTGTTCTCATGGCGATGGAAGACAGCTTTCCTGTCATACAAGTAAGGACTGCCCAACGCCATAATTGTAATATCAAGCAGAACAACATCTAATTCAACCGTTTCAATAAAATGTGTTGTTATTGCAAAGCACAACATGCACTTTTGTGAAACCTGTAAATTTGCATCCTTATAAATCCAACCAAGAGGATATGGTTTCGGATGTGGAATGGTCTCAAGATTTAGTTTCTCGACTAAGTCTTCAGAAATAAGGTTCACTTGCGACCCACTGTCAAATAATGTGTCAACCTTGGTATGTTTGGAAATGACCCTCACATGAAACAGTTTAATTCTCCTCTTCACTTTGAGCTTCTATGTGACAGTTTGAAATACTAGAACTGGGTTTATTTTCATTCTCTTTCCCCTTCAAGTTCTTTAGTCCCATAGCTAGGATTTTTGTTTCAACTCATGATTCTAACCCTAGGTCTTGTTCAGCTATTGCATTTGTCTTGCCTTTCTCCTTGGCTTTATCTTTGGCTTTAAAACTTTCTGGTTTCAACTTTGGATGAAGTTTCCAACAATGGTCCTCATCATGGCTAGTTTTAGAATAGTGTTTGCAAAAAAAATTTCCTTTCTCTTTTCTAGAATTTGCATTTCTCTTTTTCTTCCATTTTCCTTTAAACTCACTTTCCTCATTCCCATCTAAATTTTGTTTTCCCCTTGCCTTTAAATGTGTGGCTTGAACACAAACCTCATCTAGGCGTGTAGGGTTAAACATGAGAATGGTATGTCTTAGGTAAGTATGTAAACCTCATATATACTTGAGTAAAGTGTCTTGGCTATGCAAATATACTCCTAGTAAAAGAGCTCTTCTTCTAAATTCTTGGGTATACACTTTTACATTTTGTCCTTTCAATTGTTTAAAAATTTTCCAGTCCATTATGGCTTTCTGCATGTGAGCTAATGGATAAAACAGTTGTTTTATTACATAAATGAAATCAGTCCATGATAAGATAATCTTACCATATTTCTTGATCTCCTACTTTGTCTTGGCTTCCCACCAAACAAGAGTTGCGCCTTCCATTCTCAATGAAGCTAATTGGATTTTGGTTTCGTCATCATGAAAATTTTGAATTCTCAAATAGACCTCTAATTGCCTAATCCAATTATCTATCTTTTCTGCATTAACTTCACCACCAAACTTTGGCAATTCAAACTTAACATCAAGTTTTAGAAAAGGAGTTTTACCAGTTTTCTTTGACTTGTGGTGTACTGAATATGAATTAGAGGTTGATGAAATCAATGAAGATGAAGATGAGGGTGATGATGGCGACTTTCCACTGTCTTCATTTCCTCCATTACCCTTCTTGAATTTATCCTCATCATTATGGCCTCCTGACAATCCCTCTCCTTCCTTGTGAATCTTAGATCCTTCTCCTTCTAGTCTTTCATTCCTTTCTTGATAAAGGAATCTCACCATTTCTATCAAGTCAATAAATGCTTTTCTGAACACTCTTTCTTCCTCCTTGGGATCAACTTCTTCATGTATTTCTCCTTCCCTTGAAGACATGCTTATGGCTTCTTCTGCTTCTCTTTGAGGTGAAATTGAAGGTGGAGATAATGGCACTCTTTTCCTCCTTGGCTGAGGATTACTTTGAGCTTTCACCAATTGACCTTCTCCTCTCTTAAGCTTCAGCCTAGTAAGCATTAAAACCCTTGCAAACAGTTAAACAAAATTTTCACAATAACAATACAGAGATTAAACTCTAGCTCAACCTAATGCTCAACCTGAGCTCTGATACCAACTTGATCTAAATGGAATGTATTAGTTTTGATGTGCTAAGTATCCAAACAGCAATTAAAATGTGTGCATAAGGTTCTCTGAAATTTGTAGGTGAAACAAATGATTTTAACTTAGTTAAATAGATTTTTGTGTGAGGTTAAAGCATGTAAATTTATTATAAAACATTGTAAAATAGTAAATAATAGAGAATTAAAAATCACATGTAACAGTACTTAGAAAATTTGATGAAACAATTCACCCCTCTTGGGCTACATTTGTTGGTCCAACTCCCAATGGCATGTCCCTCATATCTTATTGCTCAAAAATTGGTATGCACATGTGAATAAAAGCCTCAAATGGTTGTGTTCTCTGTAAAAACAACTTCAGAATGCTTGGATTAGCTAGGAATGACTATTCATTTGCAGAAAATAGAGAATGGATGTTCAATACATTGACAACACCCTAGTGGCCCTAGTGGCTCCTTGACCTCTCCTAAAGCTAAACCTGCACAATATGACCTCTGATGGCTCTAAACCTATTCCAATGTGTTCTAAATGTCGAGAATACCCAAAATTGACTATTCATGCATCAAAATTGGTCGAAAATCGAAGGAGTTATGGCCAAAACAATAAACTGCCCAATATCCCTTAAAAAACTCCACTAAATGTGGAGATACTCCAGTTAAGCCCGACAGATTTAGCTCTGACAGCCAATTTTGGTGGCGTGTTCCATAGATGGTGGCAGTTAGGAGTTAGCATTAAATACCAGGTCGTGGAGTGGTCACATGGGTTTCTCCGCTGAAACCGTCAGATTAAATGCTGCCCAAACCCATTGCCATTTCCGTTGTGAAACATGGTCACATGACCCTTTTAACCCGCGGGGATAAGGTTTAATATAATGGCCAAAGGTCCTAGCTCTTGGTCTTAGTGTGATGTTTCATCAAGCGGGGGATGGCCCACTTGCCACTAGTGCGAAGTTTTGTTTTCGTTTAAACTTGAATTTCCGTCGTTACATGGTAAGAACCACAATACAACCTGACTCGTAGGGCGCTCCTACACACGGACGAGAGGTCCCGGGTTCCATTCTCGTAGACTCCAAATTTTTTTATCATACGTCTTTAACCTCTGGCCTGGGGCCACATGGCAGCCTCCGGGCAGGCCACATGGCGCCCACTGATAGGCCGAAAAAACTTTAATATAATTTTTTTTTGCAATATATATATATATATATATATATATATATATATATATATTTCAAAATTTTTCATATAAAGTCAAAATGAGTCAAAGATCCAGTTTTTCGAGTTTACTGGGCTTTTCAAACCTTCATAACTTCTGCATACGACCTCTGTTTTACACACTGTTTGTGGTGCCAAAATTGCAACGACGAGACCTTTCCGGTCGCTCAGTTTGCAAACATTTTTTAGCACTTTCATTTTTGAGCATTTTTGAACTATGGACATGATCTCCTGATCATCTAGCTAAATGTACAACATCATGGCATTTGAAATATTAAGTTTTATACACGAATGGAGGAGCATAATCTATATTGGTATGTACATTGGGGTATCTCCTTGCACCTTTAATTCTGGGGAACTAATTAGAGTCTTCATTGCATTGTGTAATATTTTATTTACTCCAGGGCATTAAGGGTTTTAAAAACTAATTTCCAAAGGGATAGAACAAATAATAAATGATACATATTGTTTCTATAAAGTACTGTTAAAATTTCTTAAGCACATATTCCTTTTCACAACCAAGGGATTTTCTCTTAAGAACCAACATTTTCTGGCATGTTGCCTGGGACGAAGGATCGAAAATATATTTTTCCCTGGGTTTTCACATTATTTCCTCTAGTTGTTCAGTGAAGAGGAAATTTTGGTTGTGTTTCATCATACTTAGAATTATGGCTTACAAAATGATCAGGAGCTCAAGTCCAAGCCATAGAAAAAGGCTAAAAAATGAAAGTACTCAGAATTGGTCCAAACCAGATCGACTGGAAAGAGCTCGGCGATACGATCCCAATGCCGTGAACGGCACTGAAATCCGTTACCGTATGGAAGAGATATTGCATTTTGAAATCGCCCAATGACCTCTAACGCTGAATGGGTTCATGATTTTAATGTGGAGAAATATTTTTAATATATTAAAAATTAATTAATGTTTTATATATATTAAAAATTTTAATATTTTATTTGATTTTTAAAAAATTATATATTATATTAATTTTTTTATATATATTAAATATTAATTAAAATATATACATTAATTATATTAATTCAAATCCATATTATTAAAACCCAACTATATATTAAAAATTTCAAATTTGAAATTTTATGAAAACGTTTTAAAAAACCCACACGTCTAATGTTTTTTAAAGGGCACATGGGCTTTGGTTGACCTGTCAAAGCACATGGGGTATACATTAAAAGGGATAACGTATAGTATGGCAACGTTCAACGTGGGTTTTAATATGTGCTATTACGTGGGTTTAATAGCCCGACACCATTTATGTGACCGTATCAACCTAAACCTTATCCTCCCAAGCAGCAATGGTTAGCCAAAGTTTCGCATGTGAACGCGGGATTTGAAACAGTCATATTTAATGTTGCCATCAAATTTGGAGCGCACCGACCAATTTGGGGGAAGTTGCCGTTTTTAACTGGAGTTAATTCCAGTTCTCCACAGTTAGCGGAGCTTTTGAAGGGCCAACTTCAGTTAGCCATAACTTTGGCTAGGAAAGTCTTTTTTGGACGAATTTTTTTTTGATTCTGGGTCTCTTCGACATTCTGGAGCTGCTGGGAGTGTTTGTAGAACCATCAGGGCGCTCTAACAGAGAATTTACTAGCGTTTTTGGTCGTAGGGCCTAAGGGAAGAAGAGTTGTTTTGGTCTACCTTCATCCAATGGAGGTGATTTTTTAGTCAATTTATACTGATTTGAGCCTTCTAAATCTATTTTTGCAGTGTATTTTTCCATCTGAGGCTTATATACAGTTGTATTCACATTTTGAGCAATTTAATCAAAGAGGACAAGCCCATTTTGGGAGGCTTGATCCAGCGGAGGTAGCCCAAGAGAGGGGTGAACCGCTTAAACAATTATTTGCTGTAATACTGTATAATTTTGCTGCATATTTTCAGATTCTTCTCTTTTAAACAGTAAATTTCTATAAGAAAACTTTTCCCAAGCAGGTTTAAACAGTGAACAAAACTTATCAGTTCATCTTCAAACCACTACACTTCATTTGCAGAACATGTATACTTGTCTATTCACACATTAAAGTTGGATCAATGAATACTTTTCAGTTAAAACAAATACTTTCATTGATCGGATCTTTGTGATTACATTTTATTTCTTTAGGCAGAGTCTGTAGAAGGGTCAGGTAGCCTCCGGATTCATCCTTTCTAGTAAAGGTGAAATATCCGGTGAATGCCCCTACAGTCAATCTCTGTATGAGAAATTCTTTGTTCTCACGATTTCAGATCAGGTTGGTATCAAAGCTCAAAGTTTTTCTTAAGAGTTTGTGAAATTTGTGCAAGTAAATTGTATTATTCTACAAAACTTGATGCTTACTAGGCTAAAACTGCAAAGAGGGGAAGGTCAATTGGTTAGAGAACATTTTAATCCTCAACCAAGGAGGGCTAGAGTGCCATTATATCCACCTTCCATTTCATCCTCAATAGCCTTAGAATCAGCCACAAACATGTCATCTTCTTCTACAAGTGAAGTTTCCTCCTTCACGATATTCTTCAATGATGACATGAAGAATGAGTTTTTTAAGGTGAAGGACATGGTGTAGATTCTCATTGAGCATCAAAGAGAAAGCATTAAGCTTCATGCACAATTGCTAGCTATGCAAGAAGAGAAAGAAGCCATTCTTCAAAGACTGCATGATATGGAGTTGCAGCTTCTTCAAGCTCAAGAAGCTTTGTCCAAGAAAATTCTTGAGGAAGAGGATAATCATTCCAACTTGTCTTCAAGTTCCTCCATTGAAAAGTATGTAGGTTCTTTTGAAAAACATACAAGAGGTATTGGGTCCAAATTAATGTTGAAAATGGGCTATCAAGAAGGAAAAGGTTTGGGCAAGCATGCACAAGGCATTGTTGAGCCTATTTGTGTTGTGGAGCGTCCCAAGAATATGGGTCTTGGCTATGAGCAACTTAATGGCGAAGCTTTGAGCACATGCATTCAAGAATGTGATGCAAATTTAAAGAGAACCTTTGTCCCAAGTTCTCAATGTCATGATGGCAATCTTCCTCACCATTGTTTGAAGCCTTCATTGCAGCAAAAGAGGTATAATCATTCACATTATCAATTTGATTATGTTTCTACAAAGAATGATCATTTTTCTTGTTCAAATGAAAGAAAATTTTGTTGCACATTTTGTGGTGGAGTTAACCATGTTGCTTCAAGATGCTGGTTGAAAAAGAAAGCACACAGGAAGCAGAAGAGGCAAAGAGAACTTTCTCAGAAAGTGCTTAAGATTTGTTCAGTTTTTCAAAGGAAGGGACATGATGTCTCTCATTGTTGGACTTTGCATCCAACAAATTGTCCAAAGCGCATGCAGCTAAGGGACAAACAGTTTGGCGCAAGTGGATCTATGGAGTCCATTATCGATGTGGAAATGGAAGATTCACATGAAGAATTGCAGTTGCAGCAAAAGACGCCATGGAGGTGGCTTGGTAGGAAGTGGATTAACTTCTTAATGCAGTAAGTCATACTCAGTTTGTACATGCAAATTTTAGATTGGTATGCATGTATTTCAGTTGAAAAGTTGATGCAAGATTGCATGTATAAGAAGTTTCAATTGAAAGAATTTCTTTGTTGTTGCAAAATTTCGCCATGGAGGTGTAAAAGATGAGTATGATACTCACTTATGTTGCAGCAATGTCTATTGGTTCAGCTCTTGATCATCCACATGTTTTTGGGATGATGTACTTGTTGGTATTTGAAAAGAAGAGTTGAAGTTGCACATGTACATAGAGGTTGTATGTGTAATTAGCGAACTGTTTATAGTTCATTGTACATGATACATACATGTGTTTGTCAAGATGTATCTTGTTGTTTATCGACTTGTGTCAGTTGTATGCACACTTGTTATAGAGTTTGTGTGTCATTTGTATAGCACATTTCATTGTCAACTTGTTGTTGATGTCGTATGTTGCACAAGTTGCTTTTTGGTGTCGTTTGGTGCAAAGAACGAAGTGTCAGTGCAAAGCAGTGCAAGATTCCATGAGTTGGAAAGGCATGCAAGCAAAGAGGGCACAAAGTTCAGCAAGTGTCATTGTTGGTTTCAGTATGGCAGATTGGTATGGCAAGAAAACTTGGTCAGGATTCGGCACAAGTACATGGCTCATTCAGCAAAATTCGCCATGTGAACAGTTGGCAATTCAGGGAAATTTTTGAAGGCTAAAGAGAAGAGGATGTTGTTATTCTCTCATTTGTTGTACTACAGTTCAGCTCAGCATTTCAGTGAGCTTTTGGGGTCCAAAAGCTTCTCATTTGGGAGGTGTGATCAGGAGCTCAAGTCCAAGCCATGGAAAAAGGCTAAAAAATGAAAGTGCTCAGAATTGGTCCAAACCAGATTGACTGGAAAGAGCTCAGCGATACAATCCCAACGCCATGAACGGCACTGAAATCCGTTACCGTATGGAGGAGATATTGCATTTTGAAATCGCCCAATGACCTCTAATGCTGAATGGGTTCATGATTTTAATGTGGAGAAATATTTTTAATATATTAAAAATTAATTAATGTTTTATATTTATTAAAAATTTTAATATTTTATTTGATTTTTAAAAAATCATATATTATATTAATTTTTTTTATATTTTAAATATTAATTAAAATATATATATTAATTATATTAATTCAAATCCATATTATTAAAACCCAACTATATATTAAAAATTTCAAATTTGAAATTTTATGAAAACGTTTTAAAAAACCCACACGTCTAATGTTTTTTAAAGGGCACATGAGCTTTGGTTGACGTGTCAAAGCACGTGGGGTATACATTAAAAGGGATAATGTATAGTATGGCAACGTTCAACGTGGGTTTTAATATGTGCTATTACGTGAGTTTAATAGCCCGACACCATTTATGTGACCGTATCAACCTAAACCTTATCCGCCCAAGCAGCAATGGTTAGCCAAAGTTTCGCATGTGAACGCGGGATCTGAAACAGTCATATTTAATGTTGCCATCAAATTTGGAGCGCGGCCGACCAATTTGGGGGAAGTTGTCGTTTTTAACTGGAGTTAACTCCAGTTCTCCACAGTTAGTGGAGCTTTTGAAGGGCCAACTTCAGTTAGCCATAACTTTGGCTAGGAAAGTCCTTTTTGGATGAATTTTTTTTTTTGATTCTGGGTCTCTTCGACATTCTGGAGCTGCTGGGAGTGTTTTCAGAGCCATCAGGGCTCTCTAACAGAGAATTTACCAGCGTTTTTGGTCGTGGAGCCACTAGGGCCTAAGGGAAGAAGAGTTGTTTTGGTCTACCTTCATCCAATGGAGGTGATTTTTTAGTCATTTTATACTGATTTGAGCCTTCTGAATCTATTTTTGCAGTGTATTTTTCCATCTAAGGCTTCTATACAGTTGTATTCACATTTTGAGCAATTTAATCAAAGAGGACAAGCCCATTTTGGGAGGCTTGATCCAACGGAGGTAGCCCAAGAGAGGGGTGAACCGCTTAAACAATTATTTGCTGTAATACTGTATAATTTTGCTGCATATTTTCAGATTCTTCTCTTTTAAACAGTAAATTTCTATAAGCAAACTTTTCCCAAGCAGGTTTAAACAGTGAACAAAACTTATCAGTTCATCTTCAAACCACTACACTTCATTTGCAGAACATGTATACTTGTCTATTCACACATTAAAGTTGGATCAATGAATACTTTGCAGTTAAAACAAATACTTTCATTGATTGGATCTTTGTGATTACATTTTATATCTTTAGACAGAGTCTGTAGAAGGGCCAGGTAGCCTCCGGATTCATCCTTTCTAGTAAAGGTGAAATATCCGATGAATGCCCCTACAGTCAATCTCTGTATGAGAAATTCTTTGTTCTCACGATTTCAGATCACAAAAGGCCTCACACGAGGTCATATACCTCACAGTAGAAGGTCCCTACTTTATCAGACCCCAAACGATTGATTTATAAGAGAATTGAGAGACCTAAAACTCCATCAACACCTAGTCCTACATTATCTGCCCCCGACGGTAGTTCAAGTCATCCTTTGTTTGAAAATACATTCTTTGTTATATGCCCTATAATCCTTTTCCATATGCCCAAAATTTGTACAAGAGTAACAATAACCAAAAAATATAGTATGATACCTAGAAACTAAGGATTGCCATTGTGCATCTTTGAAATTGTTTTTTGTTGAAATTCCTTGACAATATTTTTTGCTACCTGCAACACCAACATTTCTTTATGGAGAATAGATCTTTCCAATGTCATTTTGACTCCTTTCATTGTTTCTGTTGGATCTGGGGGTATTAGCACAGCTTTGAATCTTCTCCATGTTATTGTCTTTTGATGCATTAGGGTTTGCATAATTTTTGCTAGAAGATTCATCTACATAACCAATACCAGATATATCAAGATGAGGCATTTGACGATTTAGGATATCATTTAAGGTTTTAGAATTATTTAGATTCTTGTTGAGATGATCAACTTCTTTCCTTAGAGAAAAAATCTCTTCTTTCATCTTTTCACATTTTTCATCTTTCTTTGCTACCTGGTTCTCCATTTCTTCCCCCATCCTTATTTATTCAGTTGTTTGGTCCTTAAGAGAGATGACATCTGATTTCAATTTGAATATCTCTTCATCTTTTTCTTCTAGTCGGCATTTCATGTAATTTATTTCATTTTCTGCTTCATTAATTTTTCCTTCCAGGCGGACTAAACCTTATATTACATTTGCAGTTCCTTTTGCTTGTTTATTTGCTTCTTCTAGTTGATATTTAAGGGAGGATACTTCTTTCTTATATTGACCAATTTATGCTTCAAATTTTCTCAAGTCCTCAAGTATTTTTGCAAGATGATTTGACAGATTATCTTTCCTTCTTTTTACTTCTTCCAAATGACTTGTCATGAAGATTACTTCTTCGTTACATCTTTTCTCAAACTGATGCAATTCCTCCTTAAGCTCAGTGAGATCCTCAACCTTTTCTTGTACTTCATCCTTTAAAAGAATAACTTCCTTCTTTGTGTTGTCAAGGTCATGATCAACATCTTGTTCCTGCTTCTTGAGTTCCTCATTTTCCTTATTCAATCTGCATATCCCTTCTATAGAAACTTCAAGTTTGGCCTTAAGATCTTCTTTGAGTTCTTCTTCATTTTCTCCATCTTCTAGGTCTTCCTTGCTCTTGGTGTATTTATCTACCTCCTTTGAATCTTTATTAACTTCGTTTTCTTTCCCACCATCTTCTATATTTGAGGTCATGAGCAAAAGTCCTTTTGAATGAAGATATTGAATATTTTCCCAAAGTTTTTTTGCTAAAGAGTATTTCTTCATCTTGACTATAACAAGATATGGTAAACTAATCAAGATTGCATTAATTTATCTTACATTATATTCCTTGGAATCCTCTTCCATTTTGCTTCTGGTAAACACTGATTCCCATATTTCAGGGCCTTGAGCCATGAAAAATAATTTCATTCTTTGTCTCCATGACTCATAGTTTGTCCCATCGAACAACGAATATTTCCCCACTTGATTTGCTTATGTTTTCATGGTTGAAGAAGAGACATATTTAGAAGGATTGGAGGCTTTATTGCCTGGCTTTTCCATTTTTGTTCTAAGGATATACCGTCTAGATGTTAGGTTGTGAGTGAAGGTATTGGCTCTTATTCCAATTGTTGGAAGTACTAAGAGGGGGGGTGAATCAATATTTCCTTTTACAATTGTTATTTTACTAGTTAAGATCACTTAAATAGAACAAAAAAATGAATAATAACAAGATAAATAATTTTATTAATAAGATTGGTGAGGACTCCAATCCTCTTTACAACAAATAAATTACAATAATAGTTTAGCGATCTAACAGTAGATGAAGACACCTACCAGGCTCCAAAATTTATTTCTCCAAACACCAACTTGGTCTTCTTGAGGACTCAAATCCTCTAGGGATCCAACCTGGTCTTCTTTAGGACTCCAATCCTCTAGTGCTCTAACCCTCGGCTTCAGATCTTCAATGTGGGTTCAACGGTTCTTAAAGGCTTCCAATATCTTCTACAACAAGCCCTGATAATATATTCAAAATAGCCTTCAACTATGCCCTCATTTGATATTAAAAAATACTTAGTTCATCAATGAAAACTCTAGTAACCATATTAGGTGTCTCCAAATATCTTCATGATACCCAATAAGTATTCTCTAAGGTTACTCCATGATGGCTTCAAACATGCGACACGAGGTCAATAAGGTTTTCAAGAATAACTCCATTTTTTTCTTCTAGAAGTGACTTTAATAAGTCTTCAACAATTCTTCTGGACAAGATCTCCTTAGTGAACTACTCCAAGATACTCTTTAAGATCAAGTTGTTTATAGATGACTATCCAAGGAACCCACAAGACTAATATTCAATCTCACTCTTCAAGTATCTTCAAGTGCACTTAACAATGCTCCAATAGATCTACATCAACAAACCTTCAAGAATATGTCTTCAAGATATGTATTGATTCAACCAGCCCAAGGTCTACACAACAAAGCTGCTCTAATAAAGACTTCAACAACAAATTCAAAAGACTGCTTTGTTACACTAAAATTTGTCACCGTGACTGTCAATTCGGATATCTTGCCATCTGATGGTGTGTCTCAAGTGAATCCCCTATGAAGCTTGAAGTAAAATAATACAAGGGAAAAAATGAATTATGGTTTTCAATACTTAAAAACCATTTTTGAGCACCTGTGCTATTTTCCTCAACAAAACCCATGCATGCGCATTTTTTGTGAACAAAAACTGCACAGATCTGCACAGTTTCTTCCACTAAAAAGTGTGCAGGTTTGTTCAGGCACTAAAAATAAAAAAATAAGTCCTATAAGATTTTATTGAGGAATCTTATCCAAATTAGAAACCTCGAATGACTACATACCTGCGCCTCATCCCTTGGTATATGGACCTAAGCTCCTTTTCTTAAGGATCATATCCCTTGAGAAGTGGAGCTAGAAACATCCTCATCCTCCCTATAAATTCAGCATAGGAATAAAGGAGACTTTTGAGACTTTTGGGATTAGAATTTGTAAACTCACGATACTGGTTTTGGGTCTAAAGAGCTTGTCATCAAGGGAAGGAAAGGATACCATTGGAAGAGGCTTACGACATCAAGGCTCAGGTTGTAAGATTTCTCTTTATAATTCTTGATAATACATATGGATCTCTTTTTCTCATTGTGTTGTTTTTAGACTCGTTGAAACAATTTCAATTCTTAATCTTCTTCATCATTAAGCTGAACTGGTGTTTTTTATTATTATATATTGCAAGTGCTTTGATTCTTTGCATGTTTGTGATTGCACGTTATTCTCAGCATTGAAGGATTTCTTTGGAGTGAAAGGAAAAGGTCTACATCAAACATCTCATTGAAAGGTAGGAGCATAACCTCCTCATTTATAAGTTATAATAAATTGAATGCTAATAGTTTAGAGAAAGAGGTATTCAAATGGTTGCTTGTTTCTAGTTATCTGTTGGGATACTAGGGAGATCGCTCCTGTCCGCAAGAGGGATTTATCCAGAAAACAAATTGGCGAATCGACTGGGAATCAAACCCAGAATCTCTGGTTTAATGGACCAGAGATATGCCCTTGTAGTTTATGCTTGGGGGGCATTGAAACTTATCTTAAGCACAATTTTCTCTATTTCAAGCTTGTGTAAAAATGAAACCACTATCAAGCATAGTTTTCCTTTGTTTCAAGCTTGTATTAAAATGAAACTTATCTCGAGTCCATTTTGGTTATTATTTTCAAGACTCGTTAAACTCATGAAAATCCCAAGATTCTTTTGTTATCTTTTCATTCTCGTAAAACACATGAAAATGCCAAGTTCTTTCCATCTTTTCCTGCTCGTAAATTAAATTTAAAGTCGGCCATACGAGTATAATTTTATCACTTTTTCAGACTCTCAAAAAACATGAAAAAAAAAACCTTAGAGTTCTCTTTTAAGACCTTTTTAGACTCTCTAAACATGAAAATATTGTCGAGCACTTGACTATTTGAACTCGTTAAAATAAATGAACAATCGTCTATTCAGTATAATTTTACCCCTTTTCTAGACTGAACTAGACTAATTACAAAAAGGTATACGTTGACTAAGCATGGTAAATAGAGTTCTCTCCTACATTATCTTATCATTTTTCAGGTTTGAGAGACTAAATTTACAAAAAAGAACACTGTGGAGTTTACTCATGTTTTTCTCTTGACTTGCTAAAACTGAAAAATATCGAGTTTTACTTTTCTGGGCTCGTTAAAACTTTACGTTGAAAGAATAACATGAGTTTTCTTTTGTGTCTTTTCAAACTCTTTAAAAAGTAAAACGACATCGAGTTACCCCTACATTGGACTCGTAAAAACTTAAATAATGCACGACTTATCGATTACAACAGGACCGAACCACTCCTTCCTAGGGTTTGTTAAAAATACTTAGAAGGATTTGTTCGAAGGATGAGCTTGTAAAAACAAGAAAATTTTATCCTCAAGCTTGAAAAAAATAAAGAGGTACCTGCTAGTAATGGTGGGGGAGGAATTGAGAAAAATGTGAAAAATCCTAAATCTAGATTCCTACTGCAACAAATCTGAATTAATTCTCCTATTATTTTTCATAATTATTTCATTACAGTGAAATATCGAAGTAATTACTGAAGCAGTCTACACAAATGATGTTGTATAATAAATCCAAGTGCCGAAACAAACTGAAAAAAATACAATGTAAAACATACACATTTGACATAGTTAAATTTAGACTAAGTCCCTGGAAAAACCCAACTTGGGAAAACCGATGCAGTAGATATGAGGGTTTTGTATTATTAAGCAGCAGAATCTTGAGTAGAACTAGGGTGCCAATATCTAGCTCACCCTTCAGAGAAAATATCGGCAACATCAGAAATTTGAGATATACCTCACTCTGCAAGTCCCCGACTAGTCCTGAGCAGCACTAGTGAAGCCCCTCTCTGCCTCTGCGTCATGCCTACTCTACTACCACGTAAGCCTACATGGGAAAGCTAAGGAATTGTGTCACCTCCTCCTCTGCAACGATCAAGCTGATCTGGAACTGAGCTTTGGCCCTCCTGGCTCAGAAACCTCATATTCCAGCTATCTCTGGATTGAATCTAGAAGGCACTGCGTCACTTCTGCGTGATCCCCTTCAGGGATTGCGTCACCCCTCCAGATGACTGCATTGCCTCTACTGTGTCACTGTTGCCTCTCTCTCTAAAATTTACTCCTGGTCCTCCTGACCAGTTACTGCATTTTCCCCTCTCTAGAACTGATCATTAGATCGAAATTAGTTATCTAGCCCTACCCTAGTGATTCGATCTTGATCAAAAGCTGTGTCTCTCTCACAAGCTTGAAAATGTCAAATGCTCAGTGTATTTTCCATAGGCCCCTCACCCTCCTTCTTATAATATTTCATTGACCCTTCAACGACCAAGATTAAAACAAAATCAAGGGCTAAGATTAACTCGGAGTTGATCCATGACTTTATCTAGAAGATTCACACTTAGTTTAATTAACACCCTTTAATTAATCAGTTTCCCTAATTTTAGACTTAGGAAAATATTAAAAATGATTAATTAATTTAATTAAACTATATCTAAGTGGAATTTTCCAAAATCCTTTCTGGGTATTATGGAATACATGTGTCTTAGCCTATATACAAAATTACAAGGATAGAGCACATTCGATGCTACCATAAATCAACAAAAAATGAACGTTCATTTTTGTATTATTAAAGGCAGTGTGTCGCTCTTGAACATGACACTCCATCACATTTGTATCTGGGTTGGGAAATACATTTTTCTCAAAGTTAATCGAGCCTCGTTGAAATTCTTCAGCTGGTTTTTGGTATTATCATTGATTTAAATGCTACCAAGTCATATGTCGTGTCACCAATATGTTCAAGAGAAGTCCAACCTCAGTAATAATTACCTTGCTATTCATAACCTTCAATCGTGTCAGTCATCCTTGATTCAATCCTAAATCAATTCAAATATTGTTCTTCAAAACTTGACATGAATTTTCGTATCGTGGGCCCTCCTACTACGGATCTCTTCCTATTGACTTCAGCTCATTATCTAGGAATTTGATTTAGAAACCCTTTTTCAGTACCTTGAGATCTGCATGCCTAAATGGCAGGTTTCTCACTTTCGACGATAGGTTCTCATCATTGACCGATAATCAAGTGGTTTGTACCATGTTCGACTTCAAGACATTCACTCGCATGGTTAGATTCGTCCTATGGATCGAGAGATGGAGATCAAGACCTTGGATCTAGTTTCATCCATCAAGGTTGCGTGGAGTTATTAAATGTTCATGATTGTAAATATAGATCCATTGATGGTTGCGTCCATACTATGTCTACTATTGACATGGATCTCTGTGTATTTCCCTACTAGTTCATCGAGTTATTTTTACTCTGAGTATGGGAATGACTACCTTAGTTATTTTTATATGAAAGCATGATATGCTAATCCTTGAATGTTTATTTCAGGTCCTCAACCAATTGGTCTCTGATCCGAACCTTTCACATGATAAAGCGCTTCAGTCATCAAAAAAAAATTTGGCTTTGCAATTTAGGGGACAATCTGTTACATTGAAATTTGTCACCATGACTGTCAATTTGGATATCTCGTCATCTGATGGTGTGTCTCAAGTGAATCCCCTATGAAGCTTGAAGTAAAATAATACCAGGGACAAAAGGAATTTTGGTTTTCACTGTTTAAAAACCATTTTTGAGCACCTGCATGGTTTTCCTGAATGAAACCCGCACATGCACAGTTTTTGTTAACAAAAACTACGTAGATCTGTGCATTTTTTCCACTAAAAAGTGTGCAGGTTTGTTCACGCATGTAAAAATAAAAAAGTATGTTCTAGAAGAATTGGTTGAGGAATCTTATCCAAATTAGAAACCTCGAACCACTACATACCTGCACCTCATCCCTTGGTATATGGAACTAAACTCCTTTTCTTAAAAATCATATCCCTTGAGAAGTGGAACTAGAAACCTCCTCATCCTTCCTATAAATTCAGCATAGGAATAAAGGAATGGGAGACTTTTGAGACTTTTGGGATTAGAATTTGTAAACTCATATTGTTGGTTTTGGGTCTGAAGAGCTTGTAATCAAGGGAAGGGAAGGAGACCATTGTAAGCGGCTTACGACATCAAGGCTCAAGTTGTAAGATTTCTCTTTATAATTATTGATAATGCATACGGATCTCTTTTTCTCATTGTGTTTTTTTTAGACTCATTGAAACAATGTCAATTTTTAATCTCCATGATCATTAAGTTGAACTGGTGTTTTTTATTATTATATACTCTAGGTGCTTTGATTCTTTGCATGTCTGTGATTGCAGGTTCTTCTCAGCATTGAAGGATTTCTTTGAAGCGAAAGGAAAAGGTCTACATCAAACATCTCGTTGAAAGGTAGTAGCATAACCTCCTCATTTATAAGTTATAATAATTTGAATGCTAATATTTTAGAGAAAGGGGTATTCAAATGGTTGTTTATTTCTAGTTATATGTTGGGATACTAGGGAGATTGCTCTTGTCCGCAAGAGGGATTTATCCTGAAAAGATGCTTTGACAATGATTTCAAACTACTCCAGGTCTAAGATAAAACTTCAAAAACAATGTACCTTCAATACTACCGTAAGAACCTTCAAAAAACAACTCAAAAATGTCAAGATAACCTTCAAGTATGCTCCAAAAATTCCGCACAAAACCTTGTACAAATAATGGCTTCAAAATGCCTCCAATGTCTTTCAACACTTGTGCTTCCATAGATCAGCGAACTAAGGCCAAAATTGTGCTCGCAAACAAAAAACTATGCCTGCAACCAATGTTTGCAATACTATGTCACTATAGGTCTACAACAGAAGTGCCTAAATGCCTCCATAGGTTTTAATTCAAATGCCCCACACGTCTTGACTTCTAGACATCACATCCACTCCAAATGGTGCCAAATATTCCAAATCCAATCCACCAAAGGTCAAGCCCAAGTCTAATCATTGGACCTTAACAGATCCAAGCTCTTTCTAAATGCTACAAGTCCAAACTCAAGGGATATTACAGGTTTGTGTTCCTTTTTTGATGTTGCAGGTCTGAAATGGATGGCACAAGACCAAATCCAAGTTGCAGTTCTACAGGATCGAATTGCAGAGCTACATGTCTAAATTATTTAGGGTATGTTGTAATTTTACAAATACAAACTCCAGAAAATAGGTGTATCTACAAGACCAAATTATAAGGTTGTGTTTCTAAACAATGCTCTGAAAAAGCGGTTATTAGAGGTCTACAAAAAATATGAAATTTATTCTACTGCAGTTCTGAAAATATTATTCACAGAGTTCTGCAACAATTTTGGACTTGTCTTCTATAGGTCCAAAAAAATAACTATAGAATCTCGTCCTTTTCTATCCTTTCTAGTTCATGAGTTTTGAACTATTTCTCTTCTTTTATTTATCTTGTGCTTGTATGCATTGATTTGATGGCCTAGAATGATGAACATAACTTTATATTTATAGTGATTTCTATATACGAATAAACATGACTTTTGGGGAGTTATGTGAGCCGACTTAAGTCGGTTAGCAGTCTTTTTTGTTTCGTCTTCAAAAATTATTTTTTCTTTAATGATAAGGTATTATGAGGTGTATGAGCACTCATTGGAAAGATCATAAAGCCTTCTATAAGTTAGTGTAAATAATTTTTCAAGATGTCACCTCTAATGCCGAGAATAATAATTTTCTTTTAATGAAATTATTTTATGACAACCTTTTTAGAGTTTTATGGCATGATCTTTTGAATTAGATATCCTTAGGATTAGGGTATTAAGATTAGGCTTAGGGGTTCATTCATGTATACATAGATTAGGTCAATATAGTCAAATTTTAGGGTTTCATCATGCTAGGGAATATACCTATGTTTCTTTATTTATCCATCAATGCATATTATAGCCACAACATCTTTAATACATTAAGTATTTATTCAACACAACTGGGGCATCATATAAGCATCCATGTTTTAGGGCTTGATCATATAGGACTAAGGGCTTCATTTGTGCATGTAAGATATATGATCCTTTTAGGGCTTAGGGTAGAAAATTATTAGGATCGGGACTTCAAGGGCTAGGGCATCATGGACATTTTTAATAGGGCTTAAACGAGGCTAGGGTACCTAAGACTTATGCTAGGGTTAGGGTTTTCATTTAGGGATAGGGTTTTGTGATCTTCAACAATGCTACAACGTATTGACATCAATGACAACTTTTTCCAACAGAGGATGTTGATGTTTTGATGGGAAGGTCATCATGATGAGGTAAGTCTAATATTAATATTTATTGTTGGTTATCTCATTAACATATTCTTTTTCTACCTAGAAGGATATTGTATGAATACACGATGACAATTGAGCAAGTTCAATTGTATAGATTGAATATATGGTTTTGGCAATCATGTAGTCAAAATGTTTGCATCATCATCTTGGAATTGAAAGGTGGCAGTGTGAAGAGATAACTTGAATTTCAAGTTCGTACAAAGAAGATCACTTTCATGAAGGAGCTATGATTATCTTGAAGATCAATAAGGCTCAATATAATGGCTTCATTCATAATGTCAATTTGAAAGTGATGTGCAAGATTTAACATGTCACAAAATGAAAAGAAGAATATGGCTAAATGATAGATAGACAAGAATAAAGCTCGATACAATGAGATGCTAAGGAAAGAGAGAGCCATGGAGCTATCTCCAGAAATAATAGTTAGTTGATACTCTTATGGAAACAAGCTAGAGAGTTTGTGGTTATGACTTCTCATATTGGAAAAAAGTCAGGTATCTCCTCTATATTTGAGGGGGAGAAAAGGGGTCTCCTTGGACAAGAGCAAGGATCTATTCCCTAATCAAAAGGAAATAGGGATATACTCTCTGGTTAAGAGGGAGTGATGGTGAAAATCACATGTGCATTTTCTTCTTCATGTGTCATGCACTTGACCAAGAATAACAATCGTAAGTGTAAGTGAAGGCCATAAAGAGATAATGGTGAAGGATCAGATAAGCATTTTTGGTTTCCTTGAGGTTAGATAATCCAAGAAAGTAAAGGTACTAAAACTCTTTAAGGATAAGACAAGTATCCAAGATAAAAGTATTTGAAGAGGACCAATATTATTTGAGGATTTAGGATTGGAAATCCAAGATAAGAATAGTCCTAAAAGGACATACCTAGTGAACATTTGGATGGGGTATGTACCTTAGAGGTAGTGCAGTATCACACTTAAAGCTTCTCGACATAATTCTCTCAGATGAAGTTGAGCTTGTCAAGTTAGGCCTTAATGAAAGTGTTACTTATAATGTTGATGCTTACAGTTGGCTTATCAATCCTACTTTTATTATGATAACTCCTTAGTTTGAGAATTATGTTGTATTGGTTGTAGAATTATGTATACCTCCTTAGATAAGAGGGAGTGTTAGAAATATAACTAGTTTCCATATTCATAATTTTTTTTGTACTCATTTCAATATGTATCTTATGTAACAAACATATGAAGAAAATAAAAATTGTTATTTTAAAGCATGGGTTTCATTCTTCTTATTGATGGTCTTCTAGGTAAAAGTAGACTCTTCATTCTTCTAGGGTTTTTTAGGTCATAGGATATATTCTCATAAGTTAAGAGATTCAACATCATGATTATAAGCCCCTTTCAGGAAGGATGTACCTGTTGATTGGTGGTTGTCATTGATGTCAACCCGAGCAGCACCAGGAGCTACCCCAATCTTCCATGGAAAATTTGACATGGCAATTCATGGAATTTTGTGTCAATATCTTTCTCAATAGATTCTCCTTGTTGATATGTTTCCATTGATATATGGTACGCCCAGTGGTTCCTTCTGGTTTAAGAGAAAATTGAGTTTAAAGTTTAAGACCTAGTTTTGTGGGCTAAAACTTGAGAGGGTAGAGACATGACACGTTATTCACCAACTGTTGTCAATATATCACCACATATAAATTGAATAATTTCAAGAATCAAAGACAATAAATCAACCATTGAATTAATACACTCATGTGTTACATGCGAGCACACCAAAAAAAAGGGTTAGTACATTCTTTCCTTTGTATTTAAACAAACAAATAAATAATGATTACTAAATTAAATTAAATTTATTAATAATAAAATCTGTTTAAAACATCCTAAAATAATTAGCTAATAAAACCAAATTCATCGTTGCTTAGGGCTTGGTATAACCACATAATAATGTTTCATTTCATTAAATAAGGTCCTTCAACAAAACACTCAATGCATAAGTCAACATCTAACCGCTTGCTTAGGGCTTAAGGTGATTTATTATTTAGTTAAGAAAATAATTTTCTTTTACTCCAACGTCTAACTTAAGAAGCCCTTTCTAAGTCCTCTAACGACTCATCAAAAAAATCTATAAAAGGACACCTCAACGAATATCTTTGGAAAGACCACTCTAAAATAGTTCTGTAATTTCATTTGACCCATACGCAAGGCAAGAGAGATCCAAAGATAGGGTTCGGTTAGGTGAAGTCTGAGATTTGTTGAAGGACTCTTTTTCAAGAAGAGCGAGGTCGTTGCAGAACTTTTGTTTCTTTTTGTTGGGTAGCATTCGATGCCATAGGATCATCTCTTAAACAACGAAAATACTACTGGAGTTTATGTTCTTTGCTTTTGAACTTGGGATTCATTTTAGTATTATATTATTGCAGATCCGACATCTTTTCATTGTACAATGGAAGACTTTTTGGGTTGAATATTTTTTTTGGAACTTGAGATTCGCTTTGGGTTTTTTCTATTGCAGGTCCCCTATATTCTTTCATCCTCACATAATAGGTCTATGGAAGGTCTGCTTGACCTCCTTCTCTGTGGTTTGAAAGAGGCAAACTTGATGAATTAAGGGTGATATATCTATATTAAAATCCACTAGTGATCACAACAACGAGAACCTACAACACTTTTATATAAGCCATAATTGAATTCCATTTTCATAAGCCATAATTGAAGTTTTAATCTTTATTTGCATAATTAGTATTACAGTAAACTTCGCTTCAGTACTGGAGAAGTCAGACTTGTTAATAGATGATCTCTCTCTGAGATTGGAACAACTAGATGATATGATTTGATGAATTGAAGTGACACTCTTTCGATCTTCAATTAAAATCGGAAGTTTGATGGAATTAATTGTAACCTATGGACAGCCCTTGAATATGGTTGATGTCTTTGCGTCTTCCTACAATAGAGATTGTTACAAAGTAAAGACACAATTATATATACATCCATGTGTCAATTGTCAGTAAGAATAGGACGTCAAGAATCTACACCAAATAGTCTTTTAGTAGTAGCATAAGTCAGAATAGTTTCATTATTGAAGGTTGAACATTCTCATCACTAAGGGAAGAATTGTTACATCACCAAGAGAAGTAGCAACAAAAAATAACATCAGAAGTCAAGAACAAAAGCAACATCACCAAGAACAGAGGCAACATCATTAAGAGAAGATTGAATCCTTGTCATCACCAGTGAGAATTATTCACAAACACATCTCAAGTACGTATTGTAATCATTTAATTATGTACTTTCACTATGATGGATTTACATGTGTATTGCAGGCAAAGGTAAGTTGAAGGGCTTTTTTTTTATCGGTTTGGGATTGGGTCTTGTTTGGGAAACTTTGTATGAAGGTAGAAGAAGACATACAAGAACTTGAATTATCAAATCATCACCTCTTGAAGGCAACATTGCAACAATGACAATTATTGGAGACATAGCAGCTATACTTGTCACATCATCAACATTGTCCATGTGTTAAGAAGAATTGTCAAGGTCAAGAGTCAAATCATTATACCTGGGCATTGTCCATGTGTTAAGAAGAATTGTCAAGGTCAAGAGTCAAATCATTATACCTGGGCCATTATCCCTGGTATGGGAGCCCATATTTTGTAAAGAGTCAAGTTGCCTAAGAGTTGTAAAAGACATTCTTGGGGAGAGTCAGTCTTAATTGTCAGTGTCTGTCGAGGTAAGGGTATGGTCCTAGTATTGTCTATCATTTATTGAAAATCATTGTAACGTGGATCATTGTCCCTGGTATGGGAGTCCACATATTTTATTCTATTTTGTATTTATAGGGTAGTAGGGTGGTGTTAGGCTGGGGAATGAATTCACCTTCAGGTTGGAGACTGCAAACACTTCAGGGTGGTAGGGTGGTGCTAGGGTGAGATGTGGCTCACTTGGGTGTTGGGGCATCCTTTCAGCTGACTTCTGATAAAACCAAGACGTTGTGGCGTCCTTCCAGTGTGAGTTGGAGAAGAATTATTTTCTAGAGTTCTAGAAAGTTGTAGCTTTGTTTTCAGTTGGGGTTGAATATTGAAGAACTTATTAGAAAAGTGTTCAATAGTTTTTTACTCGGAGGGGGTTTTCCACCTAAAAATATTGTGCCTACTATCTCTATTTTTCATTGTTGTTTACTGCTCTTACTGAATAATAATAATAAGAATAAGAATAACTGAATATTAGATAATTCTCTGAAAAATATTATTAAAGTGCTAATTGCTAAGAAATATTGATTCACCCCCCCCCCTCCCCCCGCCTCCTCAGTATTTCCAACTATTGGTATCAAAGCTTGGTTCCTTCAGTAGCAGTTTAACAACTGGAAGGATATCATGGAGTACACCAAGAATAGAGTGCCTCTGTTTAATGGAGATAAACATGCACTATGGAGCGGAAGGATGCAAGTCCATTTACTTGCACAAGGATATCAAGTTTGGGAAATAGTCGAAAAGGGCTATAACGCTACATCATATGAACAAGGTAAGAAAAATATCGTAAATGATGTTAAAGAAAAGGATCTTATTATAAGTAGACTCACTCAATCTGTGTATTTTAGGGTATTGGGCTATAAAACAGCTAAGGAGCTATGGGACAAGCTTCAAATATATATATGTAGGAGACTCAAAGGTCAAGGAAGCAAAACTTCAAATTTACAGAGCACAATTTGAACAACTAAGGATGAAAGAAGATAAGAACATTTCAAATTAATTTCAACATGTAGATGAAATAAAATATGCCTTGGAAGGATTAGGAGAACCATTTGACAAGAAGGTCATTGTTCAGAAAGTCCTCATAACTCTTCCATCAAGATTTAATCCTAAGGTTTCAGTATTAGAAGATAGATCAAATTTAAGCAACTTGAGTATGGATGAACTACATGGGATACTTACAACTTATGAAACGAGGATTGAAGAAGAATATGGTCCATCTAATATAGAAACAACATTCACAACATCCAAGAAGACCAGGAAGGGAAAACAAATACTCAAACCTAGATCTAGTTGTTGCAAAGAGGAGGAGGAAGAAGAAGAACTTTCAAATGAAGAATTTGTGTACATTACGAGGAAGATGAAAATAGGAACATGTAAGTATAAAGTCAAAATTTCATTAGTATGTTTTAACTATGGTGAGATAGGTCATTTTTCTACTAATTTCCCTCATAAGAACAAAGCATTTACAAAAGGAAAGACATGTCAAAGAAATTTCAACAACCAAGGTAAGAAGAAAGGGTCTAAGAAAAACTTCCTCTCCAAGGAAGATAGTTCCTCATATGAAGAAGAAAGTGACAGTGATGAAGAAAACAAAGAAAGAGTATTATTTATGGCTAAGCATAACAAGGTGGAAACATCTGACAAAGAAGAAGATGAAGAAGAAGAAATGACTGAAATACAATTTCAAAATGAAGTTGCCAGAATTATAAAAGAACTCAAAGCAGAAAGGAAAAATGTTAATTCTGGAAACTGAATTGAAGGAGGTAAAGAATCTCAACAATAGGAATGAAGAAGAAATCATCAACCTCAGAGTAATGTTAGAAGAAGCCAAAATAATTGAAGAATCAAACAAGGATGAGTTAAAAGAAAGTAACGAGGCAAGGGAAGAACTAAAAGCCCAAATAATATCTCTTCGAAAGGAAGTAAAAAGGGGAAATGTTCTGCAAAATTTTGCTAACAGTGATAAAACTTTGGATGAGCTCATCAGCAGCAAAAGTTCATACGGTGACAAGACTGGTCTAGTCTACAAAGAAATTCTTGAAAAGGGTTCAAACTCCTTTCTGACCGAAAGGGAAAATGCATAGGGATATACCAAGCAAGGATGTTTCCCAAAAGAATCAAAGGTTCGCGATATACAAGAAGGCTATTGGAAAACGATTCCATGAAGAAGGTTTACTCCCAGGTATCAACCCACCTTTTATGATTTTTATTATTCATGCAGAAAAATTGGGTATAAAGCTATAGAATGTCGTACTTATGAAAGCAACTTTGGAAGATAGTTTAGGAATATCTATTCCAAAAATCCGCAAGAAAACTTTAGGCAAAATTACAACATATTTGAATATTTAAGAAATGTTGTAGAATGCTATAAATGACACAACTTTGGACATTTGGCTAAGGATTACAGGTTTATGCTCCCCTCAAGGGAATCACATCAAAATTAGAATGAACAAGTCTGGAAGAAGAAAACTTAAAGGTGTGCTCTTCCATTAAAGGCTCAAAGTAAAAAGAATGTTTGGTATGTCAATAACGGATGTTCTACACATATGACTAGAGATCGGAATAAATTTATATCTTTAAAGGAAAGAAAAGATGGAACAATATCCTTTGGAAATGAGGATCTTCAAATGTCATAGGAATAGGTACTGTCAAGCTTGGAAGAAAGGATTCTATAGCAAAAGATGTGCTTCTTGTTGAAAATATGAATCACAATTTTCTAAGTGTAGGTCAAATGTGTTATCAAGGACACACAATGTTATTTGACTCAAAGAAATATGAAATAAGAAAATAAAAATTTGGTCAACTTGTGGCTACTTCAAGTAGAGCTCCAAATGACATATACACCTTTGATGAGGTTGTTAAAGGGTGTTTCTTGGAAAAAGAAGATGAGAGTTGGCTATGGCATAGATGAATGGGACATATAAACAATGAAAAACTTGTTAGTATTAGAAAAAAGAAAGTTGTGAGAGAAATGCCATTGATTTCAAAACCAGCCAACGTTGTATGTGAACATTGTTGGCATGGCAACCAGTCAAAATTCGAATTCAAGGCAAAAGAACACTTCACATCACAACCATTGGAATTAATACATACTCATCTATGTGGACCAATGAGGACTAAAGGATTGAATGGTGAATTATATTTTATGCTAATGATAGATGATTATACTAGGATGGCCGATGTTAGTTTCTTGAAGAAAAAATCTGAGGCATTTCAAGATCTACATGGAAATGGTTGAGAATGAAACTGACTTAAAACTTTAATGTTTGAGATTTGATAATGGCAGAGAATTTATCTTCAAAGTATTTCAACATTTTTGTGAAGAAACTAGAATAAAAGACAATTCTCAACAACGAGAACACTGAAACAAAATGGAGTTCTTGAAAGGAAGAATAGAACTTTACAAGAAATGGCCATAACAATGCTAAATGATTCAAAATTATATGAAAATTTTTATGTTCAAGTAGTTGGTACAATTGTATTTATTTTGAACATAAGTCTGCTTAGAAACAATTGTGATAAGATTCCATACGAACTTTGCAAAGGAAGACTGACAACTGTCAAATATTTTAGGGCATTTGGAAGCAAATGCTACATTAAAAGAGGATATCAAAAATTAGGAAAGATTGATTCTCGAGTAGACGAAGGTATTTTTTTTGGTTATTCACGCAAAATAAAAACTTATAAATGTTACAATCATAGACTTAAATGAATATTTGAAAGCATCAATGTAACATTTAATGAAGATTATGGGTCAAAGGTTAATGGGGAAGCTCCTCTTCAAGCAAATCAAAGATACACAAGTCAAAACCAGAGAAGGTCAAAGAAGAAGTCCCAGAGAAATCACAAGTGAATAAGGAAATAAATACCAACCAGGAAGAGATATGAGATGAACAATAGTTTGAACAAAAAACACCCCCAAAACCCCCCAAGAATGGTATCATAAGAATCATCCATCAAACCAAATCATTTGGGATCTAATGAAGGAATAGGAACTAGAAGAAATTGACAAATTTGTGCACCAAAAAAAGCCCATCTTACTCTCTTAGCTACATTTGAGCCAAACAATTTTGAAGAAGCAAATCAAGATGAACATTGGGTAGCTTCTATGAATGAAGAATTGGATCAAATTGAGAAGAATGACACTTGGGAATTGGTCCCACGACCAAAAGATAAAAATGTCATTGGGACAAAATGGGTTTTCAGGAACACGTTAAATGAGGATGGATAGGTTACCAGGAACAAGGCAAGGTTGGTTTGCAAAGGATATGCACAAGTCAAAGGAATTGATTTTGAGGAAACATTTTCTCCCATTGCTAAAATGGAAGCTATCAGGATGTTCTTGGCTTATGCATGTTCAATATTTTTTTTTTATCAAATGGACATGAAATCAACATTTCTAAATGGAGAATTAGAAGAAGAAGTATATATAGAACAACCTGAGGGATTTTTGCTGACTGACAAGAAAGATTATGTTTGCAGGTTAAAGAAGGTGTTGTATGGTCTCAAACAAGAACCCATAGCATGGTATGTTTGCCTTGACAAGTATTTGAAAAAACAAGGATTCATGAAAGGAGGCCCTGGACAGCAACCTTTATGTAAGGATTGAACATGATAGTCTGATGATTATTAAAGTGTATGTGGATGATATAATATTCGGGAGTGATGATAACAGATTAAGTAAAACGTTTGTTGCAAATATGAAGAGTGAGTTCAAAAGTTGACTACTTGGTGAGTTGACATACTTTTTGGGACTTCAGATATCTTAGCAACACAAAGGAATATTTATCTATCAAACCAAATATATCAGAAATGTTGAAGAAATTTCAAATGGAAGATTGCAAGCTAGTTCTCACTCCAATGGTGATAAGCTGCAAGTTTAGCATAGATGACTCATCCAAAGATGTGGATTAGAGGATGTATAGATCTATGATTGGTAGTCTTCTATATGTAACAAATTTTGGGCCAGATGTGATGCAGGAAGTTGGGAAAGTTGCAAGATTCGAAGCAATACCAAAGGAATCCCACATCATTGCGGTAAAAAGGATTTTTCGATATCTCAAGGGAACAAAAAAATATGGACTATGGTATCCTAAATGAAATGAGATAACCATCGAAGCTCATATTGATGCAGATTGGGTAGGAAGTGTTGATGATCGTAAGAGAACTAGTGGAGCAGGCTTCTATCTAGTTGTTTGTCTTGTTTCGTGGTTGAGCAAGAAGAAATCTTCAATCTCATTACCCACAGTGGAAGCAGAATACATAGAAACAACAAATTGTTGTACCCAAGTCCTCTCGATGAAACAAACCTTACATGATCTTCAAGTAAAGTGTGATGAGCCCATTCCAATCATCTGCGATAACACCAACGTCATCGGTATCTCCAAGAATCTAGTGATTCATTCAAAAACAAAACACATTCTGATCAAGTACCATTTTTTTAGAGAACAGGTTTCTGAGAAAAAAATCAAGGTTGAATACATAGGGATGAAAGAACAAATCATTGACATCTTTACCAAAACCTTTACCACGTGAGGAATTTGAGTATCTTCTCCATAAGCTTGGGATTCTCCCAAGTTCCCATTAGAATATTCTTTATCTAGTCATGTAGATAGGGGGAGTTGAGGTAGGTTACAGGTCTGCAGGAAAGGTAGGTTGTCAAGGGGAGTTACCCTTTTCCATTGATTTCAAAGGGGGAGAAAGCATTAAGAATGTTAGAATCATGATGTTAAGGGGAGTTTATGATCGTAGGGGGAGTACTTGTGTTGCCACCATTACTAAAGGGAGAGATTGTTGATAGGTGGTTGTTATTGATGTCAACCCAAGCAACACCAGGATTTACCTTGATCTTCCATGACAAATTTAGCATGGAAATTCATGGAATTTTGTGTCAAGATATTTCTTGATTCATTCTCCTCGTCAAGATGTTTCCATTGATATATGGTACACCTCGTTGTTCTTTCTAGTTTAAGAGAAAATTGAGTTTAAAGTTGAACACCCAGTTTTGTGGGCTAAAACCTCTAGGGGTAGAGACATGGCACCTTATTCACCAACGGTTTTCAATATATGAGAGGGATACTTACTGTAATCTCACCATGTATAAATTGAATAATTTCAAGAATAAAAAATAATAAACCAATCATTGACTTAATACACTCATGTGTTACCTGTAAACACACCAAAAGAAGGGTTAGTACATTCCCTCCTTAGTATTTAAACAAACAAATAAATAATGATTACTAATTTAAATTAAATATATTAATAATTAAATGGGTTTAAAACATCCTAAAATATGTACATAATAAATCCAACGTCATCCTTGCTTAGGAATTGAGATAACCATTTAATAATGTTTAATTTTTTAGAATAAGGTCCTTTAACAAAACAATAAATGCATAAGTCAACATCTAACAGCTTTCTTAGGGCTTAAGGTGATTTATTATTTAGTTAAGGAAATAAATTTCTTTTACTCCAACGTCTAACTTAAGAATCCTTTTCTAAGTCCTCTAACGATTCATCAAAAAAATATATAAAAGGACACCTAAATGATTATCAACAGACATAGCTTTAATGTGATATCCCAAAAGGGAGAATGCAATAATACTAAAACACAATAGATGAACGACAGCAAAGTAAACAATTAATATAAATACAACATCAGAATGTACAGAGAAGCTGAGCCATTTTATTAATATAAAGATCGATAAAATAGTACAACAGTGCTCAAAATATGAGACACTCAAGCCAAAGAGGGCCTAGAATGGCCCTGAAATGATCCCACAAAAGGGACTTCTGGACTGCTGGAAGGGAAACTACGTTGTCCCTGTTGCAACTGTTGGGACTGCAATTGCCGGAAAAATTTAAAGTTAGATCTAGGCAGTTATGGAGCTCCGATGATGCTGAAAATTTAGATTTGGGCTCTATGATGGATACCCAAGATAACCCAGAAAGGATTTTCCAGATCTATGAATCTAAAAAAATCACCTCTTAGGGTTCCACTATACAACTGCTAGGTATGCAAATCTGAAGCATAATCTAATGAAATATGGCTGCAATATGATGTATAATCAGATATATGCAAGAAGGGTTGATCCCTTCACTATGTCCTTGGGCTAAAAGCTCAAGATCTAGTTGCTCTTTCCTCCTCCACTAAATGTGGCTGTTGAATAAACTATAAATTTAGATAATTGAATTGTCAAGGAGGGAGAGAATCAAGCCTGCTGCTAGATATGTCAAATCAGCTCCGGAATGATGGAAAAATTGAATACAAGGCGAGGATATGGTCCCCCACAGGATTTCCAGCTGAAATACTGGAAAATCCCTTCCTCCTTCAAATCTACAGGACTAGACTACACAACCCTTGAGGGGACTACTACTACATGGAGGTAAAATAAAATGGTCTAAATGTTGGATATAGATCTGCTGCTCCTAAAAGACTGAACATGAAGACCATGGTGAAAGGATGAATCCTCCATCGATTTCCTAGCTGGAATGCTAGAAACAACCTCCTGAAGATGGCACCAATGCCTGATGAGGAATGTAGCTCAATAGAAACCTTCCCAGAGTAGGCACTCGAAGTCCCCCATGGGTAAGGCTGGGATTTCCACTCGGAAACACCCTGTGCTAAAAAACACTACAGAATTAGTTAAACAACATAAGCATGCATATAAATGTCAACTAACAAATCTAGATATAAACAGATTGGAAATAATAATCTAAATCTTTCCTTCTATTGTGCATTCATCTTCATTATATAGATTGTGAGCCTTCCATAGCCTAGGCCCACCTCATAACTACGCTGCCTATGTGGCCACTAGCCTCCATGAAGACTGTGTTGTCTCTCCATGATATCCATCATGTTTTGCATTAAATTACTATTCTCTCCATCATGTGTGCATTAGATGCACCACTTCCTCCACTATTTCATCATAAGTGCCTTATGATAGTACTTTGAATGCACTATGATCTTCGTTGACCTCCTCCAAGATCCTCATGATTTTACATTAAAGATCCATGATCTCCACTACTCCATAATGTAGATCTAGATCTAAAATATCCACATACACACATCAAAAGTGGATTTTATTCATCTTTGGGGTTTGTGGGTCCCTCCACCCTCTTATTTACTTAGTTAATTAAGAAAAGTAAGAACTCTAATATTCCAATTATCTGATGGAAAATTAGGAATATTACATTTAATAAATATCTTTGGAAAGACCACTTTGAAATAGTTCCGCAATTTCATTCAACCCGTATGCAAGGAAAGGTAGATCCAAAGATAGGGTTCGTTTAGGTGAAGTCTGAGATTTGTTGAGGCACTCTTTTTCAAGAAGAGTGAGGTTGTTGCAGGACTTTTGTTTCTTTCTGTTGGGTAGCTTTCGATGCCATAGGATCATCTCTTAAACATAAAAAAGAACTCTGGATTTTAGGTTTCTTAATTTTGAACTTGGGATTCGTTTTAGTATTATCTTATTGCAATTCCAACACCTTTTCATTGGACAATGGAAGACATTTTGGGTTGAATATGTTTTTTGGACTTTGGGATTCACTTTGGTATTTTTCTCTTGCAGGTCCCCTAAATTCTATCATCCTCACGTAATAGGTATATAGAAGCTCTGCTTGAACTCGACCTTCTTTAGAGCACCTCTCTCTAATCTAGCGAAGTCCCAGCTTCATTAAAGTCTCCATCCAGTGCATAATGTTGACACAGTTCTAAGCATAACTTTACAAAAGATTACTTTACCATCCCTTCTCTGTGGTTTGAAAGAAGCAAAATTGATGAAGTAAGGGTGATATATCTATATTAAAAATTACTCATTATCACAATAATGAGAACCTTCAACACTTTTGTATAAGCCAGAATTGAAGTCCATTTTCATAAGCCTGCAATATAAAAGTGTTAATCTTCATTTGTAGAATTAGTTTTACAGTAAGCTTGGCTTCAGTACTTGAGAAGTCGAAATTGTCAATAGATGATCTCTCTCTGAGATTGGAACAAGTAGATGATTTGATTTGATGAACTGAAGTGACAATCTTTCGATCTTCAATTAAAATATGAAGTTTGATGGAATAAATTGTAACCTATGGCCAACCCTTGAATATGGTTGATGCTTTTGCGACTTCCTATAGTAGACCTTGTTACAAAGTAAAGACACAATTATATATGCATCCATGTATCAATTTGTCAATAAGAATAAGACTTCAAGAATCTATACCAAATAATATTTTAGTAGCAGCATAAGTCAGAACAGTTTCATTATGTACTTTTGCTATGATGTATTTACATGTGTATTGCAGGCAAAGGTAAGTTGAAGGGTTTTTTTTTTTTTTTTTCCAGTTTGGGATTGTGACTTGTTTTTAGGTATAAGAAGACATACAAGAACTTGAAGTATTAATTCATCATCTCTTGAATTCAACATTGAAACAAGGACATTTCTTAGAGATAGAGCAACTATACTTGTCACGTTGTCAACATTTGTCCATGTATTAAGAAGTAATGTCAATTTCAAGAGTCAAATCATTGTAATTGGGCCATTATCCCTAGTACGGGAGCCCATATTTTGTAAAGAGTCAAGTTTCCTAAGAGTTTTAAAAGACATTGTTGGTTAGAGTCAGTCTTATTGTTAGTGTCTATCAAGATAAGGGTATGGTTCTAGTATTGTCTATCATTTATTGAAAATAATTTTAATGTGGATCATTGTCCCTGGTATGGGAGTCAACATATTTTATTCTATTTTGTCTTTATAGGGTGATAGGGTGGTGCTAGGCTGGTGAATGAAATCACCTTCAATTTGAAGCCTATAAACACTTCATGGTGGTAGGGTGGTGGTAAAGTGAGTTGTGGCTCACTTGGGTGTTTGGGCATCCTTTCAGATGACTGCTGATAAAACCAAGATGTTGGGGCATCCTTCTAGTGTGAGCTGGAGAAGAATTATTTTCTAGAGTTATATGAAGTTGTAGCTTTCCTTTTTCAGTTGGGGCTGAAGATTAAAGAACTTATTAGAAAAGCGTTTGATGGTTTTTTACCCAGAGGGGGTTTTCCACCTAAAAATATTGTGCCTATGTCTCTATTTTTCATTGTTGTTTACTACTCTTACTGAACAATAATAATAATAACTGAAGATTAACTAATACTCTGAAATACTGATTCAACCCCCCTCTCAGTATTTCCAACAATACCTTGTAAAAGAATTTATTTTTAGTCTAGAAGGTCCCGGAAACCTCAAAAGTAGAAGTCGACCTAAACAAGAGAATTCAATACCTTGGAAAGGATATAAATACAAGCAACTTCGACCTCATTTGACACACTCACTCACACACATTCATTCTCCCAAGAACGGATTAAATTTAAAGCTGGAAGAAGCATGAAAAGAAGAGGGAAGGTCTACAAGGAAAGAAGAATCCAAGAAGAAGGAAAGTTGTTTTTGGGCTCTATGTCTCTCACACATGCAAAATATAGGGTTTCTGTAGCGTCCAAGAAGGCCAAAATCATAGGTCTGAATTGCAGGAGATCAAGTTGCGGGATCGAGTTGTTAGAAGAGTGAATACTCTTATTTGACTTCATTGACCTGGGAAGTATTTCCTTGCTCAAAGAAGGATATCTTGAAGAAATTCCTGAGGGTTTATGTAGCATCTGCAGGGTCAAAGTTGTAGGGTCGAAGTTGGGGATCGAATTTGTAGTTAGAATTTGGCTGATACAAGATTGAGTCTTGTTTATTTGATCCTATTGCAAGGGTTTCTTGAAGGGCTGACTTGATACTTGGAGGAAGGACTTGGTCTAGGGTTTGGGGCTTGGTTGTCTCATTTGAAGCAAATTATATAAGAGAAGAGAATTTTTCGGGTTTTCCCCTTGGAGGGGTTTTTCCCTGACTTAGAGCCTAATTTATGTGTCTATTGTCTTTAATGTATTGCTCTTGATATCTGTTTGATGAAAATATCTAATAAATAAAACAGAAGAAGATAATTAAATATCACAAGTAAATATTAAGGAGAAGGGAAAATCTAAATTAATAGTTTCCATATTAAATTTTCCAACATTTTACTGAGCATTGTAAAAGGGTCATGTTCCCTATTATGGGAGCCCTAGATTCTTGTTGAAGGACTAATAAGAATTGTGTTTTCAAGATGAAATTTTGTGTTTACTGTGCATGATTTAATTGTTAGTTACTTAAGTCTTGTTGTGCTAAATTTATTTTTGGTTAGACACATCACTATGTTTCAACTCATTATTTGTGTAAAGTTAATAGGAAGTTGCTACCATATATGGTGTATGTGTGTGTGTGTGCACTAATTCTAGTGTCGGGTGCTAGATTTGCCCAAAATCTAACAAAAATGATTTTGGCATTTTTGTATAAGAAGAAGATGACTTTTAAAGACCTGAAAATGATGTTAAATTTGATAACACTATCATCAAAATTAAGAAGGTGATGCTTCAGTAAAATAAAAAATTAATATTAAAGATGCAAAATGAATCTGACGAAGTTATCACAGATAAAAATGAGGAAATTTCCTACTTACAAAGTCACAATCATAAGTTACTTACACAAGTCAAGAAGTCCAAGGATATGAAGCCATTAGGGGATTTTGAGGTCTAAATTGGGCTTCCTAAAATTAAAAAAAAACTATGATTAAAAAAAAAGATGAAAGAAAACTATTTTTTTTAATTATTTTAAGACCTATTCCCTTATAGGTTTACTAAAATGTCAAGTATGGGCACCTATTGGATGGGGAATTAAACTCTACATGCTATGAATACCCACTCTACATACTTTTGAGTAAACCTACACCGACAAAAATTAGAATACATAAAAAAATATGCAAAAACATGTTTATTCATGCATTTTCAATTTATTTTGATGCAGGTCTACTCAAAAGTATACAAAGTGAAACATGTTTTATTAATTTTTTCAACGTGGGTCTACTCAAATATATGCAGAGTGTGTATTCGTTGATGTAGAATTTAATTCCACATTCAACGAGTGCTTACACTTGAAAACTATGTAAGCCTATAAAGAGACAAGTCAAAAATACAAATAAAAAAAGCTATTTTATTTTTTCTCAAAAAATATGTACCCTTGCAAATGACATCTTCATCTTAAATCTTACTGGTTTTTTAAAATTGGTTTTGTTAGTATATTTTTTGTTTTGAGACCCAATTTTTACCTCAAAATTCCCCTAATGCGAGTAATACAAAATGAAAACAAGAAAATAAATATTTTGAGAAGCTGCTCAAGGAAGACCTATCAAACAAGATGAAAATTCTTGCTTGAAGACCCTCAATAAAAAATTGTTGGAAGAAATTTGAACAATAAAACTAAGAATCTTGAGTATCAAAATTTGAGTATCAAAACTTTAAAGATAAAATCGATGACTTAGAAGTTGAAGAATTTCATGTTTCAAGAATCATAATCAAAATTTACTTAGAGAAATTAAGAAACATAAAAATGATAAGTAGACATTAGAGAACATAATAGAACAAATTACTCAAAAGGAAGCATCAAAGTCTTTAGGTGAAAAAGACCAAGTGGGAAAAAGGGGAACAAATGTAGATTTCGTTAATACTAGGACTAAAAGAAATGTTAAACCAGGTGAAGAAAAACATATTTGGATATTGGAATACAAAGGATGAGAGTTCCAAGTGAAGATCCAATAATCAATAAAGAAACACTAAGACGTGAAGAAGAGATTATAGCTAAAGAAACCAAGAAAATGCTACAAACATGATAAGGGAAAGTCATGCTACAAATGTTGAAATATGTAACTAGGTCTAGTCTTCATAATGACATATGTAATCTTGATTTTATGTATTTGATGTAAAGAGAAAAATAAAATTATTATTTTTATTCTTGAGGCTTGGGTTTCATGTTGAAGGGAAATTTAATGTTCGGTCAAGCACCCAATGAGTGCTTCTAGGGCTTATCATTAAGTCTACAAGTCAATTGAGTCGTTGTCATGTATGGAAGACCCTTTTGGGCATGTTACATATTGTAAAGAAAATTTATTTGAGTAAAAAATAGAGTCAAAGACACTCCCAGACCTTGTTAAACAAGTATCAAAAGTCATCCAACATGAAGGAGCGTGTTGGCCTTAGGAAAGGATATCTGACACCTTGTGAAGCCTATATATATAAGAGCCTTCGACCTCACTTGGAGAGAACTCACTCACCATAAGAAGTTCTATCAAGGAAGAGGAGAGCGAAGAAGACGAAGACAAAATGAATGAAATTTTGAATGTTATTTTTGGGCTAAGTTCTCCTCACACATGCGAAAATTAGGGCAACCTTACTACAACAAAGTCAACGTGCAGGAAAGTTGCTGGGAAATTGAAAGTACTGAAAACCTAGGCAAGATGAAGTGCTAGAAAGTTTTTGGACAAGTCGAAGTACTGGAAAGTTGTTGGGAAAGTCGAACTGGTAGGTGTTGGAAAGTTGTTGGGCAAGTTAAGGTGTTGGAAAGTTTCTAGCAAGTTATTGGGGGTCAAAGTTGTTTGAAGCTGTTGGGTCGAAGTAGATGGAAATTGTCAAAGTTGCTAGAAGCTGCTAGGTCAAAGTAGCTGAAAGAAGGTTCATTAAGAATAATTTTGACTTGGCCTTGGAGGGGTCTTGGTCAAGGGTCATAGGTCTTGGAATTTGTCATTTGAAGTTCTATAAGAAGAGAAGAGTTCTTGTCGGTTTTCCTCTCAAAAGGAGAGGTTTTGTCCCTGGTTGATTGCCTATATCTTGTGTCCCCTTGTATCATTTTTCTTTGTGTTTTGGTAGTTGTTTGATGATAAGAACACTAATTATAATCAAGAGAAATAATTTGATAAAGTTAAGTAATATATATCCCAAGCAGTTATCAAAGTAAGAGAAATCATCTACCTAGCTGCCCTTATATTTCTCAACATGGTATCAAAGCTAAGGTGACAAGAAAATAAAAGACAACTTGGAGAAGGACCATCAAAAGGTGTATCAAGAAACGTCAATACATTAAAGAGGGCAGCATACCATCAAGAAGGGATACTCAAGGGTCAAGTTCAAGGAAATCATTAAGAAGGACTAACCCTCTCATCATCTTGAGGGAAGATCACAGAAGACCTCAAAACCCCAACTCATCCAAAGAAGAGTTCCACACTTGAAGCATTCTTAGGAACCTCACACATTTTACAATCATCATCTCAAGGAGAAGAAGATCTCAAGGACCCCACCTCCACTCAAAGAAAGAAGGACTACACATTGAAGCATCTTGAAGTATCTACATCAAAGAAGAAGCATTGCCATCATCATCCAAAAGAATCAATATAATCTCCCTCTCTTTGAAGAAAGGATCAAATCACAAGAATATTTGAAGAAGGAAATATCAAGAAGAAGCATAGTCATCTTCAAAGAATCAAACATCATCATCAAAATCAAGAAGGCATCAAGTTGAAGATATCACCATCAAGAAGCATCTTCACTTGACAAGTAAGTACCTCTATATTCATGTCTGAATGTGCTATCAAAATGACTTCATTTTGCAAGGAAATAAACAAGTTGTTTGGGTCATCCAATTTCCTTTCATGGAAGAAGAGGACAGATTTGATCCTCATAGAAAATGAAGTCGTTGGACATGTTAAAAATTCAATCACTGAAGAAGAAACTCAAGTTCTAATAAAGTATATGAAGGGGAATATAAGGGTTCAAAGAGTCCTTATATAATCAATCAAGGATTCTGTCATCCCCTATGTAGCAAAATTAGAGAAGTCAAAAAACATCTATGATAATAGGAGAAGTGATATCTTTGAGAACTGAGCTATATAAGATGAAGGTATCAAAGGAAAAAGGGATAGCCTCATATCTTATGAGGGTGTCACAAACATGAGACCAATTGCAAGAGTTGGGGGAAATAATGTTCAACAAAGAGATGACCACTGTGGTTCTCAATGTACTACCTGATAAATGGGGAAACTTTGTATCAAGAATCTATGGAAAGAAGGAAGACACCCCATTTAGTGAAATTTGGTCATTGTGTAAGATTGAAGAAACCAGGTTGAACACAAAAATCGATGTAAGATCAAGTGAACAAGTTCAAGCATTTGCTGCCATGGCTGGGAGAAAAGAGAAGTTTGGGAAGTTTGGTCCTTAGAAAAAGAAGAAGATCGATATGTCAAAGATCCAATGCTATGGATGTCAAGACTATGGGAATTTCAAGAGAGATTGTTTGAAACTCACGAAGTACAACAAGAAAAGAAAAGAAACAATTGAAGCCCACATCACCGAAGAAGTAGAACCCGATGAGAAGAAATTTGAAAAGGAAGGGATGGATCTTCACTATTGAGGTCTCTCAGGTACATAGCCAGGAAAAGTAGGAGGTGAAAAGACCTCTACCATGGTCAAATATTACTATCAAGATAAGAAGCATTGCAAGTATGATAGGATGCATAATGAAGATGGCATCATATTAGAAGCATACAATTGAAGGAAGAGCTCATGACATCATTATAGAACCTTGAAAAATAACTTAAGTTGAGACCTACATGATTATAACAATCATCATAATAAGGAAGTAGCTCTTGGTAGCCTCATTTAAAGCATGAGTAGTATTCAAGAATAAAGTCATCTAGCATGGTAAAAATAAATCATCATACATCATCATCTTTAGAAAGGAGCATTTGCAGAATGAGGATAATTAAGATCCTCCATTGGAATCTTCATTAGAAGGTTCACCTCTCTTGGAAGAAGCAAGTGTCTCGTTGAGAATTCCACCTTGTATGGAATTCACTGTTTACAAGGATGATGGTATTGTGACAAAGGAATGTAGTATGCCAAAATGGTTGAATAACTTTAAAGCATGGAAATGAATCTATCAAAGGAATTATATCTCACTAAAAGGAGAAAAGAGGTATATATATGTTTGATAGAATGAGTCATGTCATCATATAGTTGCAGATAGCATGGATGAATTCTCTACCTCGTGAGAATGATCGAAGAAAAGGGATCTCTTCCTTTGGGTAGATGGATGAAGGCATGGTTCACATATTGACAAAATAAAATCAACATAATATGTCCTCATATGGAATATGAGGTGGTTGAGAAAGATGAAGGATTTATGGATGGAAGTTACTGGGGAGAAATATGCAAATAAAGAAAGAAGAGATTGTGAAAGATGCAACTATATTCACGTAAGAAAAGATAAGAAATCAACATTCAGTGACTAGAAGAATTGGCTATGAAATCTCCATAGAGAAGGTGTGAAGACCCTGATAAGGTTTGTAAAGGAAGGATATGTAGTGTCCCTTCTTGGTGAGATAACTTTGATGACACTTAGAGATGGCAATTTTTATATAATGATATAATATTATGCATGAAAGACTTACGTACATGCCTATATGCTATAGACCTGGTTTGGGTCACTTGGTTGTTATTTTCTTATGATAATATCTATGGTTGCGTGTATAAGAATTGATTTTGGTTAAGAACATATTAGCGATGTTTTCTCTTTTGGTATCCTATTTTGGACATAGGTATATGACATGAATGGTGAACCAGGATTGAGACACAAATCCATGGATGATCATGGTTATGTGGAACATATGGTTAATTATGATTTACGGATGATACATGATTTGCATGATTATATGTGTGTAATCTCGTACTAAGCATGATGTGGCAAGGGACTTGGTCATTTCCAACAAGGATGCTCGAGTTATAAATGACTGCGGAAGTCAATTCTCCAAAACCAAATGACTGTGGAAGTCATGCACAATCTTTGGTAAAATGTGAATAAGTTAATTATGAAATTCATTTGATTTATTTGATCAATGAGATTATGATGTGTGCAGGTCTTGGAAGAAGACCTTACCAATGAACCATCATATGGGTATGAGCTCACAATCAGTACCTTAAGATGAAGCGTGGAGTTTCAAAGCAGAGTAGATGAGAAGCCATGGAAATTAGGGCATGATTTCATAAATCCATGAAATATAAAGACGTAGAGTCATGGATATATAATAAAAGGATTAGGGCGTGGAGTCCTAAATCCATGAAATATAAATACATGGAGTCTTGGATATATAATGAAATGTTTAGGGCATAGAGTCGTGAATATTTAAAAAGATCAAGGTGTGGAATCTTGGATCTTTAGAGTAGATTAGGGCACAGAGTCCTCAATCTACTAAGGCGCGGAGATGCATACAATAGGGGTGTGGAATCCCTATTCTCCAAAAGAAAAATACCACTCATGGGCAGCTTAGGGATGAATTTCCTTAATAAAATATCATTCCTCACAATTTTGGAGTGACTTTCTAAAAATAGAAAATCATGTCTACCATCTCAAGTATGACTTTCCAAAAATATTAAATCACCTCCAATATATGGGTAATAAAGTATACTTGAATGAAAATCACTTAACTTATCATTTATCAATCTTAATAGTTCAACTTCGAATTAATACTCAATATTATTATTATTATTATTATCTTTTGTGAGACTATTATATTATTATTAAAAGGGAATTATATCTTCTCAATCACTTGACACCTCTCTCCTTGATGGTTATCATGGCTCTATGTAACTCTCTCTCTCTCTCTCTCTCTCTCTCTCTCTTAATTATACATTACACTCTCTTTTATGCACTCATCAAAGAATGGCATATTCCTTTTACACTCATTAAATACATGTCATAAAATATTCCTCTTACACTCTCTTTAATATGTTACACTCTCCTTAACTAAGTCATGCATACCTCTCCTTAATGGCATGAGTTACAATCCTCTAAAAGGAATACAAGGCATTCATATTACTCCTTTTTTATGACAAGGATTTGTTTCTCCTCCTATATATGTGCCTCATGTATTCTCACTTCAGGGAGGTGGATTGTGATACCAAGAGTTGGAGAGATTTGAAAAATATTATGAGAGGGAGAGACTTGGAGAGTATCCAATTTATTTCGAAATGAATTTGAAATTCATAAACTAAATTACCAAGTATCTCTACATGGTGGAGCTGACCATGAGTGGTATTGGGAGGAAGTGAAACATATCTTCCTCAGCTTGCCTTGGATATCTCTCTACTGCTATATTTTGGTACTGTTTGTGAGCTCTTACAACTCGGGGGTTCTAGGGGGAGAAGTTATCCCTAGATATGGTTGGGTGGAAAACCGGATGGTCACAATGAGTTGGTAAGGATATGAATACTCTCATTGGAGCTGGAGCATATTCCCATCATTTTGGACTTGTATAAATACACAACTAGGTATGTTCATAAGCATTCTTGAAATTTCAGTTATTATTAGTTTAAAGTGTTATACAACTTTCAATTTATTGGAATGATACTTGTGAATGTTTATGAGATATTTACAGAGTTAATTCTAATCTAACCAATAATTAATGGCAGCTATAGTTGAGCATGCACATGTAGGAGGGATTAAAACAAGAATGTGTTGCTAAAGTTTTTAAGTTCAGTTTATAATGAAATTTTGTTCATAGGAAGTTTTCATGAGTTGATGAAATCTTGTTGGAAATGTTTTCATTGATGGCAAAGGAGATGGAAAAGGTAAAGATAGGAGTAGCACCTAAACTATCCATAAGGAAAAAGAGACAGAGAGGTAGCAGAGGCAGCAGAAGAAACAGAGGAATTGAAGCAGAAGCAACAAAGGAATTAGAGACAGAGCAGTGGAGTTGAAAAGGCCTGAAGGAGTGTAATATAGAGGTTTATTCATGAATTAGGGGTGCAATACAGTTTGTAGATGAATTATTGAGCAATTATTCATTAATTGAGTTTGTATGGAATAGACTTTGATTGAAGATTAAAACCCTGTGGTAAAGACTTAATATTCTTGGGGATGAGTTGGAGTATTGCTTAAATGGCAGAAGAGGGCTGGAGTACAAGCAACATATATACATATATCTGTTTATGAAGAATTGTGAATAAGTTCCATGTGTGACTTTATGTGTTCTTGGTCGAATCATATGAGGAAATTGTCCCAGTGTAACTGTGCATTTGTTGTTAAATTCTGTATGGAGAGTACCTTTGTAATTGTGCATTTATTGGTGAAATTCCTGCGTGAAATTCCCTTAAGCTCTTGTAGAAGCCGGACCCTGTAAATCAAGCTAAGAATCCCCAAGAAGAGTGTATGATAATGTGTAGATATGGTGTCCAAACTGTATGTGCTTGTGGGGAGAATATACAAACCCTGTGATGAGAATTTCGTATGAATGAGACCCTGTAGCAGAGTATTTATAAGAAATGCATAATAAACCTCTGCATAAGAATAAACGAAACCGTGTTATGTATGGTGGAACTCTGCAAGGGTTATGTATGGTGGAACTCTGCGTCAGAGTATAAAAGAACCTTTTATAACAGGAAACCGTGTATTGACTACAGTATGAATGGAGGCGGAACCAGAGTCAGAGGTGGAACCATAGTCAAAGGCAGAACCATAGTCGTAACAAAATATATAAATAATAAAGGAGAACCGGAACCTTGACCGGAGGAACCATGAGGGGACTGAAACCACGAGCGGGTTCATGGAGGCAGATTTCCCAATTCTGCACCACCTTTCGACCGTAAGGTGGTTTTGCAGAAATCGTAGCGATTCCATAGACTTCGTGACACGTGGCATAGGCGGTATTGGAAGCCACCGTTTAACTTGCAATTTCGTGCATTATACACCGACCAAAGACGCCGAGCGAAATGGATATAAACCGTCGATCTAGTGGAGGAGCATCGGATGGAGATCATTAAACGAAGATGTGCGAGGTTTAATAAAAGCGCACAGAGATTAAGCCAGGTACAGTGCATTCCGTGGATTGGTTGTTTGACTGAATTGTGGGGCCTGGCGGAGTCATATATAATGAATCGGTTTATTAATGTTTTCGACGTATTATAATCTTAATATAAGGTTTGAGAGTATGTTAAAAGAGTCGATCAAAGTTTAATATTGGTGGTCATTCACATGGACGAATTACATATATAATTGTTGTGGGTGTGTGGGCCCAAATCAAATATATATTAAAGTTTATGAATTAATAAGGACGAAGGTGTGACCATATATTGATATATATTAAGGTTGTGAATAAATAAAAGAACGCCGAGTACTATTGGACTCTGGTATAACGTTTTCGGTAATTAAAGAATGTTGAATATATGAGTTGACATAGAGCATCTATTTAGATGGAGGCGCATATGTATACGGAATAGACAGTCGGATTATAACTGAAGAATTGAGATATTAAAAATGACCAGACTTGTTTTTATTAAGTTTGCCAGCGTGGAATAAAGAGAACATGCGAGAGTGCCCGGATTGGAAAAATGATTGGACAATGAAATTTTGGGATGCATTTACACACAGTTAAGTGAAATATTGAATATGGTTGATTTATTAACACTCCAGATTTAAGCATTGAAACTACCAGCGTAGAACAAAGCAGAGATTGTGAGATTGCCCGGACTTGGGAAATGATTGGGCATGAAACTTGAATGCAATTACGAAAAAAAGAAGAGGAGAGCATGCAGAGATCCACAGAGATTACAGGTTTGACAGGAATATGTACAGGAATGAGTTGGACAGGTGAATAAGCACAGAAAACAGGGAATATGCAGATGACAGTGAATAAAGTGTATGCAGAACAGGTTCTTAACAGCAGCAGGAAAAGACAAATCCAGTAAAGCCAAAATCCAGAAAAGGAGCTAAGTGAAATTGAAATATGTAATTAAAAATATGAATGTAAATGTTGTAATTAATTTTTTATTGTTTGTGATGCAAAGGCAAGTATCCTAAGGAAAAGACAAAATCCCACTGTAGCATGAAATTTTGTACATATTATTATGATTTTAAATTGATTTGGATAAAGAAATGAGGAGGCAGAAGACCAAGGGGTATGACCATCCATTTCGAATTCCTAGAGGAAAACAAACAATCATCAAGAAATTTCTATAAGAAATATCATCTTGATATGAAAAAAAGATAGTTAGAAGAGAGAGAGAGTGTGAGTAAAGTGAATGCAGAAATGAAGCAGTGAAGCAGAGAAGAAAGAGGAGCTGAGAAGAGAAGAAGGAGAAGCTGATAGAGAATCTGAAAAGATGCAGAGATGATACAGGGCAGATATGAGAATAGATGAACATCAGAGCAGATGGAACAGAACAGAGCTGACATCCAAAGTAAATCAGCAAGTGATTCTCTTTTGAAAGAGTAAGGAAGTTGGAGCTTCCCTATCAAGTTCTAGCTTGATAGATGTCAGTTGGAGCTGACTGAGGTTGGAACCTCCTGTAGGTTGGTGCCTGCAGAAAATAGATGGGAGTTGGTGCTTCCACATCAAGTTGTAGCTTGATAAAATGTCAGTTGTAGCTGACTGAGGTTGGTGCCTCCTGTAGGTTGGTGCCTGCAGAAAATTAATGGGAGTTGGAGCTTCCTTACAAGTTGTAGCTTGCAGAATTGAGGTAGGAGCCTCCTATAGGTTGGTGCCTGCAGAAAATCAGTGGTGAGAGGGAGTTGGAGCTTGCCTTTGCATCACACCAATAATAAGATGTGGTTTTCTCCCTTCATGGGTTTCCACTCATATCTGGTGTCTCTGTGCATGATGTCTATGTGTTGATGTGGTTTATCTAATCTACTTAATACTTGTTGCTCACATATTAAGACTGCTGTTACATTAACAAATCTGTTTGATACTTGGTGCTCACTAATAAATATTGCTCACATATTAAAGTTGATCATGAAGTGAAGGTGTAAATAAGTTTTAAGAGAAAAGTTTTAAAGTCTTTAGTATGTGTTAAGCTCGATTGCTTGACTCTGGGTTAACTAGGGTTAGCAAATACCATATCAGCATAAATTTGGGTTTTCTTTCTCCATGTACAACTTTAGTTGAAGTTTGCACACTAAGTGTTTGACAAAATTGATAAATGAGGTAGTAGGAATTTGTGTTGTTGTTGTTTTAATAAGTCGAATTCCCGAGTGTTTATGTTGCGATTTAGATTAACATCAGGGGGTATCCATGCCAATTGGACTTGTAACCCCCTACTTGATTCCAAAAAAAAACACTTTTCCAAACTCAGATCATAAATCTGGGCGATTTTGCAGATTGTTGTTGCCACTATGTGCGTATGCTATAAAGTTTTGGGTTAAAAAATAAGATGATTTAATCTCTGATTTAACATTTTTTGACATGAATAATTAATTTATAATTCTTATGAGCTAAATCGGTTGAGGGAGAATCTTAGATTCATGTCAAATTGCCTTAAGAGATTATGACTTCCAAGTGTTTGACAAAATGCCTCAATGGTTGTAGATTGCTTGCATGCTTGCAAAGTGTTTTTCAAAAGGCCTCACTGGCTGTATATTACATGTTTTCAAAGTATTTTTCAAAAGGTCTCAATGATTTTAGCTTATAGATTGCACGCTTGCAAAGTATTGTCAAAACTTCAATGGATGTAGCTTTTGTGCATATAAATTGTTAAAGTAAATATCCTACTTACTGTAGCTTTTATGTACTAGAAAAATTATGAATAAATTATTTAATGGATGTATCTTTCTATGTCATCAAGTTGTATGAATGTGAAGATGAATCTAATAACCTGTTGAAGTGTGAATAGAGAATATGATAGTTGTTACTTTTATTATCTAAAACTTTCATTTTTAAAAAAGGGGTTGTTGTTGGAAACAATTTTATGGTGACAAATTGTGTTGGATTTTGTGCAAGTGAGCATAATAAGTTTCATCTAAGTTGCATGTATTCAAGGGTGCAATATTATGTTTTAATGGCTATAGCAAAAAACTAGTGTGCTCGTTTTTGGTAAGTCTATTGTTTTATTTGGAACTTTCAGAAGAATAATATGCTTTTGAATTGGTAATAGTAGTTTCTCTTGCTACAACATTCATTATACAATTTTCATGATTGAAGCATTGCCTTAATAATTGGGATTGATAAATTTTTAATTGATGAGTTTGGAATGTTGTTGGGTCAATATATTTTGTGATTCCATTTCATAAACATGTCATATTGATTAGATTTACTCATGAAGAGAGGCCTATTCTTCCCTCAGTTACCTTGTTATAGGTATGTTAATACTCATATACTTGTATGTAATTTTTGTAATAGAAACATGATACTTATTGGTTATGATATCAAGACTCAATAAGTGTAGCTTATTTATCATAATCTAGTAAATTAGATAGGTTTATCTAACTTAATGTTCACACATGGAATTATGGTGGAATTTACTCCCAATCTTACTTAGAGCTCATGTGAAAGCATGAAAAGAGAACATGGTATCATCTTTTAAACTTGAGAGGAAATGTGTTTTGGAATTGGTTTTAAGGGAAAGTTATCCCTAACTTCTTATGTGATAGCCTTATAGTGAAATAGATGAAGGAACACGATTACACGATAACTAAGTTAGTAATGTTACAAAAAAAAGAGACTATTAGTAATTAATGTGACCTATACTTCTCTATATTATTGATGGTTGGTAAGGTGGGACCTTACATATGGTATCAGAGTAAGTTACAACACTAGGGCATAATGGGCCAACATGCTTACTTGTAGTTTGATGATTTATGAATGTTGATTTTTCATGCATGTTGAGTTGTTGTATATCTTGACTTGGAAGCATATTGGTTGCATAGAGGATATTATTATTATTATGTCATTTAGAAACTCATGAAAGAAAAAAAAATGCTTTCTTATATTCGTTTATATTTTTGTTAAGACATATTATTAGCAATATGTTAAAATACTTAAAGACATGCTGGGAAAGGATGTGCATGAGAAAATTGGGGTTAAACCCAAGTATGTGAATGAATTGATTGTCAATCGATGAGTGAGATATCCTGGAGTGCATGCATGGTTTCATATATGTTTAATGCATCATTTTCAATGCGATATGGGCTTAGTAGTCATCTTTACTAGCTGAAATCGTATCTACCAAGAAAAATATTGGCTTAATTTGGACTATAGAATGATGACCTTGGTGTGTACGCTTTGGGAATGAGTAACAAGTATAAGGTTGAGATTCAATTAACGTGATGATTGAGTTCATCATGTTAATTTTGAGTCTTTTCGTACCTACATTAATGTAAACTTAACAAAAAGCTACCTTGAAGGATGTCACTTTTACCTATGAATGTAGATTCAAGAGTAATATATGTGCATTAATTAGATGTGTTAAAATATGATTTGGGAATACATTCTTAATGAGTAAGAATGAAATTCCTCTGATTTATTTGACATGATTTTATGTATTTTGGGCTGACATTATGCATCAGATAAATTTAAATTACTCAAATACGAGGTTGAGGTATGATCTTCCTAATAAACAAGAGGCTTAAATGACTAGTGCATGAAGGGTTGTGGAATCCATTTTAAGGAACACTTGAAGGTTATGTTTTCCTTAAGTTAATGTATGGGTGTGGAATCCATACTAGCATATATCTATGAGAAGATGTATGGGTGTGAAATCCATACTAACATATATCCATGAGCTAATGTATGGCTATGGAATCCATACTAGCATATATCTATGAGAAAATGTATGGGAGTGGAATCCATACTAGTATATATCTATGAGATAAGTAATGAGGTAAGGTATGGGTGTGGAATCCATACTAAAATATATCTATGAGCTAAGTAATTCTTCTGGTTAGAATATTTTGATGGAATCTCATAGACATGATTAAGGAGTGATTATGTGTAATTAAAATTAAATGGATATAGATTTGTAACATGAATTTCCTTGAGCTTTAAATCCATTATTTTATTTTTATTACAAATGAAGATACTAATATTGGTATATTGAACACGATTAGGTGGTTTAGAATGTTTGGAATAATTGATTTTGATATGTGGAGTCAAGTGTGAACTAGATATCTATCCTCTAGTATTTTAATCCTTTTGTATGTGTTGAATTTAGGTAGAATTAAAATGATTTTCAAATTCTTGAAATGTAGAAAAATATTATTGTGATAAGTTGATGAAATAACTTTTCTATTAGCTTAAGACAAATTAGGTCTAGGAAAGCCATAATAGTCTCTTTAATGATTTTATCAGTTGAATATTGGTTGAATTCTATTTACCAAATTAATTAGAGAAATGATGAGGATTGAACTCATGTATTTCTCTAAACTATTGTTAGTTAGGTGATCGAGTCAAAATTCATATTGTTTATAAATTGTTAAGAGAACAGCATGTTTATAAGGTAAACATTTAATGTGGTGTGAACTTGTTTTATATGAACTTGAAGAAAAAGGCATGTGATTATTGAAAAGCTTAATTGAGTTCTTGTTTTACAAGAATATGTGCTTGTCATATTTTTCGAGGGAGAAATTGAAGGAGAGTGAGATCACATTTTGATGAATTGGAATTCTTGCATGATTTAGAAGCCTAATATGATTGTATTGTATGTGGAATGGAAGAGATTGTTAGATTTAGGAATTTTATGTTGGGTTGTATAGTTGTATGAGTATTTATTAGTCCTACAAAATGTTGTAATAATTTGAGAGGGTGGTAATTCTCCTTAAAAAAAAAAGATTTAACTTTAGGCTAGAAATTCCCTTGTGATAGTCTAAATATTATTTAAATTTAACAAGATTCATCACATTTTGAGAAATGTATGGTTTTCATAGCTTGTTGCATACGTATTTCTAGTAAGGAATAAGGCATGAAATCAAATGAATTGATTAATTACTGAATAGAAATCATGAATGATTTCATAGTTGGAAAACAAATTGACTTAGAGTTATCAAGGTAGATTCAATAATAGATACCATATTTTCATAATTGTGAGAGTTGTTCTTAATTACAAGCCACTTTCAAAAATATATAATTAATCTGCTTTCAGAATGAAGATCTTTTAACAGAGTAATTTATAGTTGATTCTCAAGTTAGAGAAGTGAATAATAATGAAGATTATGCAAACTGAAGGAATGCTATATAATACGTAAGTGGGTCAATGAGGATTGTATTTAACCTTGCCTTGTTAGTTAAAAAAAAAATGGTGCCTTGAACCTGAAATTGAAATTTTTCCTAAAGAGTAAATGTTTAGTAAAAACTAAAGATAGATCCTAAATATTTTGATTGCAAGGATGTCTTATGGAATGAAAAGAGGAAAATTGGATTGATAATACATAAATCAAGTGGGATGTAAGAGTGGGTTTTATATATAACATCATGTTTTGTTGCGTAAGAGTGGGTTTCATATATAACATCATGTCTTGTTGCATAATATCACTGACAATTGTATGTGGATGCTTTTATGCTTATTGTATGAAAATTTGATTGTGACATGGGATGGACCATCATTTTTGTGTATACAACCAATGTGTGATCTATTTATATCTTGGAAAGCTCAACATACTACAGAACCGAGAAGATGACACATGTAGAATTCATATAGACTATGAGAATGAAAACATGTAGAATATAAAATTATTATAGATAAATTAAGTAGATGTCATATCAATTACATAAAATAGTATTTTGATATGGTACTATAAATTGTATGGTTGGTTTTGATATAGAAATCTTTGGTATTTTATATAAAAACATGCCTAATATGGCATGGATATATTTTCTACTTGATTAAGAATGGTATGTTTAGTTTTCATGGAGTTGCTTCCAATTTGGAAAACATTAAATTATGGATTGGCATGAAGAAAAAAAATATCAAATGCATATACATAAGGTTAACAACTTATTGATAGGAGAATCGAAAAGAAATAAGTCTCTTATGATTGTAGGAAAACTTCGGGCCAAGTTTAGCCCAAGAGGGGGAGTATGTAGTGTCCCTTCTTGGTGAGATAGCTTTGATGACACTTAGAAATGGTTATTTTGATATAATTGTATAATATTATGCAAGACAAACATATGTACATTCTTATATGCTATAGACCTAGTTTGGGTCACTTGGTTGTTGTGTGCTTATGATAATATCTATGGTTGTGTGTATAAGAATTGATTTTGGTTAAGAGCATATTAGCGATGTTTTCTCTTTTGGTATCCTATTTTGGACATAGGTGTATTCCATGAATGGTGATCCAGGATTGAGACACAGATCCATGGATGATCATGGTTATGTGGAACATATGGTTAATTATGATTTATGGATGATACATGATTTGTATGATTATATGTGTGTAATCTCGTACTAAGCATGATGTGGCAGGGGAATTGGTCATTGCCAATAAGGATGCTCGAGTTATAAATGACCGTGGAAGTCATTTCTCCAAAACCAAAATGACTATGGAAGTCATGCGCAATCTTTGGTGAAATTTGAATAAGTTAATTATGAAATTCATTTGATTTCTTTGATCTATGAGATTGTGATGTGTGCAGGTCTTGGAAGAAGACCTTACCAACGAACCATCAGATGGGTATGAACTCACAATCAGTACCTTAAGGTGAAGCGTGGAGTTTCAAAGCAGAGTAGATGAGAAGCCATGGAAATTAGGGCGCGAATTCCTAAATCCATGAAATATAAAGATTTGGAGTCTTGGATATATAATAAAAGGATTAGGGTGCAAAGTCCTCAATATACTAGGGCACGGAAATGCATAAAATAGGGGTGTGGAATCCCTATTCTCTGGAAGAAAAATATCACTCATGGGCAGCTCATGGATGAATTTCCTTAATAAAATCTCATTCCTCACAATTTTGGAGTGAATTTCTAAAAATAGAAATCAATGCCTAGCATTTCAAATATGACTTTCCAAAAATAGTAAATCAGCTCCAATCGAAGGGTAATAAAGTATACTTGAAGGAAAATCACTTAAATTATCATTGCTCAATCTTAATAGTTCAATTTCAATTTTATTCTCAGTAATATTAATATTATTATTAACTTTTATGAGACTATTATATTATTATCAAAAGGGAATTATATTTCCTCAATCACTTGACACCTCTCTTCTTGATGGTTCTCATGGCTCTATGTAACACACTCTCTCTCTCTTTTAATTATACATTATACTCCCTTTTATGCACTCATAAAAGAATGGGATATTCCTCTTCCACTCATTAAATACATGTTATAAAAGATTCCTCTTACACTCTCTTTAATATGTTACACTCTCCGTAACTAAGGCATGCATACCTCTCCTTAATGGCATGAGTTACACTCCTCTAAAAGGAATACAAGGCATGCATATTACTCCTCTTTTATGACAAGAATTTGTTTCTCCTCCTATATATGTGCCCCATGTATTCTCACTTGGGGGAGGTGCATTGTGATACCAAGAGTTGGAGAGATTTGAAAAATATTACGAGAGGGAGAGACTTGGAGAGTATCCAATTTCTTTCGAAATGAATTTGAAATTCATAAACTAAATTACTAAGTAGCTCTACATGGTGGAGCTGACCATGAGTGGTATTGGGAGGAAGTGAAACTTATCTTCCTCAGCTTGTCTTGGATATCTCTCTACTACTATATTTTGGTACTGTTTGTGAGCTCTTACAGCTCAGGGGTTCCAGGGGATAAGTTCTCCCTGGATATGGTTAGGTGGAAAACCAGATGGTCACAATGAGTTGGTAGGCATGTGAATGCTCTCATCGGAGCTCGAGCATATTCCCATCCTTTTGGACTTGTATAAATACACAACCAATTATGTTCATAAGCATTCTTGAAATTTCAGTTATCATTAGTTTGAAGTGTTATACAACTTTCAATTTATTGGAATGATACTTGTGAATGTTTATGAGATATTTACAGAGTTAATTCTAAGCTAACTAATAATCAATGACAGTTGTAGTTGAGCATCTACATGTTGGAGGGATTAAAACAGGACTTTGTTGCTAAAGTTTTAAAGTTCAATTTATAATGAAATTTTGTTCATAGGAAGTTTTCATGAGTTGATGAAAATACCATATCAACATAAATTTGGGTTTTCTTTCTCCATGTACAATTGTTGTTGAAGTTTGCATACTAAGTGTTTGACAAAATTGATAAATGAGGTAGTATGAATTTGTGTTGTTGTTAGGTCCCTATATTATTAGTATAGTCCCTTATTGTTGTTAGTGTAACCCCCTTATTGTTATTGGTGTACCCCTGTAACCCCCATATTGTTATTATTGTGCCCTTACATTATTATTGTTAGGTTGGCTAGGATTACATTGTGGCCCCATGGACTCCTATATATAGAAGGGAGGTTTTGTCATTTGTATCATCCAAGAATTGTTCATTTATGTAATGTACTAGAGGTTTCCCCCTCGAAGTGGCTTATTTCTAAGTCGTTGATCTCTCCTTTTTTCTATTTTTGGAGCTGGTTTCATAACATTTGGCATCAGAGTTTTGGATTCTAGGGTTTCACTGCTCCAAACAGGTCATCGTGGAATTTTCACTATAACTTTGTTTCTACAAAGGTTCATAAGATGAAATTTTTACAGAGCGAATCCGAACTCCTGAGGAACGTCTTCCAAAAATTTCAGACCTTGGTTCACAACATTTTCAGAGATATGATCTGTGGAATTTAGGCTTTTTTTAGGCTCCCGAATTTCACCTAAAACAGGTCATCGTGGAATTTTCACTATAAATTTGTTTATGCGAAGGTTCAGAAGCTGAAATTTTTACAAAGAGAAGCTGAAATCTTGTGGAACTTCCTGTACAAATTTAAAATCTTGGTTCATAATATTTTTGGAGATATGATCTATGGAAGTTAGGGTTGTTTCAGGCTTCTGAATTTCATCTCAAAGATGTGACCGTGGGAAAATCATCACAACTCTCTCTCTCTGAGCTCAGATTGGAATTCTGTAAAAGGTGGCTGAAAACACACGGACTGTAGTTTCCTGTATATTAAGTTCAGATTTGAAGGAGGAAAAAATGACACGTGGCACGTCGTACAACTTCGCTCTACTGAACCAGTCCATAATTAGGTCATTGTGGGAGATTGGGCATAACTTTTTCTTGAAGAATCCAAATCAGGTCAGACCTGTGGCATTCGAAAGAAGATTCAGATTGCTACTACAGGGATGAATTTAAGATATTGAAGATCTGAAATCATAGAGATAATTCAATTTCAATATCGAGCTCCTCAAAAGCAAGAAAAAGGTGTGTATTTTTTTTTTTTTTTCGAATTGCATGAGTCTTGTTTGAAGAATAAATTTGAATTGATTCCAAGGGCATATTGTAGAATAGATATCAGTATTGGGTTCTAAATGACTAAAAATAATTCAACACCCATTAAGCCTTAAGAAGGCTCTATTATGGCTCATGAAGATGAAGAAATGCAACATGACATATCAAAATTACAAGAGCAAGTGCACCAAATTTCGCTCTCGCAAAGAGCAACAAAAAATGAAATGGATGTTTTGAAGAAAAGTGTGGAAGCTACGATGGATGGTTTGAAAGGTGATTATCTTGGAAGAAAAAATGGATGGTTTGAAGAATGATATGGAAGAGAAGAAAAAAAGGAAGGTTTGGAAGGAAGACAGGAGGCTTGGAAGGTTTGTTAAAGGTTAATTGCAAGAAATGATTCAATGGGAAAGAAAAGATAGTAGAAGAACCTCATGATGAGAACAAAATAAATGTTAATCGCGATTTCATAAACTCTAATGTTGGCGGGAAGAACCACCATATTCCAAAAATGGATATGAGGAAGTTTGATGGAAAGGATCCTGTAACATGGATACTACAGATGGAGCCATATTTTGATCTCCATAATGTGCAAAACACACAAAAGGTACGCATTGCAACTTTGCATTTAGAACAAAATACATTTGTATGGTATCGATGGCTTTGCTCCCGTAAAAAAATTATCACTTGGTCAATTTTTACGGAGGAAATGATAGCACATTATGAGGATACAAAGAGCAACACCTTCTTTACCCAATTGATAAATTTCAAACAAAAGGGTTTAGTGGGGCAGCACATTGAGGACTTCCAAAAATTGAATATAAGGGTAACTGATATTCCAGAGGGACATAGGATTGATCTCTTCCTAGGCACTTTAAAGGATAACATCCAACATGAAGTTCGCGTTTTGGAACCTGATTCATTGGAGAAGGCATTCAGGTTGGCAAGAAAAGTTGAATGTAAAATTATGGCGACAAGGAAGCCTACCACTCAATTCTATAAAGAAGGAAGTGTTGCTACGCCTAGATTTCCACAACCTACAAGGTTGAAACCACAGCAATTGGAAGAAAAAAGAGCAAAAGGGCTTTGCTACAGTTGTGATAGAAAATACACTAAAGGTCATAAGTGTGCTGAGAAGAAATTATTTTACATAGATTGTGAAGAGGAGGAAGAAAATGAATAAGAAACTTCAAAAGAAGAGGATATACACTAGGAACCAACCCTAGAAGAAGAAGAAATGAGTCTGACCATATCATGTAATGCATTGGCAGGAATTACCACTCCTCAAACTACGAATTTGAGACATATCAAGAAGAAAAAGGTAATAGTGTTGATTGATTTGGGTAGTACCCATAATTTTATTTGTTGGACACCTAATCCTCAACGGGTAGGTGTGGAAGCCGAATGGACAAGAGGAGTCCAAGTGACCTTGGAATGTGGAATCTAAGAGTCACACCATTGTATTATAAATGTACATATATGGTGAATAATAATATAACTCACACTTATCTTTCTCCTTCTGTGTTTACTTGCTTGTTTACCAAATGCGTGTGTTTAACATGGTATTAGAGCCGACGATTGCTGGTCTTGCCAATTTGAGTCACTAGTTTTAGTGGTATTTCTGTGCATGTCAACTCTGCCATCAGTCTTGCACTTCTGAGCCAAATTGGAGCTGAATTACCTTCTCTCTACCATACACAGCTCAGCGGATTTGTTATTCTAGCTTAAGTTTTTTTGCAATAATACTTCCTCAAGAATTTTTTGAGTTTTTGCAGTAGTACCCGCTACTTTGCAGTAAATTCTCTCCTATGCTAACGTTCACTGTAACCAAGCTAGAGTAATTTTGTGTAACGCTCCATCTAGATATCTTGTCAGCTCTGTTCTTAGCATGACTAACATCCTCTGTGATTTTCTGTCATCTGTTCCTACGCGCTCCTCATTTGTATCGTTGTACACAGTTTGTCCTACCTCCAGAAGTGAATCCGTTGTTAACCTTGTGGCATCATACTCCTATACACCCTGCGAAGCATAATCTACCTCTCAGCACCGTGATTCCTCCCTTGGCTCTTCGAACGTGCTCTCTTCCCTTGGCATCCGCGCTCCTCCAGTGCCTATCCACATTTTTTGTGGGGGTGGCTTCAACATATACAACAGAGGAAATTTCACTCTGGTGAAGCCGAATGACCCCAAGGACCCGCTCAGGCAATTCTTCCTCTGCTTGAGACTCCACCATGAACGCCATGTTCACAGAGACCGAGGGTGAGGTGAATTATACTGCTTGCGAGCACTGAGGAGCCAATGTCAACATCGATTTCTAGGGCTTTTCCCAACAGGAATGTTGCGTGGTTCCCCAGAGGGTGAAGGTAGAGCGCTGAAGGCTTTAGTGTTTGCTGCAGGTGCCCGGTCGCGAGCACGTGGTTGAGCCTGGACGAAGAGCGAAGCCAATCCATGCCTAGAGGCTTCATCAGCCACTCCCCCACCAAACGTCGTGACTCCCTTTATTCTTTGTTTCGAGCCAAAAATATAGATTTAAAATCGAATCCAGAGGCTCGTCGTCATAGTATATTGCTGATGTTGTGAATACTATTAGTGCTAGCATAGAATTGGAAGAGGGGGTAGAGCTGTAGTGGAAGGACTGGAAGGAGTAGATGACGAATTAATGCTCGTGTTGTTGGCTCCACTCTTCTGCCAAGAATAAGAGCCCAATTCATACGTTGGAAAACAAAGGGATCCTCGCATAAATTCTTACTTGCTTGGTTCAATAAAAAAAATAAGTTATTAGAGTGAATATGATGCAAGGCAGAAAATGTAACATTTTTTGTCTCTAGAAAATGTTTGGATGTCTCTTCAAGAATTGAAACTGATCTCATTGAGTCATGATCCATCTTGAATAATTAACAACAAGTTTCTCACTTTGACCAGTCTTTTTTGGAACAAGGTCCAATTAAAAAAAAAAATTACCGAAAATGTTGAGTCTACTTCTGTTATAACAACTTTTGCCAAGTACTAATTTCTAATTCCAGGTATACAAAAGAAAGGCTTTCCAAAATCTAGGTGCTTTAGCATTGAAAAATTCACCAGGTTTCAAAAAAGAGAACGTCATGAGTCCCTACAAGAAAATGCAAAACCCATTGAATAATTCTGATTTAATGTAGCAACTCCTCTATCCTTTTTCTATCTTTGCAACGATCAAGAACTTGACATGCATTCTTTGGCGCTGTTCTTTGGAGCTATTAATATATGAAAATTCAATAGAACACCCATCTCAACCTAAAGAAATCCCTCTCGTAAGTTCATTGGCACTTTTTTAATAGAAGCTGACATCTTTCATTTATTCAGATTGGATTGTTAAGAAAATGGTGAAAGTTGATGAAGTATTAGAGTTATTAAATACTTTAATACATTCCACTGTTGATGGGATGGCAAACATCAGCAAAGACACTCTCTTTGGCATTCAAACCTGCCTGCATAATGCATAGGAAAAGATTGATTTTTTGCAACTAGAATCTCAACTTCAGCAAGAAGAATTAAAACAAAAGAGTCATCATTCTGAACCTGTTTCTGTTCAAAACATTGAGATAGACTCCGATCAGCAGAAAGAATATAAAGTTGAGATTGATTCACATTCAGTGCCTAGTTCAAGAGAAAATTTGCATCCAAGTGTCGAAATTCAACATGTCATCAGACCTTGGGAAGAGCTTGTCCATAACAAGCACAAAACAGGTCTTGGATATGACAAGGAGTTTTCATTTTATATTCTGGACTACTCCAATCCTATTCAACTTCAAAGTGTCGGATTTCTTCATGATAGCTCACCTTCAACTGTTCCATATTTTTCTCCTCTTCCACAACAACAACAACAGATTGAAAAATGCCAACACTGTGATCGAGTGGGACATATGAAATATCACTCTTTCGATCTTCACCCATGCAAGCACTGTGGTCGGCACACCCATTCTTCGCATAGATGCTTCATAAACAATCCTCCTGCAAGAACAAAGATTCATCTTAGATGGATTGCTTCTTGGCAATGGGGCATCAACAATTAAGAAGATGTTTAAGTCGCATGTCAGAACTTGTTCTCGAATATTGAACAATATTGCAGTTGAGTTTTTGCCATCATCTCACCTTGTACCTGACAGGGGGGAAAATGGTGGTCATCTACAAGCTTCGAAGCCACATCACGCGAGCTTGAGCCACAATCTCTCATTCCAGATTCAGAGTTGTAGCCAGAGACACGGATGCCCATGAGCATTCATTTGGTTGGTTGACAACCTTAAACCATCTATGCAAGATTGATATTCTTCCTCTTCAAAGAAATCAAAGCACTTCCTCTAGCAGAAGACTTCATCTTCTTGCGAGCCTTGGTAGAGTTTTAGGAAATGCATTAAGCATTCTAGTGTTGGTGGTCATCCTTAAACCATCACAGGTTGTAGACCTCCCTTCTTCTAGGTTGAAGGTATCCCTCTTCAAATATGAGGGACACTTCCTCTAGCAGAAGCCCTCCGCTTCTTGCCAGATTTGGAAGAGTTCCGGGAACTGCACTAAGCGTTCCAGTGTTGGTGGTCATCCTTAAACCACCTCTTTATGCCAACATCTTAGAGAGTTGATTCAACCTAAGTGCTGCCAGACATATTTTGTATATTTGTATTACAAATCTCTTCTTGGACTCACACATAACCCTTCAGATTAAGGGGGGGAATGTTGGACACCTAATCCTCAATGGGTAGGTGTGGAAACCGAATGGACAAGAGGAGTCCAAGTGACCTTGGAATGTGAAATCCAAGAGTCACACAATTGTATTATAAATGTACATCTATGGTGAATAATAATATAATTCACGCTTATCTTTCTCCTTTTGTGTTTACTTGCTTGTTTACCATACGTGTGTTTAACATTATTCATTGTAAGGTAGCCAAGGAATTGAATTGTTTCCTATACCCAGCACCAGAATGTCAAGTGATGGTTGAAAATGGAGGAACTATAAATTTCTCTAGAAAATGCCATAATATCAAGCTAACCATGGGGGGATATGTATTGAATAGTCCAATGCTTTCCATCCCAATGGGAGGTGCTGATGTTGTACTAGGAATACAATGGTTGCAATTCGGGACAGTAGCTTTTTAATTTTCAAGAACTTTTCTTGAAATTTTTTTCATAAGGAAAGGAAGTCAAATTATGGGGTATTTCAGGGAAGCTGAGAAATATAATAATCTCTAATGTAATGACAAAGCTTCTAAAGAAAGAACAACGAGGTATAATTGCACAACTATGCTCACTAGAAGTTCCAACATCAAAATCATCTATTTCCGCAGAGCTCCAACAAGTCTTGGAAAATCATTCCAAGGTGTTTGAAACTCCCAAAGGACTCCCACCTATTCGTGATCATGATCATGCTATTCATTTGATTCCAGGAAGTTTTCCTCCAAACATTGGGCCTTACATGTATCCTTATGTCCAAAAGAGCAAAATTGAACGTATGATTGCAGAAATGTTAGAGGCTGGTATAATTCAACGCAGTCAAAGTTCTTTCTCCTCATTTAGTGGTATTGGTGCACAAGAAGGATGGATCATGGTGTATGTGTTTGGGATTATAGGGAGAGCCCACAAGTCCACTATTAAAGATAAATTTTCCATTCAGTAATTGATGAATTATTGGATGAATTGCATGGAACAATTTATTTTACCAAGTTAGATCTTCGTTCAGTATATCATCATATTAGAATGAAGACTGGAGATATTCCGAAAACAACATTGTGAATTCATGAGGGTCATTATGAATTTTTGTTCATGCCTTTTGGCCTTATTAATGCACTTTCTACATTTCAAGGGCTGATGAATTCCATTTTTAAACCCTTCCTAAGAAAATTTGTGTTAGTATTTTTTGATGATATACTAATCTACAACAGATCTTGGAAAGGTCATGTTTATTATGTTATTGTGGTGCTCAAAAATTTGGAGGAAATAATTATATGAAATACATCCAACATTGGAGTACAAGAGGTGGAATATCTCGGTCATATTTTATCTCAAATGGTACACAGAGACTATAAAAATTAAATCCATTAAGGAATGGAAATTTCCCACAACCATGCTGGCTTATGGATTCCTCAAGTTAACAGTATTCAACGCCCAATAACATTATTGAATAAAGATGTATTTTCATGGACTCGTGAAGCAACTAAGGCCTTTGAACATCTTAAAGAGGAAATGTGCTTAGCACCGGTCTTAGCTATGCCAGACTTCACAAAAACCTTTATTGTGGAATGTGATGCCTCAGGAAATGGAATTGGTGTTGTTTTAATGCAAGAAGGAAGACCCATTGCTTTTGAAAGTCGTCCAATCAAAGGAAAGTATTTACAGAAACCTATTTATGAGAAGGAAATGTTAGCAATACTGCATGCACTAAAGAAATGGCGAACTTACCTAATGGGAAGACACTTCAAGGTAAAAACTGATCATGATATTCTTAAACACTTTTTGGAACAAAGACTATCTTCAGAAGAGCAGAAAAAATGGGTCACAAAGATGTTGGGTTATGACTTTGAAATAATATACAAAAAGGGGAAGCTAAATGTTGTTGCAGATGCACTCTCAAGAAAGAATGAAGAGGTGGAAGCATTGCTTTGTTCCATTTCTATTATCCAACCAGATTGGATAACCAAAGCAAGAGATGAATGGAAGAAGGATGAAGAAGTGTAGACACTCATTCAAAAGTTGCAGCAAGATCCTAGTACATCTGATACATTTAGTTGGAAAAATGATTCCTTATGGTACAAAGATCGCTTATATCTTTGTAAGAATTCCCATCTAAAACAAAAGATTCTTCTGGAATTGCACACTTCTCCTTTAGGAAGACACTCGGGATTTTTAAAAACTTACAACAGGGTGAAGAAATAATTTTTTTGGGATGGCCTTAAATCTGATATTCAAAAGTTTGTGGCAGAATGTTTGGTTTGCCAGCAGAATAAAGTGGAAACAATTAAGACCCCGGGACTTCTACAACCTTTATCCATTACAAGTCAACGTTGGGAGGAGATTTCAATGGATTTTATCACAGGTTTACCTAAGTCCGAAGGAAAGAGTGTCATCATGGTGGTAGTTGATAGACTTACCAAGTATGCACACTTTTGTGCATTATCTCATCCATTTAAAGCAAGTATGGTTGCTACTACATTTATGGACAGAATTCAAAAGCTACATGGAAGCCCAAGGGTTATTGTGAGCGACAGAGATCCCATTTTTACTGGAAATTTTTGGACGGAGTTATTTTCTTGTTTGGGTACTCAATTAGCTCATAGCCCATCTTATCATCCTCAATCTGATGGTCAAACTGAGATAGTAAATAAATGTTTGGAAGGATATCTTCGTTGTTTTGTATCTGATAAACAAACACAATGGGTCAAGTGGTTACCTTTCGCTGAATGGTGGTATAACACTTCCTTCCATACTGCAGCAAAAATGACCCCATTTATGGCACTTTATGGATATCATCCACCATCCATCACATCTTCTTTAAGGGAAAATTATAGGGTTCAAGCAGTGGAGGATCACATCGAGCATCAACAAGAAGTTCTCCAACTCTTAAAGGATAACCTAAATTTGGCACAAAATCGAATGAAACAACAGGCAGATCAACATCATAGTGAGAGAAGTTTTGATGTAGGAGACTGGGTATTTTTACGGCTACAACCATACAAAAAAATGTCCCTCAAGCAAGCTAAGAAGGATAATAAATTATCACCAAAATATTTTGGTCCTTACAAGGTATTGCAAAATATTGGTACTATGGCATACAAATTGGAGCTTCCTGTTTCTTCGCGAGTGCACCCAGTTTTCCATGTGTCATGCTTAAAGAAGGTTATAGGGGACAAACTTCCAATTCAAACAAAATTGCCAGAACTTGATGAGGAAGGAAAAACCATATTGGAACCTGAAGCAGTCACGGAAACAAGAACTCAACAGCTACGAAATCGATCAATTTCAGAGTATCTCATCAAATGGAAGAACTTACCCATTGAAGATTATACATGGGAGGATGAGAATTTTATACAAAAGCACCCGGAGCTACTCCAACATTGAGGACAACACTTTTTGGAAGGAGATGAGCATGTTAGGTCCCTATATTACTAGTATAGTTCCTTATTGTTGTTAGTGTAACCCCCTTATTGTTATTGTTGTACCCCTGTAACCTGCATATTGTTATTATTGTGCCCTTACATTATTATTGTTAGATCGGCAAGGATTACATTGTGGCCCCATGGAATCCTATATATAGAAGAGAGGTTTTGTCATTTGTATCATCCAATAATTGTTCATTTATGTAATATATTGGAGGTTGCCCCCTTGAAGTGGCTTATTTCTAAGGCATTGATCTCTTTTTTCTTCTATTTTTAGAGCTGGTTTCATAACATCCTCCTATATATGTATCTCATGTATTCTCACTTGGGGGAGGTGCATTGTGATACCAAGAGTTGGAGAGATTTGAAAAATATTACGAGAGGGAGAGACTTGGAGAGTATCCAATTTCTTTCAAAATGAATTTGAAATTCCTAAACTAAATTACTAAGTAGCTCTACATGGTGGAGCTGACCATGAGTGGTATAGGGAGGAAGTTAAACTTATCTTCCTCAGCTTGCCTTGGATATCTCTCTACTGCTATATTTTGGTATTGTTTGTGAGCTCTTACAGCTCGGGGGTTCCAGGGGGAGCAGTTCTCCCTGAATATGGTTGGGTAGAAAACTAGATGGTCACAATGAGTTAGTAAAGATATAAATGCTCTCATTGGATCTAGAGCATATTCCCATCCTTTTGGACTTGTATAAATACACAACCAAGTATGTTCATAAGCATTCTTGAAATTTCAGTTATCATTAGTTTAAAGTGTTATACAACTTTCAATTTATTGGAATGATACTTGTGAATGTTTATGAGATATTTACAGAGTTAATATTAAGCTAACCAATAATCAATGGCAGCTGTAGTTGAGCATGTATATGTAGGAGGGATTAAAACAAGAATGTGTTGCTAAAGTTTTAAAGTTCAATTTATAATGAAATTATGTCCATAGGAAGTTTTCATGAGTTAATGAAAATACCATATCAACATAAATTTGGGTTTTCTTTCTCCATGTACAGCTATAGTTGAAGTTTGCATACTAAGTGTTTAACAAAATTGATAAATGAGGTAATATGAATTTGTGTTGTTTTTTTAATAAATCACATTCTTGAGTGTTTATGGTGCGATTCAAATTAACATCAGGGGGTATCCATGCAATTTGGACCTGTAACCCCCTACTTGATTAAAAAAAAAAACACTTTTCCAAACCCAGATTGCAAATCTGGGCGATTTTGCAGATTGTTGTTGCCATTATGTGCATCTATTGTAAAGTTTTGGGTGAAAGAATAAGATGATTTAATATCTGATTTAACATTTTGTGATATCAAGAATTAATTTATAAATTTTATGAGCTAAATAGGTTGAGGGAGAATCTTAGATTCATGTCAAATATCCTTAAGAGATTATGGCTTCCAAGTGTTTGACAAAATGCCTCAATGGCTGTAGATTGCATGTTTTCAAAGTATTTTTCAAAAGGTCTCAATGGCTGTAGCTTATAGATTGCATGCTTGCAAGGTGTTGTCGAAACTTCAATGGATGTAGTTTTTGTGCATATAAATTGTTAGAGTAAATGTCCTACTTAATGTAGCTTTTATGTACTAGAAAATTTATGAATACATTATTTAATGGATGTAGCTTTCTATGTCATCAAGTTGTATGAATGTGAAGATGAATCTAATAATTTGTTGAAGTGTGGATAGAGAATATGATAGTTGTTACTTTTATTATCGAAAGATTTCATTTTAAAAAAATGGGTTGTTGTTGGAAACAATTTTATGGTGACTAATTTTGTTGGATTTTGTGCAAGTGAGCATAATAAGTTTCGTCTAAGTTGCATGTATTCAGGGGTGAAATATTATGTTTTAATGGTTGTAGAAAACAACTAGTGTGCTCAATTTTGGTAAGCCTATTGTTTTATTTGGAACTTTAAGAAGAATAACATGCTTCTGAATTGGTAATAGTAGTTTCTCTTGCTGCAATATTCATTATACAATTTTCATGACTAAAACATTTCCTTAATAATTGGGATTGATAAATTTTTAATTAATGAGTTTGGAATGTTGTCGGGTCAATATATTTTGTGATTCCATTTCATAAACATATCATATTTATTAGATTTACTGATGAAGAGAGGCCTATTTTTCCCACAGTTACCTTGTTATAGGTAGGTGACTACTCATACACTTATATGTAATTTTTGTAATAGAAGCATGATATTTTTTGGTTATGATATTAAGAGTCAATAAATGTAGCTTATTTAGCATAATCTAATAAATTAGATAGGTCTATCTAACTTAATGTTCACATATGGCATTATGGTGGAATTTACTCCCAATCTTACTTAGAGCTCATGTAAAAGCATGAAAAAAGAACATGGTATCATCTTTTAAACTTGAGAGGAAATGTGTTTTGGGATTGGTTTTAAGGGAAAGTTATCCCTAACTTCTTATGTGATAGTCTTATAGTGAAATATATGAAGGATTATGATTACACGATAAATAAGTTAGTAATGTTACAAAAAAAAGAGTATTAGTGATTAATTTGACCTCTAGTTCTCTATATTATTGATGGTTGGTAAGGTGGGACCTTACAGGAGACCCTTGACATTGAAAGTCTTGGAGATGTGTTTATGAATATGTAGGATGTAAATGTTGCAAGAAGTTGATGTCATGATGAAAACCCATCATAAAAAGGAAATTTTGATTTGATGTTCATTTTTATTTTTTGAACATTTGGTTGGGTTGAAACAGGGCTACCGAAAGAGAGTTGTAGATGCCACTTACAACCGAGAATGGATGGAAGACCTTAAAAGTAACAGGACTTGTAAAAAGGTAGACGGATGAAGAAAAAATGAATGTGGACTAGAAGATCACTTTCCGATGAAGAGAAGGATGACACGACTGATATAGTTTGTGAAGGAAAGTGATGGATGGTCGATGCCCCACGAAGAAAAACCTAGAAGATGAATGCTCCATAATGATGAAGATAAAATTCATGACATCAGGAGCTCTACAAGAAGCTAAAGGTAACATGACCTCCACCAAAGAGCAAAGAGTTGTTGGAAACAAGTCCCTAGTTAAGAGGGAGCTTGTACACATCCCTGTATAAGATGGAGTTTGGACAAGTTCCTTTTACAGGAATGAGTATATCTTCCCTAGTTGAGAGGGAAAGATAGACACATCATTCTTGTCTTCATATAAGAAAGAATGGCAGATTAGGTAAGCATATGAGACTGATTCCGATACTCTTTGAGGATGAGGTAGGGAATCCAAGATAAGGGTAGTTGAAGAGGAAATTCTTTAAGGATGTGTTATTTCAAGATATGAATTTTCCTAAAAGGACATACCCTATGAACAACTGGGTGGAATATATGCCTTGAGAGACAATGATGATGGTTTCTATCAGTCATTGGTCTCGCCAACATTGTGCAATGATCTTGTGGAGAGATAGAGTTGTTAGTCAAGGCCTTACTATGTGACAATGTTGGTTGATATGATGAGATGCTTTGACATAAGCTAAAGAATTAGCTTATGAGATGGCTTACCAATCCGACTCTTCTTATGAGAATTCTTCAATTTGAGAATGTCCAAGTACCTTGTATGGATTATGAACACCTCCCTAGTTAAAAGGGAGTGCTGAAATATGTAACTAGGTTCGATCTTCATAATGACATATGTAATCATGATTTTATGTATTTGATGTAAAGAGAAAAATTAATTTATTATTGTTATTCTTGAGACATGGGTTTCATGCTCAACAAAAAATTATTTTTAGGTCAAGCACCCATTAAGTGCTTCTACGACTTGTCATTGAGTCTACGAGTCAATTGAGTCATTGCCATGTATGGAAGACACTTTTGGGCATGCTACATATTGTAAAGAAAATTTATTTGAGTAAAAAATAGAGTCAAAGACCCTCCAATACCTTGTCAGACAAGTAGCAACAAGTCAACCTAGATAAAGGAGTAAGTCGACCTCATGAAAGGATATTCAACACCTTGTGAAGCATATATATATAAGAACTTCAACCTCACTTGGAGAGCACTCACTCACCACAAGAAGTTTCGATCAAGGAAGAGGAGAGTGAAGAAGACAAAGACTAAAGGAAAAACAAAATTGAACATTTTTTTTGGGCTATCTTCTCCTCACACGTGCAAAAATTAGGGCAAATTTACTACAAAAAAGTCGAAGTGCAGGAAAGTTTTTGGGAAAGTCAAAGTACTGGAAAGTTGTTGGGAAAGACGGAGTGCTAGAAAGTTACTGGGCAAGTCGAAGTACTAGAAATTTGTTGGGAAATTCAAGTTGTTGGGCAAGTCGAAGTGTTGGAAAGTTGTTGGCGAGTTACTGGGGGTCGACGTAGCTGGAAGTTGCTAGGTCAAATTAGCTGAAAGAAGGTTCATTAAGAAGAGTTTTGACTTGGTCATGGAGGGGTCTTGGTCAAGGGTCATAGGTCTTGGAATTTGTCATTTGAAGTTCTATATGAAGAGAATATTTCTAGCGATTTTTCCTCTCAAAAGGAGAGGTTTTGGCCCTCGCTGATCACCTATATCTTATGTTCTCTTGTCTCATTGTTCTTTATGGTTTGGTAGTTGTTTGATGATAAGAACACTAATTATAATCAAGAGAAAGGAGAAGTTAATAAATTTAAGTAATATATATCACAAACAGTTATCAAAGTAAGAGAAATCACCTAACCTAACTGCCCCTATATTTCTCAACAACAAAGACACTGTTAGGGTCCTATAATTTATAGGATCTCAAGGTGATTGAGTATTTTGTCTCAGCGATCTTATATTGTAAAAAATTTTCGATATGCAAATGATTTAAAAAAAAAATACATAAAAGAAAAATGAAAAGAAAGTATATCTAAAAAAAATAAATAAAGAGAAAAAGACAAAAAATAAAGAAAAGTTGAAAAATAATAAAAATAAAATTAGAACCCCACAAAAGAAAAAATAGAGAAAATAATAATGAAAGTGCTACAAATTCAAATGCCACTATTGGTAGATAGTTTCAATTATTTCAAATGAAATAAGGTTGTGTGCAACTTGTTTAAAAATGCCACAATGGCTAGCTATTTGTTCAAACCATACAGCTTAATTATGGTTGAACAATTTTGAATTTTTGTAAAATAGGTTAGAGAATAAAGATTTGCCAAACAGTCTAATCTTGGTAAATCTATAGTTAGGTAGAAAATGACATTGATTCAACCGTTTAATCTGAATCAATAGGTGAAATAAGTGATAGAATAAAATAGATTTTTCATAAAAAAAGGACATGGGTTTGTTAGTCTAAATGCACCCTAGAAGAAATAAAAAATGTTAGTTTAACTAAAAATTGCGAAATTAAAAGGGTAGGTAGAGGTGTTTTGGACTTTGAAAAAGGATTAAAAATGTTTATATCATAAGTCTTATTTCATTATGTATTTGGCACATAACGGGGTAAGTGACAAAAATCACTTTATCCTAAGTTTCAAGTGTCGGGCGCATGAGCGACATGTTTGATCTATTTACACTATATCCTTAGTTTTTGATTCCAACTTAATGGACTGCTACCCGACAAACTATAATGTCATATGATGTTAAATCACTTGCACTTGTCTGCCATTCGATCTGCATGGTCCCCGACCGACGACCTCCGTTAGCCTTTGGCCACCCCTCTCCATCCTAGCTTTACCGCTGGGGGGCCCAAAAAAAGTAGTTTCCCCGCCCGGACCCACTACAACGTGGCCTCATCTCCGCTATTCACACCCCCCCCGCCTAAACCACTAACCACCTAGTACCCCCCCGAAAACCACTTTCCCCCCATTCTAATTACTGTCGTCCCTACCCATTACCTCCGCCACTCCCATTGCGCCATGTCACTTATCCGTTGCCAATCAAATCGATTCCTGCAGTGTTTTATCCGTTAAAACATTTGATTGAGGCTCGATGACTGTTAATTTAATGGATCCGCACCATTTACAATGGAAAAACCAACTTTTTCTATATAAAACCTTGCAATTTCATCCTTTCATCCTTTACTATTCTATTCTCTCCGCAAATTGGATTATTTTACAGGTTTACATTGTGCCCAACTTTTACCAGTTGATTAATCTACGACCAAGTGACATCATTTACCTTTCTTCAACCAATCACAGAACTGTTGCGCATTCCTAGTAACCCTGTTCATCCTTATTTCACTCGAATTCCTCAAAAATCAATTGAATATGCCTCCTAAAAAGAAAAACGAGGAGGAACCTTTCAATCCATTGGTCCACCCTCCCATAGATTTAGATCATGTTCCTCTCGCTGATAGAGATTATAATATTAATGAAACATAACGTGAATTTGAGTTGTTTGAGATGTATTGTTGGTTGGAAGATAAATTTATTGACAAATCCAATGATATTGGACTCTGGGAGTCCTATTTACCTCATTATATCTTCCCTCACACATACAATGCCCCTGTATTTATTCGAAAGTGTTAAGCCTGTTACATTCGTAGTGAGATAGCCATCATTGCCTCTATTGGTGAAATCCTTTTCACCATCACTGCCCAATTAATTGACCAGATGATGCAAGCTCCCTCTTTGGAAAATAGTACCCCTTTCTCCTTACAAGCCCTCAATGAACTATACCAAAAGCTCGATTTTGCTAAAAGAGCTAAGATCTTTGACATTTTTCTACTTGAAAACGCTCAATTGCCAAAGAAAAAACCCTCCATATCCTTCCTCCATCTTCCTTGATCAAGCCAAAAAAATTATAACAGTCATTGCATACCTTCTTGGCTATTATTCTAATCAGTGGGTAGATGAACCCATTTTAGGCTTCCTCTCTATTTTTTCCACAGACAGTAAACCATCAATCATTTTCAATTTCAACCAATTCCTGGCAGACAATATCCATAATCAATTTCTCAAGTTTCAAACTGAAGAAGTGTTTAAATACTCTTCTATTTTAGTATATATATGTTTGTGTATTATCAGGCAGATAGATTCAAATTTGCCATGCAAAAGCTTGATGAAGATGGTAACCAACAATCCGACATCTTCTGGACATCTTTGGTGATGAAAGAACAGAAGGAATTTTCATACAAACAGTTCATTGAACTGTTTGATCATCCATCTATGAGTGTTCTGAGCAGTACATCTGAACCCAGGATAGGTGAAGACATAAAAATGATACTTCATTTGTCAGATCAGGCCAAAACAGGAGACTGGTACTTGTACTAGAATTACACTGAGATAAGAGTCTATGGGTGTGAGCTTGCTCTCTATAAACTCCAAAAATTCCTCCCCATGAGGATTTTTTCTCTTGAGTATATCAGACATATGTTGAATCCAGATGAGATTCATTTTGTATCAACCAAGGAGAAGTCCCAATTCAGGATCAAGACACAGATTGGACCCTTTATTTGCAATAGCAGGACAGTAGGGAGGAAGCAGATAGATATTGAAAGAGATGAATTTCAACCTGAGTTTCACTTCGTCCTATGACCCTATGGGAATCATTTAAACGCTGAGAGTAGAGAATAAACCTACTCCGTACATACATACCTAGAGGCCTGAGATAGAAAAGCACATGAGCCAGTCAGAATGGGCTAAAAACACATTGTAGGAGGCTGAGGAACCACTAGTATCAACATTGACATTACAGACTCCTGTCCCACAGGAAAAATCAGGGAAAAGGCAAAGAGAAGAAGAGTCACCTTTAGTGACTAATATTGCGGGTAAAGAATTTTAGATAATGTACATAAAAAGAACATAGTTGAATCCTAAAGTTGACACAGATAAAAACTTAGAACAAGAATTTGCTATGGTCACTAAAGAAACACCTCCTTCTCAAGTAGGTGGCCAATCCACTGCTTCTCCCACAACTTCTTCAGTATCTCATGACCAACAACAAGCTATCCAAACAACTAAGGTGGTCCAAGGTGAGAAGGAGAAGACAGTTTTTGACAGGTTCAAGGAGATAAAACTAAAAAATGAAATCCTTAAGAACAACACCTATGCCCAATTCTGGAAGCAAACTTCCAGTTCTCAAAGCAGGTTGCTGTCAGTATTTGATTCAAAGAAGGGTAAGATGCAGATGGCCTTCTCAAGGCCCAAATTCCACATCCAAAGTTAGCATCTGACTACAAGAAGACAACCTTTGAATTTGAGATTAAAGATATTCATCCCATTGATCAAATGGAGATGCACAAGCAGATAGGTGAAATGATTTCTTCAGCTCTGACTAATACAACCATGAATCTTTTCAAATTGCAAGTTTCTTTGTCCAATATCTAGTCACAGTTAAAAATGGAGAAAATCTCTTGTCTTGCTAAGGATACAAGGAATAAATCCTTAGAAGATTTAGTGGTCAAGATAGGATATGATCCCTCAAATATGAAAGCTACAACGGAGATAATCAAAAAGAAAAACGCTGACATAACAACATTGAGAAAGTAGTTGAAGTTGTCAACTACTGAAGATCCTCTTACCAAAGATATTCAGGAGACAAAGACCTAGAAGGCTAACATGATGAAGCTCATCATGAAGCAAAATGAACAAATAAGACAGATGGAGACCGAGATGGAAAATATGTTCAAAGAAAATGAGCATATTGCAAAGTTTTCCATGGTTCCATTAGATGTTGTTCCTCTTACAACCATTCCTAGAGCTACAACTTCTACTCCACAGACTACATAAACAACAGATGGTGCCGAACAGTTGTCCAAGGCAGTTGAAAATTTGTGCATCCAGACAGAGGAAATTAAGAAGCTGCAGGACCAGGTAAAAGTGTTACAAGACCAGAGGACAAGGAGTGAGGCTTCTCATTCAGCAGAAGCACAAAGAGCTCAAAAGTTGATAGAAATATTGCAGAAGTTAGAAAGAGAATCAACAATAGGACAGACCTTGGCCGAAGCCAAGAAAATCATATGGGTAGACGTCATGAACTTGATTGCGGAAATCTGGGCCTGCATCTAGATTATCTTTGAACAAAAGGAGTTAATAAAAAGAGCAACTAATGCTATAATAGAGATCAAGCAAGAACTAGTAGAAATGTCTACAACAATAACGAACATCATCAAGTTCTTGAACACTAAAAACATACATGAGTTGGATGATTTGGGAGTAGATGATAGGACAACTATTATGGAAGTGAAGATGATTGTTACTAAGAAGAATCTAGTTGTTCAGCTAGAAGAAAAGTGCCACAGTCTAGAGATAACGGTTAACAAATTATTTGCCAGAATGGAATCTTTAAAACAGAAGGGTCTTCCTTCTTTATTTGTGATTAATGATAAGTTAATTGCTTATGAAGATTATGTTAAGAAATTGAAGGAGATTACCAGAGACAACAACAAATTTGTAGGCATCAAAGGTAGCATGATAAATAGAGCAATTTTGGAAGCTATGGGTAATGATTTCTTCATCTAGCATGAAGTAAATCATATTTTTGTTGTGAAACCCACTTTTGCCAGATACACAGAAGTTCATGAGATTTACTGCAAGGTAATTAAGTTTACCATCCCATATGAAGATTGATGGGATAACTCTGCGAGTCACATGATTAATTAGTAGTTTGGAGATAGTCAACATATGCCAGCACATCAGCCAACGCAACCCAAAAATAGGTCTATTTAGTAATTGTTTCCTCCAAAACAGTGTCAGCATTCCAGATCATTATACACCTTGCCTATTATTTTGTAACAATTCGATTTTATTGTTTGATATTATGCTAATAATACACTATCGGTTGAGACAACGATTCCGTGAATCCTTTTTGTAATTAGTATAAATACTTCACTGTTCGAAGTATTAAGGGTTAATTACTGAGTATAACTTTTGATAAGCATTGTAATTACCAAGTTGGTGGGAGCATCAATAATACAAGGACATTTCACAAGATTCATGTGGTGTATTCACTGGTGATGTTTTTTCTTCAGTAACTATGTTATTCATTGTTTTTCCTTTCTCTGTAATTATGAAAAGCTTAATTGTATAACAAAAACTGTGATGAATAAGATATGTTAATTAGAACACCTTCTTATGCTTGTTTTCAATTTACATGTTTTCTACTGAGGTCAGATTGAAGAATACTTCATTGTTCTTCAATTTCTACTGAATTCTACACTTCTTCTAATTTCATAATCCACTTAAAATCCTAAAAGATCCAGTTAATGCAACCTAGCTTGCCCCGTGAGACTCCTTCAAACATTGATGTAGATCCAGTTAAATCTTTAGACTCCATAGCCCAATGGAATTATAGTAATTTAATCAACCAAACAATCCAAATCAAACAAACAATCAGTACAGTAATAACTAGCCTAAAATTCACTCAAAACAAAACTAAAATTTACAGAGAGATCCCTCTTTGAAGCTAGCAGGGCTAAATCCCAGCTTCCAAAGTGGTTTTGATGTTGTCCTCTATGTTTATTCTCACAATCTCGTAAATTACAAAACGATAACAGACACATTATCGACATCCTAATCATCAGAGAAGATACCTTAACCACTGAGTATATCAACATCACTTAGAAAAGAAACCATTAACCTATTTTTCAAAGCACACTACTATTAATAAATCTTGAGAATCCTATAAGTACAATGTTCCACAAAGGATTAAATTAGGATGGTTAAATCATGTTACGGTTTGACAATTATACTCTGTGCTTAAACATTAGTAACATCTTGTATCATCAACCATGACAACATCAAAAATAAAATTCAAATAAAGATATCGCAAGTGAAAGTAAATGACGCAAAGCCTTTTCATCAAGATGCTTTGAGAATGATGCATTCCTAAGGGAAAGGTAATGTATAAACAGAAATATCATTAATATATATAAAATAACACAACGATAATTAATAATTATGAAAGTACAAGAGTCCTAATGAAAGGGCTCTCTCTCTTTTTCACACACACACATATATATAACCCTCATTTGTAATACCATATCATATTTTACTTATACAATTTATATACTTACTATCCTTATGGATATTTTTATATTCCAAGTCTTTTGGATATTTTATTTATGAGCCAGGTCTAGCTGTCATAGATGAAATAAAATTGCTAGATTACGTTTTAAGAAGTCATTTTATTATAAACAATTTCTTTTTCCCATGTACCATTTACATTCTTAATGAAAAGTGAGTTTCAATTGAAACTCTAGACTTGGAGCTTATGTTTAACAATGAAATACAACCTCAGAGAGTCATTTGTGGACGTGGACCATATTTCTCCATCATCTAGTAGTTAGATAGATCTTAGCAAATCCCACTAAGTATTCATTACAGCCAAAATTTACTTCATCCGTGGCATACAATTCAATGTACAATTTTATCTCCAAAAATTAAGACGTAATGCTCCTACTTTGGTTTCAGCATTGTCAACTTCCGTCTGTTAAGAGTTATGCTCTTAACAAATGACATGGTATATTGAGGTTAACATTGCTGGTTTGTGAACAAAATAACAGAATTAAAGGAATACATTACTGTTTGTAAATTATCAAAGACTACTGAGGCTATTAGAATTAAGGAAAAATAAATAAAAAAGACACAGATTTCCAAACTCACTTGGTGGTGAATCATTAGAGTTTACTCATCTACCGAAAGTATCCAAACACCCTAGACACAAAAGTGTATCTTTTTGAAGCCAATGAGAATGTTAATTTAAATACCATATTCAAACTTATTGATGATTGACAAAAGGCTCCACAAGGATAGAGAAACTTTTGCAAATAGAAACAGCCTTTGGTCCAACGTCCAACTGCACCAAGTAGTTTCTAAAGTTACAAATGGTAAACTGAAAGTCATACAACTTTTATTTCATAACTAGGTCTACTAACCATCTGTAACATTATCCCAAACAGAGATGCATATAGAGAAACAATCAGAAATAAGCTCAAAAAATCATTAAGGGTTTATTTTTCTCCAATTTGATTTTGTATGCCTTTCAGTTTACCATTTGTAACTTGTGTAAATACTTTGTAAGCTGGTAATGTACCCATACACTAAATAATCTTTGCATTAGTGGTAGGTCTGAAAAACTTTTCAACAAAAATGAATTTATATGCTTCAGATCATTCACCCATCTTCATTTGTACGTTTTAAATCACTCACTATCCATAGCCTCGTAAACATCAGCATAAAACTTTGCTTTTGAATGTTTTTCACATTTATAAGATAACAAATCATTATAATATTTTAGCAAGATTTCCATTTTTGCATTATAGGATAGTAGACATATCAGATCAAACGTTTTTTCTACCTGGCACCAATATCCATTTTGCAATAAAAGACAAAAGTACACAATTCGTGATCCACGTCTCTTCTAATTTCCACCATTAAAAGCCTGATTACAAACAAGCTTATTTTCATGTTCGAAATGTTTTATGCTTATTTTCTTCAAAGAATCGTTTACCATAGCAGTTTGGCACCACTAGGTGTTGATACAAATGAACATATTCAAACTTACTGACAAGAAGTATTACAAGATTCATGATCAACTCTTCCATGTCAGCATCCCCAACTTAACTGGAATTTTGTTTCTTGGTAAAGTAAATATAGATATAGGATGTCAAACCAATAATAATTACGGGAGATAGTTTTACTGCAAAGTTGAGGTAAGAATTTGTCTGAGCTGTATTTTTCATCATTCTCCAAAGCCACCTCAGCATAAAGCGGTGCCCACAACTTGTAAGGAATGTGTCCAAAGAAAAATCCTGCAGAGCAAGATTTGCAATTAACACAGTACTGAAACTGGAGATTAATCAGAACTGCAGAAATATGTTACAAGAAAGAGATAGTGACTAGTACCACAGGAAGTTTTTGTTGGTATGCTAAATGTTCAACATGCAATTTCACATTTGATGCAGCTCCAACCCACATGACAGGAAGTACATCTGTATATGCTTTAGACACAATTTCATATAGTGTTGCTGCACCACTTTCAATAGCTTTCAGTACTTTTGTCTCTCTTTCTTTACGATGCCTGGAACAGAAACATTATTACACTATGCTTAGAGCTCCAGTTGAAGACCATTAACCAACTTCATGTTTTTGAATAAAATATTTCCTTTCTGTTGTCTTTGTCCAAATAATTTCAGTTATTACTTATTTTTACTGAATCAGCTTTCAAGAAATAATGTTTCCATTGCCAATTTCGACTTGTCTCTCAAGATAACATGCTTTTCAAGGGGATTGGATCCACCTAGGTTTTGACAAGAAGAGGTTCAGGTGAATACCTTAGAAAGTGACAGTAAGGAATGAGAAAGTTCTGATGAAGTGAATGTTTGTGCAAGAAAAACGTACTTAGAAAAAGCAGGCTGGATTATGTAAAATACCAAAGAAAACAGAAGTATCGTTTAGCATCAAATCACAACTGTCCAAAATGGCATTAAATACCATTAAATCTTCTCTACTAAACATGTTGAGAGACAAAAAACAATAAATCCAAATCCGTGAACCTATTCGTGCTGAAATATGTAACTAGGTTCGGTCTTCATAATGACATATGTAATCATGGTTTTACGTATTTAATGTAAAGAGAAAAATAAATTTATTATTGTTGTTATTATTATTTAGGTCAAGCACCCATTGAGTGCTTCTAGGGCTTGTCCTTTAGTCTACAAGTCAATTGAGTCATTGTCATGTATTGAAGACCCATTTGGGCATGCTACATATTGTAAAGAAAATTTATTTGAGTAAAAGTAGAGTCAAAAGACCCTCCAAGATATTGTCATGGTGCAAAGATCAAGTCATCCTTCACAAGTAGACAAGTCGGCCTAAAAGAAGCAGTTCGATCTAGTAGGAGACCTATATATAAGAGATACTTCGACCTCATTTGAAGCACTCACTCTCTTCACACAAGTTCGATTAAGAAAGAGAAAAAGGTGTGAAGAAAAGAAGGACAAGGAGAAGAAAAGAAGAGCGAAATTTTTGGACTGGTTTTGGGCTACTCCTCTTCGCATGCGCGAAGGAACTAGGTCAACTATTGCAGCAACGAAGACCGAGTTGCAGAAGTCAAGTTAGGGCATCAAGAAGTACACTTTGCAAGCCAAGTTCTCTAGGAGAGAGAATCAACTTAAGCGAAGAGGAAAGGAGGAAGAATCTACCATAATTTTCTCACGTGCAAGATCTAGGGTTGCTGCAGAAGAAACTACTAGAGGTCGAAGTTGCAGAAGAATTCACTGGGAGGTCGAAGTTGCAGAAGGATTTGTTGGGAAGGCCGAAGTTGCAAAAGAATTTGTTGGAGGTCAAAATTGCAGATGTTGCTGATGTCAAAGTTGCTAGAAGGAAATCTCATCAAGGAAGAAAGGTTTGACTTGGTCTTGGAGGGGTCTTGGTCAAGGGTCATAAGTCTTGGAATTCGTCAATTGAAGTTCTATAAGAAGAGAATAATTCTTGTGGGTTTTCCTCTCAAGTGGATAGGTTTTGGCCCTGGTTGATCACCTATCTCTTGTCTCATTGTTCTTTATGGTTTGATAGTTGTTTGATGAAAAGAACACTAAATATAATCAATCAAAAGAAGAAGGTAATTAAGTTAAGTAAAAACAGATCACAAGCAATTATCCAAGTAAGAGAAATCACCAAACTTGCTGCCAGTAGATTCTCAACATGGTATCGGAGCTAAGATGACTACATCAAGGAAAGGCAGCGTAAAGGACACGCATGGGCCGAAGCACAAAAAGATCATCTGGGAAACATCAAGAAGGACTAATTCTCTCATCATCTTAAAGAAAGTAATTAAAGAGCATCAAAGCAGACATCAAAACCCTAGCTCATTCAAAGAAGGGTTCTTCAATTGAAACATTCTTAGGAATCTTACATATTGAACAATCTTCATCACAAGGAAAAGAAGACCTCAAGAACTTGACATCCACTCAATCAAAGAAAGACTCTAAGTTTGAAGCACCTTAGGAAAGCCACCACATTCTACACTATCATTCAAGGACACAAGAAGAGGCATTGTCATCATCATTAAGGAATCAAGGCTATCTCCCTCTCTTTGAGACAAGGATCACTTTTTAAGGAAGACATATTTATCAAGAAGACATATTCTATCATAAAAATCATCAAGAAAGGCATCAAGTTGAAGATATCATTGTTAAAGAAGCATCTTCACTTGACAAGTAAGTACCTTTATAGTTATGTTTGAATCTACTATCAAAATGACTTCATTTTGCAAGGAGAGCAACAAATTGGTTGGGTCATCAAACTTCCTTGTATGGAAAAAAGGACAGATTTGATCCTCATAGACAATGAAGTTATTGGTCATATCAATGGTAGGGTCTCCAAACAATCACAAGAAGAAGCTCAAGCGCTGTCAAAGTATATGAAAGGGGAAATAAGGGCTCAAAGGATTCTTATAGAATCCATCAACGATCCCCTCATACCTTATGTATCAAAGTTGGAGACATCATAGGAAATCTATGAGAAGCTAGTAGAATTATTCTCCGTAAGCATCGCTGGAGAAGTAATATCGTTGAGAACCGAACTATACAAGATGAAAATATCAAAGGAAGAAGGAATAGCCTCATACTTTATGAGGGTATCAAAAATTCCAGACCAACTGCAAGAGTTGGGGAAAATAATGTCCAATAAAGAGATGACCACAGTTGTGCTCAATGCACTATTGGAGGAATGAGGCAACTTTGTATCAAGCATCTATGGTAAGAAGGAAGCCACCCCATTCAGTGAACTTTGGTCATTATGCAAGATCGAAGAAACCAGGTTGAAGGCAAAGATTGATGTAGGACCAAATGAACAAGTTCAAGCATTTGCTTCCATGGCCATGAGAAAAGGAAAGTTTGGGAAAAGGAAGAAGATTGATATGTCAAAGATCCACTGCTATGGTTGTCAAGAATATGGGCACTGTAACAGAAATTGTCCTAAACTCAATAAATACAACAAAAGAAAAGAAAGGAATGAAGGCCATATCATCGAAGAAGTGGAAGAACTTGAAAAGAGGAAATCAAAGAAGGAGGAAGTGAAAGATCTCTACTATGATTGAGATAATCTCCTTCACTTAGTTCTTTTCATTTTTAATAGCTATCATGGTAGGAAGTGTTGAAGAATCAATGCAGTTATATTAGAGTTTGATTCTTCGATCTTGATAATTACTTGTGAATGTGTTAGCTTCTTTTACTTCTTTATTATCTTATATTTCATCAAGCAATTACCATATTATGTGTGTATGAAGAAAAAAAACAAGACACACAAGATATAAGCACTATGCCAGGGCAAAACCTCCCTTGAGAGGAAAACCCAGTCAAGATAATTCTTCCTTTCAATAGTATTCTTTGAGACTCTTCACCCTAGACATGAGAGAAACTTTGCTTCCACACCAAGTTAGCCTTCCAGACCTTTGACCCAGCAGCAGTAGCAACTTGTCCTCCAGTAGCTTCGACTAGGCAGCAGCTTCAGCAGCAGTAGCAGCATCAAACCTTAGAAGACTTCGATCTCCCAAGAGAGGTCACAAAATGCAGAGATTCCTTCACCAAAATTTCGATTTTCTCTTCCTCTTGCTTCTAGACCCAACTCGCACTTCTTTCTACCTTCTCCTTCCACTTCACACTTTTTCCCTTGATGCAGTAAATATCGAACTTGCTTGATAAGTGATGGCGCATTTGAATTCGATCTCTTTGCTTTTATAGGCTCCAAATGAGTTCGAATTTCTCCCTTTGAGGCCGACTTGATCTCCTTAAGGCTGACTTGAGGTGGAGGGATTCTAAATCATTTTTTACTCAAAAATAAACCTAATTACATGATTCAAAAGCCCAATAAGGGTCAATATAAATCTATAATGACTAACCTAGAAGTCCACAATGGGCACCTTATACTAAATATGACCCAAGTATGAAACCCATGCTTTAATAAGTCATTTAATAATAAAATAAATGCCAAATGATGATATAAATTCTTTTTTTTTAATTCTTTTGATAAGTACAATAAATATAAATTATCAAGACCGAACCTAGTTACAATCTTCAACATTCCCTCTTAACTAGGGAGGCATTCATAATATACAATGGGAAGATCTCAAACTAGTGAGAATTCCTAGATCCTAGATCTAGAATCCCTACTGCAACAAGTTGAACTACTTCTCCTACTTGTAAATCTGATTTAACAAGTTATTAAAAGATCACTTCTTAAAATATCTAAGTAGTTACTAAAGCAACCTTCACCCATTAAAAAACATTTGTGAAAACAGAATCTGAGCAAGAAAAATAATGCACACACATGACACTATTTTTTTTGGACAAACGCCCACGAAAAAACCCTACGCGGGAAAACCGGTGCAGCAGATCTGAGGGTTTATATATTATGAAGTAATTTTTTTAATACAATCTAGGATGCCTTTCTGGCTATCCCTACAAAGAATATGACTGATAGAGGAGCTAGTGATATTACCTCACACACTGATACTGGAACCCTGATTGACCAACAAACCTCGGATGGCAAGCTCTCCACTTCTCTGCACAGTATCTACATCACTCTGCGTGGCTTCTACGTTGCTGCTCTTCTGCTAGCTGTATTTGATCCTTTGGCCCCTTCCGGTCTCACACCTCAGTTTTCTGGCACTGGATTTGACTAATCCTCAGCTGTAACTCGATCCTCCTCTAGGCTACTGTGTTGCCATTGCTGGCTCTGCGCAGTCACTGTGTAGTTGCTACGCTACCATTGCTGATGCTTCTCTTTGTCTTCTCCGTGATGTATTCTCTAGCTCAGGAAGATCTCCAACTGAAATTACTCTTCCCCTCAACTGCAATCAAGAATCACTTAAATCTGATTTTTGCCCGAGCACATGCTCTGTTAGAAAAATTCGATCTCTAGATCCTTTTGGTGTATTTACAAATGACCCTCAAGCCTTCCTTTATAGTCTTCTCGTTGACAAATCATCGTCGAAATTAGATCTCCAATCAACAACTAAGATTATATTAGACTTGATCTGCTTTTTCAAGAAGTTTTACCCACAGTTTACATTAATATTGACTAATTCTTTTAATTTCCTAAGTTAGACTTAGGGTCCTCATTAAAAATAATTAATTTTTCTTATAAAACTGTTTTTGGGTGGAATTTCCCAAAACAATTTCTGGGTTATCTATAATGCATATGTCTAAGCCTCTCCACAAAATTTGAGACTTGGAGCACGTCCGATGCTACAAAAAATCCACACTGCCTCTTAGCAAGGAATGTGCTCTAACAGATTTGCCCTGCTGCACACTGCTCTAACTCTGAAGCATCTCCTCTCTGCACTGCTGATGTTGCCCATCAACCACTGCGCTGTTGCTTCATTGTACTGTTGTTGACCCTGCCATGATCAACACTGGATTCGTACTGCAACTCCCTCTCAAACGTTGCATTTGCTGCTAACACTGCCACTGCTAACACTGCACTGCAACTTAGCTGCTGAGAGAAGCAACTGAAAAACATCCAAAAATCTACAAGTGTTCAGGATGCATCTCGATGCTAAAACACTGACCGCTGCTAGTCTCTGCGCCGTCTCTCTGCTGCTCTGCACTGCATCCCTCTGCGCTGCACAGAAGTTAGGGCTGCTAACAACTGCATCTATTGTCTTTGCACTCCTCTGCATTGACTAAAAACTCCTCCAACCTGCTACTACTGATTATGGGCACCCGTACCAAGGTTGTGATCCAAGAGGTGGACTCCTCAAGGATCTTGCCCAACTGAAGTTCTTGCGAACTTATAGCTCAATGTATCCCCATCTCCCTCTTGGAGATGCATGGGCACTCATGGAGTACTCATCCTCATCGATCTTTGCGACTGCAACCTTCAGAGACGTCTTTCTTACGTCTCCGCTGCTCCTGCTATCCCTTGGATGCAAGGGTTGCATCTTCCTCCTCCTGCTTCCCCTTCGATTTACTGCCATTGGTACCATCAAGTTTGCACTTGACCAAGTCTCTCCTTCACTCTTCTTGCTGAAGAGCAACCCATGTCTCTTCCCAGCCTGGCAAGGTTGCTCTGCCCAAGATACTATGGAGAAATACTTACCAATCTTCGATGACTCCATTCAATGCCAGTTTGACCATTGCTGAAGAAGAAGGGGTAGACCCCACGATTGCAAGTTGGTCGTGGATTTCCTGAAGTCTAGTCAGGAATGGAATCATGCGGTCCCCTCTTCGTATTTGCGCCATCCTTAGTTGTTTCTCTAAGTACATCTTATGTTTCTTGGAAGATCTCACATATAACATTGCCAAGGCTTCCCACATCTTCCTAGCAGTATCTTTGCCAACAATATGGGACACAACATGATCTTTGAATCCATCCAAGAGTAGTCTTTTTGCCTTCACCGTATCAGCCTTGTACTTTTTCAATGGATCTAGATCTGTTGGGACAGCCACTGTGCTCTCCACGAAAAGCTTTAGATCGTAATCATCCAGAAGACGAGATCCTTGCCTTCCAGATCACGTAGTTGGAGGCTCCCTCCAACAGGTCCTGATCTCTAAAGCTCATGCGCTACCATGGCCATCAAATCTGTTGAATCTGCTCCTCTTCTTCCCCCTCTGCGCAGCTCCTTGTGGAGTTCGTAGATCTATTGCCCAGATTTGTTGCTTAGATATTGGAAAAACTGAAATTCCTCAACTAGGAACTTCTCGAGAGAGAAAATTCCCTCACTGTGTTGCTTCTTCTTCTGACACTTTCTGACTAGCAAAATCAAGATCTGCCTGCAGAACTGTGTCCCACCAATTTGGTGTTGCTCCCTCTGGCTTGGCAAAATTCTGATCTGGAGATCTTACCTCTCTTTCGACTCACTCAGAGAGACATCTTCTAGGAAACTTCAGCCCTCCTGGCTTGGATTGCGCAATCCCTCTGGGGATTCAATTTGCTGCTTTCTGCAACTCTTTGGCCTCCGACTCAGCATTGGATCTTCTCTTCCCGTTTCACAATACACGCTCTGATACCATGTGAGAATTCCTAGATCCTAGATCTGGAATCCCTACTGCAACAAGCTGAACTACTTCTCCTACTTGTAAATCTGTTTTAACAAGTTATTAAAAGATTACTTCTTAAAATATCGAAGCAGTTACTGAAGCAACCTTCATCGATTAAAATACATTTGTGAAAACAGAAACTGAGCAAGAAAAATAATGCACACACAGGACACTGTTGTTTTTGGACAAACATCCCCAGAAAAAACCCAATGTGGGAAAACTGATACAGCAGATCTGAGGTTTATATATTATGCAGTAATTTTCTGAATACAATTTGGGATGCCTTTCTGGCTATCCGTACAGAGAATATGATTGACAGAGAAGCTGGTGAGATTACCTCACTGATACTGGAAGCCCGACTAACCAAAAAACCCCAGATAGAAAGCCCTCCACTGCTCTGCGCAGTCTGCGTGGGGACTGCGTGGCTTCTGCGTTGTTGGTCTTCTGCTCGTTGGATCTGACCCTCTAGTCCCTTCCAGTCTCACACCGCGACTTTCTAGCACTGGATCTGACTGATCCTCAGTTGAAACTCGATCCTCCTCTGGGCTATTGCGCTGCCACTGCTGGCTCTGCATAGTCACTGAGTAGCTGCTACGCTGCCACTACTGATGCTGTTCTCTGTCTTCTCCGTGATGTATGTTAGGTCCCTATATTACTAGTGTAGTCCCTTATTGTTGTAGTGTATCCCCCTTATTGTTATTGTTGTACTCTTGTAATCCCCATATTGTTATTATTGTGCCCCATAAAACCCAACTATTGCTCTTGTTGGCCCTTAGATTATTATTGTTAGGTCGGCTAGGATTATATTGTGACCCCATGGACTCCTATATATAGAAAGAGGTTTTTTCATTTGAATCATCCAAGAATCGCTCATTTATGTAATGTAAAGGAGGCTTCCCCCTCAAAGTGGCTGATTTCTAAGGCATTGATCTCTCTTTTCTTCTATTTTTGGATCTGGTTTCATAACATTTGGTATTAGAGCTTTGGATTCTAGGGTTTCGATGCTTCAAACAGGTCATTGTGGGATTTTTGCTTTCTATGAAAGTTCAGATGCAAAAAAAATCCATTTGCGAAGAAATCTCGAGGAAGTTAGTGTAAAAATTTCAGATCTTGGTTTGCAATATTTTTGGAGATATGATCTGTTGAAGTTAGGGTTTTTGCAGGCTCCCAAATTTCATCTCAAAGAGGTGACCTTGGGAAAATCGTCATAACTCTCTCTCTTAGCATCAGATTGGAATTCTGTAAAAAGTGGCCGCAAGTACACAAAATATAGTTTTATGTGTATCAATTTCAGAGTCGAAGGAGGAAACAGTGACATGTGACACATCGTACAAGTTCGCTCTACTGAACTAGTACATAATGAGGTCATTGTGGGAGATTAGGAATAACCTTGTCTTGAAGAATTCAAATCAGGTCAGACCTGTGGCATTGGAAAGAAGACTCAGAGGGCTATTATAGGACCGAAGATTAAATCTTTGGGGGCTCCGACAAAGTCTTTTGCATCCCTCAGAATTTGTCGTAGTTCCCTACTCGTTCTCCCACTGGTAGTGGGCAGATTTACCTGCTCTCCCTCCTGCAAGTCCTTGGGAGAAATGTCCCTTGGATCCCCATGCCTTGAGAGGTAGCTGAATTATCTGCCGCAGGTTGTTGAGGTTGAACAAGCAGATCCTCCTCAAACTGCGTAGCAGAAGGCAACTCGCGGGATCTTCTGAAGGTCGTCTCCTCCATGAATTTCACATCCCTCCGCACTACAACTTTCTTGCTCTTCGGAATGTAGATGCAATATGCCTTTGCATTCTCACTGTATCCTACCAGATACCCCTTTTCCGCAGTCACATCCAACTTCTTCCTCTTCTCACTGGGCACATGACAGTATGTCATACTGCCAAAGATCCTAAAGTGACTCACCTCAGGCTTGCTGCTAGTGAATACACTTTCCGACATGATATTTCCCAATGCATTGTGAGGAATCCTGTTCTGAACATAGACAATTGTATTACAAGTTTTAGCCCATAGAAATTTGGGCATGTTTTGATCATACAACATCACCCTTGCAGACTCAACAATAGTCTTGTTTTTCCTTTCTGCCACACCATTCTGCTCTAAATTATATGGAGCAGTCCACTCTCTTCTAATGCCTTCCCTTGCGTAGAACCCGGTGAATTCCTTGTCCGTGTATTCACCACCATTGTCTGAACGCAACACCTTGATCTGATTCCCTGTCAGATTTTCTACCAAAGCTTTAAACTCTTTAAACCGACTGAAGACTTCGTCCTTGGTCTTCAAAAAGTAGATCCAAGTTTTCCTGGAATAGTCATCAATAAAGGTGACGAAATACTCGGCACCACTAAGAGCTCTAGTGGACATTGGTCCGCAGATATTCGACTGTATCAAGCCCAATACACTCTTGGCCCTATTGTTGCTTCTTTGATACGCTGCCTTGGCATATTTACCCAATACACACCCTCTACAGACATCGTCCCGCTTGGTGCTCAGTTCTGGAACTCCCGTGACAGTTTTCTTGAGAATTTTTAAAGCCCCCGATGCAATTGTCCCATTCTTCTGTGCCATAGTTCATTCAGGTTTGTTTCATCAGCGCTGCCTATTAGTGTCATTAGGGATTCGAGCTGCAACTTATAAAGTTTGTTGCTCCTTACTCCGATTTGTGCTTTCTTCTTCCAACTAGGGTGTTTGATGTAAACTCTGTTACTAATGAAGTAAACGTCATAACCTCTGTTTTGAAGTTGAGACACTGAGAGCAAGTTCATTCCTAGCCCAGGCACATGCAGTACATTAGTGGCCCAAAGCTTATTTCCAACCTCGGTCTGAAATACTTCGATACCTCTTCCAATAGGGGTACATTTTTCTTTATTATCCATGGTAATTTTAAAATTCATTTGCTCCTCTCGGTAATCGGAAAAACATTCCCGCAGTCCTGTCATATGAGAAAAAGTTCCACTTTCAATGTACCAGACCTCAGGAGAAGCAGTGCTTGACACGCAAGGAAATTCTTCTTCAAGTCTAGATGCTAGAACAGAAACTTCGTGATCCATATATTCTTTCATGCTTCTCTTCCTCTCTGGAGAATTGCGTGAATCCCTCTGAGTTGTTGCTACAATGTTAGATTTCTCTTCCCTTGTCGATTCTCTGTCCCTATTACTCATCTTTGGCTCTGAAACAATGTGAAAATTTCAACCTGTAAATCTACAGTTTAGTGATAGATTTACTTCTCCTACTTATTAGTCCAATAAGTTATTTATAGAAATCTATCAACAAACTTCGAAATAAATACTACTGCAACATTCACAATTATATATGCAAAGAAGTATACAGTAAAGAAGATAAGCATAAGAACCAATCACATGTACACAATTATTTTTGGACAATTGTCCCCGAAAAAACCCAATGCGGGAAAACAGGTGTAGCAAATGAGGGTTTTATTATTATTCTTCAACAAATGAATCTTGACAAGGAATACACTGGCAAATAGAATCAGAAAACACATGAGACAAAAATTCTCGGCCCCTCCTGACAATTTCCTAACACCCGGAAGAGCCTCTGCTTTCCTCTGTCTCTGTTTGCGCAGTCCCTACGCTGCACTGCGTCACTTTGCGTAGGCTCTGCGTCGCTGCAGCTCTGCGATGCCTTCTGTGACCCTCTGCGTCCCTTTATCCTCGAGCTCAGTCACTGCAAACTCCCTCCTTCTCCTTTTGCTTCTGCAACTCTCCGCCTTGCAACTCTCCCATTGAAATCAAATTCTATTCCTTTAGAATCGATCTCCTTCAGGTACTGAGTGTATGCCCGACTTGTTTTCCAAATGACCCTCAAGCCTTCTTTTATAATCATCTCGTTGATGAATCAACGGTCCAGATTAGAAGTCTAATCAATGGCTTAGATTAAAACTTGACTTGATCTTCGTTCTCTAGAAGATTCACACCCTGTCTTATTATGTTAATTTTGGAGAACTAGGTTCAAACTCCATGTTGTGATGCTCTGATGAAGATGCTAATATTTTTATTGGATTCCTCTTTCGGAGAGGTGCAAGATCGATCTAAAGATCATCTTGATCTAATGAGCAGAACATTTATTTTGAATTTATTGAAAATATGTGCAGGTCGGCCTGAAATGAAATGTAGGCTTGAAGCCCCAACAGTTGTGTCACACACCCTCAGTGATGGATATAAATAGGTTAATGTTGGAGGTCATTTTCACTCATCCATCACAACACATTTTCTCTTCTCATCTGATTGGTTTGATCATCTATTGGAGTCTCTTCTTCATCCACACGTGGGAAAATTGCAGCAAGAAGATTTATGTTTCTGACCTAGGGTTTTTTAGCACAGATTTGACCAGCGTTGACTTTGGTCAACGCTTGGTAAAACTGACCCGAAACTTGGTCAAAATTCCGATTTCCCTAGTCCGCATTTTTTGGCACTGAAATCGAGGTTGACTGATGACTTTGACTAGGCTAGGTTGACTTCTTGCTACTGCTGTTTTGTGTTGACCGTTGACTAGGACAACGTTGACTTTCGTTGACTAATCTTGCTGTCCATGAGGGTTGTGTGACACTTCTAGTTCGCTGACCGTATTGAGACTTTGTTGGTTGAAGCATCTTGTTGACCACCGTAACGCACCAACACACTTATATATTTTTGGCTTGTCTTCTGTCGATCTAATGGCATGTTCTATGCATTTTATTTTCTTGTTTATGTGATTGCTGACTAATATTGGGGATAAAAGGTAAAGTTGCATCAAGCATAGAACATCTACAAAAATTTACATGGTACCAGAGTCGAGGTGAAGACAAAGCCCTAGTTTGTAGCAGTCACCGAAGAAGAGCATGGGTACCTCAAACTACAATGGCTTTAAAGCTGATGACAAATTGACTGGGAAGGAAGACTTCCATGCTTGGAAGATGACTTTGGATCTTAACTTGGAAGACCAAGATGTCATGGACTATGTGCAGGGTAAAATCCAAGAGCCTCCATCCACTGCATCTGCTGCCATCAAGACTAAGTACAAGAAGGGGGAAATCAAAGCAAAGCTAATGATCAGGGACTCAATTCATAAGAGTTTGGTTGCCTACATCTTTGAGCTGGGCACATCCAAGGAGATGTATGATAAGTTGGTCAACATGTTCAAGGCCAACAATGTGAATCAAGTTCTATTCTTCAAGAACCAATTGAATAATCTGAAGAAAGGAAAGGATGAATCCATTCAATCATATTTTCTGAAGCTAGCCGAAATCAAGAATAATCTTCTGGCTATTGGGGAGACAATAGCTGATCGAGAGATGGTTCTCACTGCACTTGGAGGTCTCTCATCCGAATGGCATGTATTCAACACTACCATTCTCAATAACAATTTCATACCTAATTTTGACGAAGTACTATCGAGATGTGTACAAGAAGAGACAAGAATGAAGGAATATGAAAATGAAGGAAACACTGCCTTCACTGCTTGTGCTAAGAAGAACTTTGGTGGTTCGAGGAACAAAGGAAGAGTAGGGGCCTAAGGAAAGAAAGGAAAATGTTACACTTGTCACAAGCCAAGCCACTATGCTAGAGAATTCCCTTTCAAGAAGGATTCTCCTGATGATGATGACAACAACAACAATCGGAGGAATGGCAATCAAAGGAACAACAGGTTCAAAGGGAAGAGGAAGGCTTCCTTTGGTGGAAATGGGCAACCTTTCAAAAGGTCGAGAAACTCCAGGTATGATGAATCAAATGTTGTTGATGATAAAAAAAATGAATTCATTCTTGTATCTGCCCTCTTTGCTGCATCTCCACCCGAGACTATGGATGTTTGGTTGATAGATAGTGGTGCCTCAAGGCACATAACTGGGTTCAAGGAAGCAATTTCTGACATGGTCGAGAAGGATGTTAATCTGAAAATTATCCTTGGAGATAATGCCACATATCCCGTGAAAGGGATAGGGATTGTGACCCTCCACTTGTCTCAAGGTCAAGTCCTCCGCTTGCAAGACGTCCTATATGTACATGATTTGAAGAAGAACCTTGTGTCTATTTCAGCCATGGAAGACAAAGGTTTCAATGTGGCATTCGTTGATGGGAAGGTGCGCATCTGGAAGAAAAGTTTCAAGGAAGCTATCACGATTGGGTTTAGAGTTGATACACTCTACCAGGTTGGAGGAAGTCCACTGGGAGCGATGACATGTGATACTATCCGACAGACAGAACTATGGCATCGGAGGTTTGGACACCTTCACTACAAAGCCCTTCCCGAACCAAGGAAGGTGGTGACGGGGATGCCCGAGTTCACAAATGATCATAAAGGTGTTTGTCAGGGCTGTGTTGAAGGAAAGCATACAAGGGGACCTTTCCCCTCAAGCGTCACAAAGACATCTGATGTCTTGCAATTGATACATTCTGATCTGTCTGGTATGCTGCCCGCGATGTCCTTGGGAAGATGTTCTTATTATATGACGTAAATAGATGACTTCTCTTGCAAAACCTGGATATACTTCTTGAAGAAGAAAGATAAGGCTTTCATGTGGTTCCATACCTTCAAAGCCTTGATGGGAAGAAGATCAAGATATTGAGGACCGATAACGGCACTGAATATGAGACGAACGAGTTCAAGAACTTTTGCAGAAAAGCTGACATCAAGAGGGAGACCACAATGTTTGTGGGCTACAACAAAACTTCGAAGGCCTATAGAGTATATGTGCCTAGTCAAAGGGAAGTGGTGATATGCCACAATGTTACCTTTGAGGAAGATGCTTCCCTGAGGAAAGTAATCAATCTTCCGAGATCTGAGGAAGATCATGAAGCAAGGCCTGGAAATCAAGAAGAACTAAAGGATGAGACGATGCCCGATGTTGAAGGACCGATGGACCTTATTGATCCACCTCCTTCAATGAGGAAAAGACCATCATGGCTCAGGGACATTCTCGAGGATGCCAAGAATCATATGGCCCCAAGGGGGACATTCCATAAAAGCAAGAAGCCGAATAGATACCAAGGGTATCTAGCAACCATGAGTACTATTGTACAATCTGAGCCTAGCTCTTTTGAGGAAGCCGTAAAGCGTCAAGTCTGAAAGGATGCTATGCACGAAGAATATGATTCCATTATGAAAAATGGTGTCTGGGATGTGGTTCCGAGACCGGAGGACAAAGCAGTTGTCACCTCAAAATGGCTCTATAAGATCAAGCATGGATCTGATGGTAGTGCTGAAAAGTTCAAGGCAAGATTCATTGCCCGTGGCTGCTCTCAAAAGGAAGGCGTAGACTATGATGACATATTTTCACCTGTGGTCCGATATACCACCATCCGATCTATTAAAGCCCTTGCTGCTACGCAAGGATGGAATCTTCATCAGATGGATGTGAAGACCGCATTTCTGCATGGTGTGATAAAGGAAGAAGTGTATGTGGAGCAACCTCTAGGGTTCGATGTCCAGGATCGGGACACCCATGTCTGCAGGTTGAAGAAAGCCCTCTATGGGTTGAACCAAGCACCCAGAGCTTGGTACGAGAGGATAGATAGCTACCTAATGAAGTTGGGCTTCACTCGTAGTAATGTTGATCCGAACCTTTACTTCAAGGTTGATAGAGAAAAGCCTCTCATTCTGGTGCTGTATGTGGACGACCTCTTCCTGACAGGTGTTGATCCTCTCATTCATCAGTGCAAGAGGGAGCTCGCTGCTGAGTTCGAGATGAAGGACCTAGGACTGATGCACTACTTCCTAGGCCTGGAGGTCTAGCAGAGACTTGGCGAGATTTTCCTTTCTCAAGGAAAATATATTGTGAAGCTTCTGGGAAGATTTGGAATGGTGGACTGTAAGTCCGTGTAGACATTGAAGGAGCTCAACCTTAAGAAGTTGAGTGGCAGTGCTACTGGGCCCGTGTTAGCAAATCCTACTGAGTATCGTCAACTCGTAGGGGCCCTGATGTTCTTAGTGAACACTTTGAGTCAACACATGGTTGATTCTCATAACATTCACTGGGTTGGTGCCAAGAAACTCTTGAGAAATCTCTGGGGCACGATAGACCATGGGCTGAGATAAACTGCAGGGAGCATGACACTCCATGGATATACTGATGTCGATCGGGCTGGCAGTGTGGTGGATCGCAAGAGCACATTTGGATACTGCTTCACACATAGGTTTGCTTCGAGCAGGAAGCAGAAGTTGATAGCCTTAAGCACCGCTGAGGCCAAATACATTGCAACATGTATGGCCTGTTGTGAAGTCACTTGGTTGCGAAAGCTCTTCAGTGAGCTGTTCGAGCATGTGCTAGATGCCACCATTATCCTTTGTGATAACCAAAGGGGGATTCGTTTGTCAGAGAATCCCGTGTTCCACGATCGATCCAAGCATGTTAAAGGCTGGTACCACTTTATCCGGGATATGGTACAGCGAGGCGCCATAAGGCTCGATCATATAGGAATTGATGAGCAGGTCGCGGATATTCTCACAATGCCCTTGGGGAAGGTCATGTTCCTAACCTTCTGTGAGAATCTTGGAATCGTGGAACAACCCTATTCGAAGGGTCCTGTTGGACGATGAGCTCTGGGAGCTCCAGGGGGCTTTGGGGATAGCTTCTCGGAGCCATAAGCACACATGGGGCTAGGCTTGCCGAACCTTGTGGTACTTCTGCCCCACCGTTATGATGTTGAGTTGGTTCACCTCTCATGATCTGTGCCCCGTATGCATCCTACCCATTGAGTCCCGGACTCATGGGAAGTACCTCTCATTTGGCCAGTGAGGTGGGAAAAGCTAGAGACTAGTAGCAAAGACTGATGGACGCATCACAGATTGTTGTACTCTCTATCTAGGATGGCACGTGTCCAACCACTTGATCTGGGATCAAGTCTAGTGAGGTTTTAGACTTCCTACTGACTTTGGGTCAGATAAACCAACTTCGGGTTGGTATGTGACTCTTTGAGTCCTATAGAGGTTTCGGACCTCTGGGCTGAATTTGTCAGCTGGGAATGATGTCTTCGTGACTGATCCACTTTTGTTCTGAAATAAAGAAGCTAGCAAAGCAAGTTACGATGGGATGACGCACAATGTTTGGATTGCACAGGTGGATGGAGTTCTCCCTAGTTGAGAGGAAGTGTTAATTTTGGACAACCAGGTCCAAACTCCATGTTGTGATGCTCAAATGAAGATGCCAATATTTTTATTGGACTCCTCTTTCGGAGAGGTGCAAGATTGATCTAAAGATCATCTTGATCCAATGAGCAGAACATTTATTTTGAATTTATTCAAAATATGTGCAAGTTGGCCTGAAATGAAATGTGGGCTTGAAGCCCCAACAGTTGTATCACACACCCTTAGTGATGGATATAAATAGGTCAACGTTGGAGGTCATTTTCACTCATCCATCACATCACATTCTCTCTCCTCATCTGATTGGTTCGATCATCTATTGGAGTCTCTTCTTCATCCATACATGGGGAAATTGCAGCAAGAAGATTTCTGTTTCTGACCTAGGGTTTTTCAGTGTAGATTTGACTAGCATTGACTTTGGTCAACGCTTGGTCAAACTGACCCAAAACATGGTCAAAATTCCAATTTCCCTAGTCCGCATTTTTTGGCACTGAAATCAAGGTTGACCATTGAATTTGACATGGCTACGTTGACTTCTTGCTGCTGTTGTTTTGCGATGACCATTTACTAGGACAACGTTGACTTTCGTTGACTTTTGGTTGACTGATCTTGTTATCCATGAGGCTTGTGTGACACTTCTGGTTGGCTGACTGTATTGAGACTTTGCTGGTTGAAGCATCCCGTTGACCGCCGTAATGCAACAACACACATATATTTTTGGCTTGTCTTCTGTCGATCTACTGGTATGTTCTATCAACATTTTACTTTCTTGTTTATGTGATTATTGACTGATATTGGGGATAAAAGGTAAAGATGCATCAAGCATAGAACATCTACAAAAATTTACATATTAATACCCTTTAATTATTTAATTTCCCTAAGTTTAAACTTAGGGTCTCCATTAAAATAATTAATTATTTTCATAAGACATGAACCGAGTGGAATTTCCACAAACGATTTCTGGGTTCTTTTGAATACTGATGTCCAAGTCTCCTCACAAAGTTTGAGACTTATAACACTTTCTGATGCTACAAAAAATCAACAAGTAACTTCTATGCCTTAAGGAGTTACACATGCCAAAATAGGAGTGTAACTTATGCCATAAAGGAGAAGAGTGTAACTTATGCGTTTAGGAAACAAGTGTTACTTATGCCATAAAGGAGAAAAGTGTAACTTAGGCATTTAGGAGAGAAGTGTAACTTATGCATTAAAGAGCTGTTAGAGGATTTTTTTTTTTTTTTTTTTTTTAATGGCGAGTCATTAAAGTGTGTAAAAGAGTGTAAGAGGTGTGTAAGAGCATTAAAGAGAGAGGGGAATGAATCAATTAAAAGAGAGAGAGAGTAACATATGCATTAATTGAGGGGAGTTACATATGACATGATTGAGTCTCATGATTGAGAGACTTGAATTTCTTTTTAATAATAATATAATAATATCATAACAAGCATAATAGTAATAATAATAATAATAATATTGATGATTAAGTTAAAAATTAAACAATTGAGATTGATTAAGGACAAGTTAAGTGAATTTACATCATTTATATATGATTACGAATTGATGGAACGTAATTTAGTATTTTTGGAAAGTCATGGTTGCAAAGATAGAGATGATTTTCTATTTTTAGAAAGTAACTTTAGAAAGGTAAGAAGTGAAATTCTATTCAAGGAAATGCATCCCATAGCTGTCAATTTTCAACAAGGGGGGTACAAGAGCCTTGTGGACCAGAGAGGGAAGATGATTAAATAGGGCATGTAATGTGCGGAGGGGAGTGAAAAATGTGGAATGGGAAAATAGGACCATGCCTCCAAAATCGGGGTTTCCCAAGTAGTGCCCATCCTAAAACTATAAGCCAGTAGGGGAGATCCCCCGATACTAGGGTGGAGGATTAACCCTGCAGTTAAGGTAAGGGAACACTACTACAGTGAAAAACCTTCCTCCTTCGAAGTCACCCAATAATCATACCCGAGTGTGCCTAAGAAAATCAAGTATAAGTACCCAATTTCATAATGAAAAATCATATCTTTAGGATTCAATGGCCCACCTTCAAACATGCGACCTCGACAGATGGGCGAGGGGACATATGACTGGCTCGGGGAGCAGAGACATTTGGCACAATCTAAACTACATTGGTGGTTGTCAGGGGTTGCACGTTGCTTCCTGGAGACAAATCCATTTCTCCTATGAGGGTCACTTACTGGTGGTGGGCAATGTGTTTTCGAGTTCCCATGCCGAAACACGGAAGAGGGGGGGGGGGGTGTTAACATGTTTCCTACAACATAGCCTAAAAATGTTTAAATCCATGATACAAGATGGATGTGTCATCAAGCCGACCCCAAAAGATAGCCAAATCAATGAAATAACATGAAAACAAGCCACAATTAACCCACATGAAGGTGCTAATGAGATGATACTCATCTTGCTCCATCGTTTGAGACATCAAAATATCTTCAATCTTCCCAAAAGGGATATCATTCACAAAAATGACATCAAAATATCTCAGCTCATGGCATAATTGAATATCCCATTTCAAATACAATCTTGAGATTCCCTTCCTACATTCTAGGTGGTTTACCAATTTACATAGTGTTGTCGCACAGATTGTCCAGGCACCGCGACAACGGCTCAGATCGGGGGCTGTCACCCTGATCCCCAATCTCTCTATTTAAGTTGTCTCCTTGCAAGCTAAGGGAGGTAGACCCATTAGAAATGAGGATGAAGAATCCAGGAGACACAGCTAAGACATCAAATACTTGATAAAAACGAACGAGATTCCACGGATCTAAATTAGATTTCACGTTTAAGACCAGTGCCTTATGGAGTCAAACAAAATCTCGTTATGCAATTATAAACAAGTAAGTGACGATTAACTGTTGCTTATTAAAACACGATTGATCACAATGATATTTAATTGAAAAATGCCACAACCATGAATAACAATAACATGAGAATGCTAGATGCTTGAAATTTTTTTCCGAAAATAAGATATTCCAATATTGCCCAATTCGAAAATTTAAAATATCCACAGTCAAATTTCAGATAGAAATTTTTTTTTTTAACGCATTTGACTATAGAAGATTTGAAATATTTTTTTTTTAAAGGTCTAAATCTAAATAAAAGTTGTAATCTAAAATCTAAATTAAATCTAAACAAAAAACTAAAATTAAGTCTAATCAAAACTAATTTAAAATTGTACTAAGACTAAATTAAAATTTAATATCTAAAATTAAAGGTAAAGTTAAATCCTAAATTAGATCCTAAAACAAACTAAATCAAATTTATTAAAATCTAAAAAGAAATTTAAAACAGAAACCTAATTAAAACTAAAACTTCGACTATTCACTGCCTCACAACTATTCATTAAAGCTAAACTAAAGGCCTACGCTAATGAAATAAAACAAGAAAAATAAAAATTCAAATCTACGCTTTCTACACAAACAAACAAAAACGAAACCACAATCCTCACCCTACGCTACCACAAATCAATCAAAATAAAAATGTCGGCGTAAAAAAAAAAAAAAAAAAATCTAACGGGATGCGTATTTTTGTTTTGGTGTGTTCCACAGGTTGACTGGACGATGAGGACGGAACGACGGCTATGAGAATGGATTGGACGGGTAGTGCAGAGGAAGACGGTCAGCAAATGAATTCGATGCGGGACGGTAATGCTGGACAGCAGCTTGGACGAAGGCGTAAGGAATTGGAAGCAAATCAAATGGAAATAGATGGCAAAGGGCAAAGGGCTCGATGGAAGAGATATAACGCAGAGGAGTGAGAGCAGCAAAAGGTTCGATTGCAGAGAAAAACAAGCAAATGCAGAGCTGGATTGGACTAAAATGAAAGTTGGCACGCAGAGAAAAGGTTTGGAAGACAGGGTCGATAGAACAGAATACGAATTAGACGGCAGGGGAATGTGAGACGGCTTTGCAGAAATGAAATCGATAATGGAATAGGCAAGAGACGGCAACGTGTAAACCCAGAACACTAAAAATTTTCCTTGAAATTTGATCTGATATATTTCTTTATTCAAATGATACTCAGATCTTATGCTCTTTTAAGCTAAAATAATGTCCAGATTCGTCCACAGTTGTAAATTGAGGCTAGATCTGGCCTTTGGAGGCTAGATCTGCTTCAGATCTTAAAAAAAATTTCGCTTTGAACCCTGAATCTGCAAGAAACCAGCCGGGCCTGAAGATACACACCAAGCAATGATTAAACCCTTTCAGTCCTAAAAGAAAATTTACAAATTTACAAGTAGTTTACACTTTTAAACCCTCATGGTCAGATTTGAAATCCATTTTAGCACAATTTTCAGAGATTAAAATTTTTGGGAGAGGCACAAGCCTTAGAAAACCCTGCAAAACCACCAATTTCGTAAGATAGACTTGGAATTTAACAAATAATGAGCTTTTCTGACTTATGTCATTGAGAGTCGGCTGGTCCAACCGAAGACTTCCCCAGATGCTCAATTTAAAAAAAATTTCCCTGCACACTTAGATCTGAACTTTAGATCGATAGAGATTTAAGAAAACAATATGAGACCTTTTAAGAAAAATCAGAATGTCATTTTATAAACCCAGAAAACTGCACAAAATACATGTATGCAGATTAATCGATGAAGGCCATCAACCATAAAATGCAATAAACAAAGTAGCAGAGTTTAGAGACAATTCACCACATAAATATGAGAAGGAACATCAAGATTTGTAACCCCAAAGTCTTTATGCTTTATTCCTCAAAAATTTACAAGAGCTTCTAAGAACAAGTGCATGATCCTGAGATCGGATGATTCAAGAATGACAAAGACCTCTAAATTTATAGGACAAAATCTTTAACGGCTAGTTTGGATGATCCTCGTCAAAGTAATCTCAACCGTCCAAAAGATTTAATTATCTTTTAATCCGGAGCGTTGAAATTAAAATTTTGGGGAAAAAACGAATTTATCATTTAATTCAATTTTAATTAACTCAAAATATTATTTTTGAGTTAATTACCCCAAAATTTTGACCTTGACTTAACCACCAAGGCCCAAGGGTCCAATATTTCTTAAAATTCTCAATATTCCCTTGGCTTGGGGCTGTCAAAATCATTTTCCAAGGACCCACAAATTTTGCCTTTAAAGATTTAATCCTAATTTAGGACCCTAAATTAATTAAATTTCTGGTTTAGGATTTTATTAATTAATTGACCAGAAAATTTAATTAATTGACTAAGAGGGGATTATAATTATTTTTCCAACCCTCTTTTACATGAGATAATACATTTACATACATGAAGGGGGAATACCCATTTGTATAGACCCTCAAATAAATACCCAATTCTGCGACTCAAAACATGATCTAGTAGACCAAGTAGTTGAAACTACTTTTACAAGGACTCGATAGAACACTAGGACTCACTTAGTATGCTGATGATAAAATCCACTCTAGCTTTGGGGTGACGCTGGAGGGAAAAACTCTGCCGATCACTTACGTGAATCAGTGAGACAAAAAACCTCCTAGGATAGAGATCATCAACAACATACTAGGCTTACCTAGTTTGTACATACATTGACGGTCTTACTTAGATCATTTACATCATAACATGCAGAATCGGTTTACATCATTTGTAAAACTGTCGACTGTTGACTGATGATGGAATCTGAATGGCGCAACCACATCGAACATGAAGAATCCCATTTGAAAAAATGGGGGTGTACTGCTATGGGGTAGTTGACAAAGTGTGGTCAACACATAGGCCAATTTTTTCCTCTCACACCATTTTTTTTATATTAATATTTTCAGGATACCATTTCTTCTCTTTCAATACTCAAAGGAAGGAAACAAATAGCAGGTTTACCTTTTCAAATAAGCTAATTGCAAATTATCACACATGACCTAATCAAAGATCGAATTTCACATACAATGCTACATCCCCTTCCTATTTTCTAAGTGGTTTATAAATTTATGTAATTAGATCAAGATAGCCAAATCAATGAAATAACATGAAAACAAGCCTCAATTAACCCACACGAAGGTGCTATTTAGATGATCCTCATCTTGCTCCATCTTTTGAGACATCAAAATATCTTCAATATTCCCAAAAGGGATATCCTTCATAAAAATGACATCAAGATATCTTAGCTCATGGCATAATTGAATATCCCATTTCAAATACAATGTTGAGATTCCCTTCCTACATTCTAAGTGGTTTATCAATTTACATAGATAGGTCAATTTTTTTCTCTCACACAATTTTTTCATATTAAGACTTTCAAGATACCATTTCTTCTCACTTCTCGAAGGAAGGCAACAAATCGCAGGTTTACCTCTTCAAATAACCTAATTGCAAATTATCGCTCATGAGCTAATCCAAGATCCAATTTCACATACAATGCTACATCCCCTTCCTATTTTCTAAGTGGTCTATAAATTTGTGTAATTAGATCATCTTTTTCCCTCAATATCATGTTTTCCCTTTACAATTTCTTTGATATAGGAAATAATTCATTTAATATTAAAAATATCTTTTGACAATGTATACGAGTATGATTCCATATGCATAAGCTAAATCGATCAGGCCATTAACAAAATATGCTCCATTAATTCACTAAATCTGGTTATATATAACAATGAACAACACAAAGAAATCTAAGTATATTATATTATACATACTTGATATATCCACAAAGAAGTTTCGTAGGCCAAAGACTTGGCCTTCCATGCATTGGAATTATAATATGTGGAGAAAGCTCAAGAAATCGATGTGTCGTTTCCAAGTAATCCTGCATCACATCAATAATTATTTGAAACACAATACTACACTCTACCACAAAGTGTTGCCGTAAACGTAAATAGATTGAAACTCTATATATGCAAAATATTTCTAAAACTCCATTTTCAAGAATTTTACTGTTTTCACAAGGGAAAATTAGTCATCACTATACAGTGGTACATCATGGTCATCGATGTCACATGAGATAAGTGCATTGTATGCATATCGCAAGGAAGAAGGAGTCTGGCTCGCATGAGCTAAAACAATGCACCAATAAAAGCAGATTCATCATTTGCAACTGCAAAAGTTACATCGTTGAATACAACAAACTGCCCATAGACCTTGGCCACCAAAAGAAATGTTTGATGACATATTTGAATTCACTGCATTTATTTATGGGATAAATGGCACGAACAAAATTCACTAAAATTATGCACGAATACTTATATAATTGTAAAAAATAAAAATTAATTAATGATTCCCATGAAATATCTTATTTACAATCTATAAATAGTTTCCTTGATATAATTCTTACCATATATCATATTTACTATATATGAATACATTCCTTCACAAAGAGATCGACAATGTAAAAAGTGAAACAGCAAATTACAAGGATTCACAACAGAAGAAACAATAAGTCAAGAAATTAGTAAAATTTTGTTTAGGGAGACAACATATCACTAGTTTATAAAATCATAGTCAAACTTGACAACATATCACTAGTTTATAAAATCATAGTCAAACCTTGCCTACGAAAATTTAAAAAAAATTGTAAATTTTTGTAGATGTTCTATTCTTGGTGCAACTTTACTTTTTATCCCAATAACAGTCAGCAATAACATAAACAAGAAAGTAAAACGCTGATAGAACATAACAGTAGATCGACAGAAGACAAACCAAAATATATAAGTGTGTTGGTACGTTACGGCGGTCAACAAGATGCTTCAACCAACAAAGTCTTAATATGGTTAACCAACCAAAAGTGTCACACAACCCTCTAGGACAGCCAGATCAGTCAACCCCAAAAGTCAACGAAAGTCAACACTATCAGTCAATGATCAATGCAAACAGCTGCAAAGTCAATGCAGCCAAGTCAAAGTCAACATCCATCCTCAAGATTTGTGCCAAAAAATGCGGATTAAAGAAATCAAAGTTTTGGGCGAGTTTCGGGTCAATTTGATCAAGCGTTGACCAAAGTCAACGCTGGTCAATTTCTGTGCTGGAAACCCTAGACAGTCTGAAACCCTAGCTGCTGCTTTTTCCCATGTGTGAGTGAAGAAGAGATTCCAATAGATGCTCGAACCAATCAGACGAGGAGGGAGGATGTGATGTGATGGATGAGTGAAAATGTCCTCCAACATTGACCAATTTATATCCATCAATGAGGGTGTGACACAACAGCTGGGGCTTCAAGCCTACATTTCATTTCAGGCCGACCTGCACATATTTTCAATAAATTCAAAATAAATGTTCTGCTCATCGGATCAAGATGATCTTTAGATCGATCTTGCACCTCTCCGAAAGAGGAGTCCAATAAAATATTGGCATCTTCATTTGAGCATCACAACATGGAGTTTGGACCTAGTTGTCCAAAATTAACACTCCCTCTCAACTAGGGAGAACTCCATCCACCTGTGCAATCCAAACATCGTGCGTCATCCCGCCGTAACTTGATTTGCTAGCTTCTTTATTTCAGAACAAAAGTGGGTCAGTGACAGAGACATCATTCCCAGCTGACAAATTCAGCCCAGAGGTCCCGAACCTCTATAGGACTCAGAGAGTCTCACACCAACCCGAAGTTGGTTTATCTAACCCGAAGTCAGTAGGAGGTCTGAAACCTCACTAGACTTGATCCCAGATCAAGTGGTTGGACACGTGCCATCCTAGATAGAGAGTACGACAAACTCTGATGCGTCCATCAGTCTTTGCTACTAGTATCTAGCTTTTCCCACCTCAATGGCCAAATGAGAGGTACTTCCCATGAGCCTAAGACTCAATGGGTGGGATGCATACAGGGCACAGATCATGAGAGGTGAACGAACTCAATATCATAACGGTGGGGCAAAAGCACCACAAGGTTCGGCGAGCCTAGCCCCGTGAGTGCTTATAGCTCTGAGAAGTTATCCCCAAAGCCCCCCAGAGCTCCTAGAGCTCATCATCCAACAGGACCCTTAGAATATGGCCGTTCCACGATAACAAGATTCTCACGGAAGGTTAGGAACTTGACCTTCCACAGGGGCTTTGTGAGAATATCCGCGACTTGCTCATCAGTTCCTATATGATCGAGCCTTGCGGCGCCTCACTATAACATATCCCAGATAAAGTGGTGCCTGATATCAATATGCTTGGATCGATCGTGGAACACGGGATTCTCGGATAACCGAATCCCACTCTGGTGGAACACGGGATTCTTCACACACCTGTGATCTTCAAGCTGTCATCATCCTTTTGTCCTAAGCTCTGATACCATCTTGAGGAATCTTTAGCACAACATAGTTAGGGTTGTATTAGTCTTGATTTCTCGTTCTTGACATTTTCCTGTGATGTTCCTTATTAATTCTTCTTTGCAATTATTGTATTTTTATCAACAAGACAAATGTCAAACAAATGAGGATCACAAACACAACAAAGAACACAAGATGTAGGCTCTCAACCATGGCATAAGCCCTCTTCTAGTGGAAAAACCAAAAAATCTTCTTCTCTTCTTTTAGAACCAAATCAAATGAGACAACCAAGACCCTTTGACCAACAATACGACCTCCTCCAATCCACCAATTCAGCCTCTCCAAGTTAGACTAGTCAATATCAAAATTAAATTCAAAACTTCACCAAAGAGGTCTCGGCCTCCCTTCCACTTCTCAAATCTCGGCTAGTATTTTCAGCTCTGCAATTTCGCACTGTCCACCTCAGTCTTCTCGAGTGTGTGGTAGATTGTAAACAAAGTTTCTCTCTTGTACTTCTTTGTTAGACTTCTTCCTTTTATGCAAACAATATCCCTTCCCTTCATGCTTCTTCGCTCCTCTTTCTTTAATGGAAGTTGCAGATTTAATGATGATATTTCATGTATCTCAATGTGTCAAGTGCATTTCCCTTTTATAATGGTCAAATCATTCTAAATAAGGCTGACATGGTGGAGGAGTGTTAAATGTCGATTTTGATACCTAAAAAATTTTATCTCTATTGATTTGGGTAGCATCGGATGTGCTCTAAGTCTCAAAATTTGTAAGGGGGCTTAGACACATGTATTCCAAAGAACCCAAAAAACGTTTTTGAAAATTCCACTCAGAGTGTGTTTTATTAAAATAATTAATTATTTTTAATGGGACCTTAAGTCTAAACTTAAAAAATTAAAATTATTAAAGGGTATTAATAAAAAAAAGTGTGAATCCTCTAGAGAAGACGAAGATCAAGTCAAAAGTTAATCTTAGTAGTTGATTAATGATTTAATCTCGGTCGTTGAAGTCTCAACGAGAAGGTTATAAGAAGGACTTGATGTATCATTTGAAGATACATCGAGAGAGAAAATGTAGAGATCAAAATTCTTTAGTGAGCAATGCTTAGGGAAAAAATCGATCGAGAAGATTTTTGCAGAGAGGAGCAGAGATAATTGTCAGGTGGAGATTTTCCCAAGTCGAGAATGCACTGTAGAGGAGACAGAGAGCAGTACGCAGAGAGACAGCGTAGCAGCTACGCTGAGCCAACAGAGGCAGTGCAATTGCCTTGAAGAAGTCTGTGATTTAGTTGAGGATCAGTCAGATCTACTGTCGGAGAGTCGAGGTGTGAGACAAGGGAGGCAAAAGGGTCAGATCCAGCTAGCAGAAGAGCCAACAAGCAACAGTGATGCAGAGACTACGCAGAGGCAGCAAGGGGCTAGTCAGTTTGGGGTTTGGCCAGTATGGACTTCTAGTGTCAATGTGAGGTAATCTCACTAGCTCTTTCTCAGTCAGATTCTCTGTGTGGATGGCCAACTAGGCATCCCAGATTGCATTCAGAATTACTGCATAATAAACAAACCCTCAAATGCTATACTAGTTTTCCCGCATTGGGTTTCTCCGGGGACACTAGTCCAAAAATAACTGTCATGTGTCTATGATTTATTCTTGCTCAGATTTTGTTTCTGCACTTATTTATTTTCCACAGTTAATTTGTGAAGGTTGTAGTGTATGAGTTTTCGATATTTACAGAAGAACACCGTAAATAATTTGTTCAAGGAAATAACAAATAGAAGAATTGAAGAATTATCATCAGTTGCTAGAGTAGGCTTCAGGTAACCGAATTTTCACATTGTATCAGAGCTTGTTTAGCGATGCAAGAGGAGCATGTAATATTCCCAATTAGCAGCAACTAATTGGTAATATTAATTTTTGGCTAGTTTACTTTTTATAAAGTTAAATCAGTTAATAAAGTGGGTGAGAAGATACTTAGCCTACACTTAGGAAATAAACATTCCCTTAAGTCACTTGAGCACATTATTAATTGGCAGCGTGGGGCCCAGGAGGTCGAAGTGGTAGCATGAGGCAAGTGGCAGTGTGGGTAGCATGGGCCCATGACAGTGCAGAGAGAGAGGGACAACATGGGCCAAGAGGGACAGCGCAGTTTTGTTGGGGCCTAGGTGAGAGCAAGGCTCTCCAAGCATAAAAAGGGGAAGAGGCTCCTCATTCATTCATTTGATTATGCATCTATGTTTTGTCTCTTGACATTGAGCATGCTTTTGCTGTTAAGCAAAGTCTGCAAGTGTTGTTCAACACACCGAGTGTCTCCGAGTGGAGATCCCAACCTCAGCCCCGGGGGACTTCGAGCGCCTGCTCGGTTGAGGAGTTCTATCTACTGATTTTCAGGTGGGAGCCATAGCATCTTCAGCCAAGGATCACACACTTGCTTGGGCAGCGCAATCTCAGGGAGAGATCACGCAGTTCATGGAGGAGGCAATTATGGGAGTGAGGATTCATTAGGGTATTCAGCCCGGGATAGTGAGAAGGGATCAATCCTTACCTATTCCATCATTTTGGTAGAGGACGAGGCCACTATTTCTAGAGGATCATTCATGGCCAGTGTATTTCACTGGGATAACGTTATTCCTCAAGGGAGGTCAAATTCCGGGGTCATCCATTCTGGGATTCCTTTATGGGCTTTTCAGGGTATTTGGAGGAGAGCTCATTCCCAAAGTTTCATATTTTTCTAAGCAAGGAAACAGCCCCAAAGAGCCATCCTATTCTAATAGTAACAACAATCCGATAGCAGCAGCAACAACACTTTGGAAATAACGCAGTCACTAATAGAGCAGCCATTCCTTGAGCATTTCTAAGAGTATTTCCCAGCTTGCCTTGTGAAAGCCAAGGTGCCATCATTCTGATCACCTTTGTACTCATTGTATCTTTCAGTTATATAATAAAATGGCTCAGCGTTCTCCATATTTTGCATTGTTTATTTGATGCCTCTCTATTTGTTGTAGATTTTCGTTTATGTTTCTTTATATTGTTGTTTATTTCTATTCGGAATATTACAGAGCAAGAGAGCAGATCCAGTAGATCCAGCGTTGAAGAAGAAGTCGAGGTTCAAAGAGCTGCGTAAGTAGCAGATCGATCTCCCCAGTGATTGTGCAGTCCAAGCCAGGAGGGCAAAATCTGCAAGGAAATCTCTCTTTGAGTGATCCAATAGAGAGGAAGGATTTTCCAGTTTGCAGTTTGTCAGAGGCAGAGGGAGCAGAGTAGCAGATCAACATAGATCAGCACGCTGGTAGGATGCAGTTTCTGTGAGGTAGTGATTGTTGGTGCAAAAAGCATCAGAAGAAAGTAGTTGAAGACACATTTGGGGATTTTTGACCTCAAAGAGCTTCTTGCCCAAGAAACTTTGATTTCCTATGCAGGAAAAAACAGAGTTCATAAATTATTTTGCCTACTCCATCAGGGAGTGCGTAAAACTAGTTGCGCAGAGGGTTAGAGGCAACAGATCGACAATGATTGGGTGAGATGGCAACTAGTGGGTTGCACGACCAGGACCGGTTGGAGGGTGCCTCCAACTACATAATCTAGAAGGCATGGATCTCCTTCCTTCTAGATGAACATGACCTCAAGACCTTTATCAATAGTGCACAGGTTGAATCGGTAGATTGTCTCACCATTAAGAGCCTTCAAGAAGAGCATGGCTAAATCCAAACGGTTGATACTCAATGGAGTGAAGGATCATATTGTTTCACACATTTATGGCAAAGGGACAGCCAAGGAAATGTGGGATGCATTAGCCACGCTATATTAGGGTTCTTCTGAGCAAAGGAAGATGTCTTTCAAGGAGAAGATGCGAACTACCAGGATGCAGAAGGGAGAGCTCATTGATTCGTTCCTGTCTAGACTTCAAGAGAACCGAGATCAACTGGCAGTTGTGGGATCAACTCCTCAGGCCACAAAAATGGTTACACTGGCCCTCAATTCAGTGTCTAAAGACTATCAGGGTTTTGTCCAGAGCATCCTGGGCAAAGAGAAGTTACTGCACTGGGAAGCAATGTGGGCAGCACTTCAACAAGAAGAGATGAGGAGAGATCTACTCAAGTGCAAACTTGATGGCAGCAACAGCAGTGGGTCGAACCCCACGGAGGAGGATGAAAATGCAGCCCTTGCATCAAAGGGGCAGTAGGAGCCGCGGAGACGAAAGAAGGACATCTCTAAGATCAAGTGCTTCTTGTTGAAAAGTGTAACTAGGTCAGTCTTCATATTGACTATGCAATTATGGGTTTATAGAAGACAAAGATAATAAAATGTAATTTGTGTTGTACTTGCTTCATGGGTATCATGAGAAAGATTTTATTATAGGTCAGTAGACTTCTTCTTGATGTCTATTAAGGTTTGCCTTATATTTATAACTGTAATTAAGAGTCATGATAATGAAGTGTCTAGTATGAAGAATGTCCTCCAAGACCTTGCAAAAGAATGGCCCATAATGGACCTCAAGGTTGCCCACTATCTACGTTGAAAGATCAACTCAATTATGCTCCTAAAGTCGGCCTCCAACAGCTGGACAAGTCGGCCCAGAATCTGTGATTAAAGTCGGCCTAAATAGTGACTGTATGGTCAGCGTAAAACAGAGGCAATTCTACTATAAATAGTCCTAGAGTTGTGGCTCATTTGCAATAAAAAGAATGTGGATTCTCTCCGAGTTAATACAGAACAGAAAGTGCGGATTTTGAAGAACATGTACAAGGTTTCAGTGCGGACATCTTATGAGTTGATTACAAGTGTAAAAAGGTCTAACCAATTGCGTATTGACCTGTGACCGGAGTGCAGATCTAAGGTGCAGATTCCTTTATGTAACAATACAGTAAATAAATTGCGGATTTCCGTGAAGTGGAAAAGTGCTAAGGTCAAGAAGATAATGTGGATTCCTATGCTGATCACAGTGGTAAACAATGCGGGTTTGTAGGAGATGACAGTGTATACTTCAGGAAGAAAGGGATGCGGATTTAATCTCAAGTGTCAACAGTGAAAAAGTGCGAACTCTAACAGTCATGAAGTGCGGAAGTCAACAGGAATGAAATGCGAATTTAAGAAGTGATCAAGTGCAGATCATAGAGGAAAGAAGGAAGGTCTACACTCTGGAAAGCTGTAAATTTTTATGGATGTTCTATGCTTGATGCAACTTTACTTTTATCCCCAATATCAAACAACAATCACATAAACAAGAAAGTAAAATGTTGATAGAATATAACAGTAGATCGACAGAAGACAAGCCAAAAATATGTGTGTCGGTGCGTTACGGCGGTCAACACGATGCTTCAACCTGCAAAGTCTCAATACAGTCAGCCAACCAGAAGTGTCACACAACCCTCTAAGACAGCCAGATCAGTCAACCCAAAAGTCAACGAAATTCAATGATGTCAAAGTCAACCGTCAACGCAAATAGCAACAACATAACCCAAAAGTCAACGGTCAACCTCGATTTCTGTGCCAAAAAATTTGGATTGCATAAATCGGAATTTTGGCCAAAGTTGGGGTCAGTTTGACCATGCGTTGACCAAAGTCAATGCTAGTCAACTCTGCACTGAAACCCTAGGTCGAAAACAAATTTTTTTCTTTGCTACGTTTTCCCACGTGTGGATCAAGAAGAGCCTCCAAGTGATTGAACCAATCAGATGATGAGAGAGAAAATGTGTGAGGATGGATGATTGAAAATGACCTCCAACGTTCACCTATTTATATCCATCAGTGAGGGTGTGTGACACCACTGCTGGGGCTTCAAGCCTCCATTTCATTTCAAGCCGACCTGCACATATTTTGAATAAATTCAAAATAAATGTTTTGCTCATCGGATCAAGATGATCTTTAGATCGATCTTGCACCTCTTCGAAAGAGGAATTCAATAAAAATAGGCATCTTCATCTGACCATCACAACATGGAGTTTGAACCTACTTGTCCAAAATTAACACTCCCTGTCAACTAGGGAGAACTCCATCCCCCTGTGCCATCCAAACATCGTGCATCATCCCACCGTAACTTGCTTTATTGGCTTCTTTATTTCAGAACAAAATTGGGTCAGTCACAAAGACATCATTCCCGGCTGACAGATTCAGCCCAAAGGTCTGAAACCTGTATAGGACTCAAAAAGAATCACATACCAACCCGAAGTTGGTTTACCTGACCCGAAGTCAGTTGGAGGTCCGAAACCTCACTAGACTTGATCCCAGATTAAGTGTTTGGACACGTGCCATCCTAGACATAGAGAGTACGACAATCTCTGATGCGTCCATCGGTCTTTGCTACTGGTCTCTAGCTTTTCCCACCTCACTGACCAAATGAGAGGTACTTCCCATGAGTCTGAGACTCAAGGGGTAGGATGCATACGGGGCACATATCATGACAGGTGAACCAACTCAACATCATAACGGTGGGGCAGAAGCACCACAAGGTTCAGCAAGCCTAGCCCCATGTGTGCTTATAGCTCCAAGAAGCTATCCCTAAAACCCCCTAGACCTCCTAGAGCTCATTTTCCAACAGGACCCTCAAAATAGGGTCGTTCCATGATTCCAAGATTCTCACGGAAGGTTAGGAACATGACCTTCCCCAAGGGCATTGTGAGAATATCCGCAACCTGCTCATTAGTTCCTATATGATCGAGCCTTACGACGCCTTGCTGTACCATATCCCGGATAAAGTGGTACTAGCCATCAACATGCTTGGATCGACCGTGGAACATGAGATTCTTTGACAAACGAATCCTCCTCTGGTTATCACAAAGGATAACGGTGGCATCTAGCACATGCTCGAACAACTCACTGAAGAGCTTTCGCAACCAAGTGACTTCACAACAGGCCATACATGCTGCAATGTATTCGGCCTCAGCGGTGCTCAAGGCTACCGACTTCTTCTTTCTGCTCGAAGCAAACCTACGTGTGAAGCAGCATCCAGATGTGCTCTTGCGATCCACCACACTGCCAGCCCAATCGGCATCAGTGTATCCATGAAGTGACATGCTCCCGACAATGTATCTCAACCCATGGTCTATCGTTCCCCAGAGATATCTCAAGAGTTTTCTGGCACCAACCTAGTGAATGTTATGAGGATCAACCATCTGTTGACCCAAAGTGTTCACTGCACAACATGCGTCCGGACGAGTGTTCACTACGAACATCAAGGCCCCTACGAGTTGACGATACTCAGTAGGATTTGCTAGCACGGACCCAGCAGCGCTGCCACTCAACTTCTTAAAGTTGAGCTCCATCGATGTCGACACAGACTTCTAGTGCACCATTCCAAATCTTTCCAGAAGCTTCACAATATATTTTCCTTGAGAAAAGAAAATCTCGCCAGGTCTCTGCCAGACCTCCAGGCCTAGGAAGTAATGCATCAGTCCTATGTCCTTCATCTCAAACTCAGCAACGAGCTCCCTCTTGCACTGATGAATGAGAGGGTCAGTACCTATCAAGAAGAGGTCGTCCACATACAGCACCAGAATGAGAGGATTTTCTCTATCAACCTTGAAGTAAAGGTTCGGATCAGCATTACTACGAGTGAAGCCCAGCTTCATCAGGTAGCTATCTATCCTCTCGTACCAAGCTCTAGGTGCTTGCTTCAACCCATAGAGGGTTTTCTTGAACCTACAGACATGGGTGTCCCAATCCTGGACTTTGAACCTGTTGACCGCACTTCGTCAACTACCCCATAGCAGTACACCCCCATTTTTTCAAATGGGGATTCTTCATGTTCGACGTGGTTGCGCCATTCAGATTCCATCATCAATCATCAGTCGACAGTTTTATAAGGATGTAAACCCATTCTGCATGTAATGATGTAAATGATCTAAGTAAGACCGTCTATGTATGTAACAACCTAGGTAAGCCTAGTATGTTGTTGATGATCTCTATCTTAGGAGGTTTTTTGTCTCACTGATTCACGAAAGTGATCGACAGAGTTTTTCCCTCCAGCCTCACCCCAAAGCTAGGGTGGATGTTGTCATCAGCATGCTAAGTGAGTCCTAGTGTTTTCTATCGAGTCCTTGAAAAAGTAGTTTGAGCTACTTGGTCTACTAGATCATATTTTGAGTCGCAGAACTGGGTATTTATTTGAGGGTCTATACGAATGGGTTTTCCCCCTTCATGTATGTAAATGTATTATCTCATGTAAAAGAGGGTTGGAAAATAATTATAATCCCCTCTTAGTCAATTAATTAAATTTTCTGGTCAACTAATTAATAAAATATTAAACCAGAAATTTAATTAATTTAGGGTCCTAAGTTAGGATTAAATCTTTAAAGGCAAAATTTGTGGGTCCTTGAAATGATTTGACAAATTTTTGTGCCAAGGGAATATTGAGAATTTCAAGAAATTTTGGACCCTTAAGCCTTGGGGGTTAAGTCAAAGTCAAAATTTTGAAGTAATTAACTCAAAAATACTATTTTTGAGTTAATTAAAATGGAATTAAATGGTAAATTCGTTTTTCCTCAAAATTTTACCTAACGCTCCGATTAAAAAAGATACCTTGAATCTTTTCACTCGCTGAGATTATTTTGATTTCCAGGATCATCCAAACTAGCCGTTAGAGATCTCAAGGTCCTATAAATTTAGAGTCTTTCATTCTTGTGTCATCCGATCTCGAATCGTGCACTTGCTCTTAGAATCTGGAATCTCTCTTGTAAACTTCGAGCAGTTAATAAAAGCAAGTGACTAGGTTGTGCAATTGATGTTCCTTCTCGCATCTATGTGGTGAATTGTCTCTAAACTCGCTACTCTGCTTTTTGCATTTTATGGTTGATATTCTTATGGATTAATCAGTGACATAGGTATTTTATGCAAAGCCGGGTTTATAAAATAACATTCTGATTTTTCTAAGGGTCTCATGTTGTTTTCTTAAGTCTCTATCAATCTGAGATTCAGATCTAAGTGTGCAGGGAAATTTTTTTTAAGATTGGGCGTCTGAGGAAGTCTTCGGTTGGACCAACCGACTCTCAATAAGCATAAATCTGATAAGCTCTTTATTTGTTAAATTCCGGGTCTATTTTACGATATTTGTGATTTTGCAGGGTTTCGAAGGCTTGTGCCTCTCACCTAAACTTTAAATCTCTGAAAAATTGTGCTAAAATGGATTTTAAATCTGACCTTGAGGGTTTTGAACTTGTAAATTAGTTGTAAATTTGTAAATTGTTCAAGATTGTTAGGGTTTAATCATTAAAACTGGCGTGTGTGTCTTCAGATTTGGCTGTTGTTGCATGTTGCAGGTTCTAATTGAAATTTTTTTTAAGATCTAAGGCAGATCTAGCCTCCAAGGGCCAGATCTGGCCTCAGTTGCTACTGTGGATAAAATATGGACATTATTCGATTTAAGGAGCATATCAATCTAGGTTTGCAGGGAGAATTCGTTTAATTTGAGGGAAAAAATTTAAATATACTGGATTTCATTGCTGGTTCTGCGCATTGGAAAAGACTCCTACAGCTATCCCCACATCTCTGCGTTATTTCTCTTGTTGCTCTTCAAGCCGGATCTCACGCTGCATCCAATTTCGTCCCCTCTGTCTGCCATCGACCCATGTTGTCTGCTCTCCCTTACGCCTATTTTCATGCCATCATTTATATTCAAACCCTATCTTCTGCGTTCCCCTCAATCAGCTCTTCTTCTGCTGCGTCAAACCCTCGATCCTGCAAAATCACATACCTACGATCTTTCTTCGATTTGTCCCTTCCCCATTTTCCTATCTGTTCCATTCCTCACGTCAATCTTCACGCTGGTTATCTCTTTTTTCTTGTATTAAACCTACTACTCATTTCTCTAGCCGCCATCCAACATTTGCGTGTACGCTGTCTCTGCATCGAACGTCGACCTTCCCTCCAGTCTGCCATCCAAGCTCCAACCTGCAGAAGCAAAAAAACAATAAACGCAAATACATAAAGGAAATTTAACGCTGCACCGTCCCTGCTTTCCTTCGATTCATCTAGCGTCCTTCAGGTCTGCCGTCCATGCTCGATCACTTGCAGCTGCAAACGATAAATTAAAAACACAGTAAAAAAAAAAACGCATACACAAATTAAAAAAAAACGTGAACCCTTAACGTATGATTTAATTTCTTTTTTTTTATGCGGATAAATTGGATTTTGGTCAAGGTTCGATTTCGTTTTGTGTCATTTTGTTTTGTTCAATTTTAGTGGAATTGTTAGCGTAGGTTTATTTTTGTCATTTGGTTTAATTCTCGTTTAGATTTATTTTTTTTTAGATTTAAGTTTAGCTTATTTCTAACATAGTTTTAAGTTAGCTAGTTGTTAACTCTAGCATAGCTTTAGGCTTAGTTTAATTTCACTTAGTTTTAACTTTAGTTTTTTTTAATTTAGATTTTTTTTTTTTTAATTTTAATTTAGTTTTAACTTAGTTTTAAATATAGTTTAATTTTAACTTTAGCATCTCAACTTTTTAGAGCTTTATTTAGATTTAGATTTTTTAATTTTAGATTTAAAAAATAATAAAAAATAAAAAATATTTTTTTAAAAATATTTTTTATGGTCAAATGAGCTTTCGAAATTTTATCTTAAGAGTGACTATATAAAATCGAAATATTTTCTGATCGAAGTTAATTGAAGCATCATAAATCTGGAAACATTGCGAATACCTGGGATTTTCATCTTATTACTTCATGGTTGCGGCATTTTCAATTAATTATTATTGATCAATCGTGCAGCAATTAGTCATCACTTACTGGTTTATAATTGCATAACGGGATTCTGTTTGACTCCATAAGGCACTGGTCTTAGCGTAATATCTAATCTAGATCTGTGGAATCTCGTTCATTTTATATGTATTTGATGTCTTAGTCGTTCTGATTCTTCATCATCATTTAAAAGGGGCGACTCCTTAGCTTGCAAGGAGACAGCCTTTAAATAGAGATTAGATAAAGGTGATGTACTCTCTAACTGGTTACTTGTCGCTGCAAGTGTCAATAACTACGACAACAGCTTTTTTAGCCATTGAGATAAGTTTTTCCGCCCTGATCTTAAATCTACATTTTCTAATCTTCTAATCTTTCATCACATTCATTAGCCTGGTCACTTGTGAATCAAGTATTTTTTGGCCGCTTTATTTCATATTTTCATCGCCTTATCTTTCGTCATATCACTAATCATTTCATCATCGTATCTTCAGCACCTGGACATTTTGGTTGGCTTCTTGTTTGGGTGGCGACTCCACTTATTCATCTTTTTACTCCCAGACAAGAATCCCCCCTTGATATCCATCTGTTATCTCTCGATTATTTCTTTTGTTTCAGAATTAGTTTCATGTTCAAGTGGCGACTCCAATTCTTTCATTTCTTACAAGAGTTCTTGCCAAGAAATTCGCTTCTTGAGAACCTCTTGACTATTCTTGAACACAGATCTATTTCTAAAATCTTAAAAACGATATCATGGATGTTTTTGCCCCGTGTAATTTTTCTAATATTCAGGGTTATCCTCATGATCTCCCTGAAATGGATAAATTACCTATCTTTCAAGGAAATGATGCAGTTAGTGTTAAATCTCATTTGTTTGCTTTCACTAACTGGTGGAATAGATTTGCAGTTGCAAAAAATAATTTTGATGATGTAAAGATGAAAACTTTTGTTCTTACTTTTGGCGAGGATGTCGCTGACTGGTTCATGGAAAAACCTGATAATTCATTCAATACTTTTGAATCCATTGTAACTGCTTTTAAGGAAAAGTATGGTGATAAAAGGGAAGATCGGCATTTGGTAATAGAGATCAGTACCATAAAAAAGAAAGAAAATGAAACGATTGAAGAATTTAACGGGAGATTTAATGGTATTCTTAGAGAAATATCTCAAACTCATAAACCTCCTGATGGTTCTCTTCTGAATTTTTACATTGATGCATTTGATTCTGATACTTCATATGAGTTAAGGCGGGCTAAAACTGCAAATTATAAAGCTTGTCAATCTTTAGCTGAGGAGATTGAAAAGGATAAGAAAGCATCTGGAATGTCCAAAACTCCAGATTTTGATAGATCTTTGACAGATACTAAATTAAAAGAACCTTTAGAAGATGATGATCACCCTGTGAAAAGGTTAATGCAGAAACTTGAAAGCATGGAGCTTAATCAAGCGAAATTGATCTCTGAACATGCTAAGGAAATAAGTGTTTTACAGGCTAGGTTGGTTCAAATGGAAAGGGCTCAAACGCAGAATTCCCAACCTAGAAATAATAATGCTTTACAAAAAAGAGGCCTATCTTATGAGCAGAGACCGACAAATCAACTTGAGTTCGCCAATCTTGTGGATGAAGTTCCTCCTTATTGTAGAGCTTGTAATGATCTTCATGAAGAGGCTACTTGCCCCATTGTCAAAAGGATCATAGCTAGTAGAATGGCAAGGTCAAGTCATCAAATTAATGTTGTTGGTAAGGACTATCACACGCATATAGAAGATCATGAAAGTCAGGTTAAGGAGCCAGCTCAGATGATATTGGATGTGCAACCCAATCACATGCAGATGATTCAAAACATGGAAGCTAACCAAATCAATCTTCAAAATAAGATAATTTCCATGGAAGAAAAACATGTTAAAGAAATAAATCTCATGGAAAACAGGTTAAAGATAATGGAAGTTAATCATTCTAATCAGATGTCCATCATGGAAGCAAGACACACCCAGGAAATGAATACCATGAAGGAAAATCACTTGTTGGAAATAAAAAATATGGAGGCAAATCAGACGAAATTAATAGTAAGGCATGCCAGGGAGATGAGTTCCATACAGAAGAAATTGGAAAAAATGGAAGAATTACAAAAATTTCAACCGAAATTTGATTATGAAGATTCATCAACAGATCATAAGACTTCTTGTCTGCTAAAGCCATTCCCATCTCATCACATGGAGGATTTAACTATGGTTTCAAAGGATGTTGAGAAAGACCAAGTTCATGTATCGCCATTGACAGAGTATATCCAGAATAACATTGGTCATGCTCCAGGTTCTTCAGATATTTTGTACAAACATCTTCAAGATGAGGACAAGGAGTTTACAGTGGTCTCATTGCTGACATCACAACCCACTCAGAAGAAGAGAAAGAAGCAAAAAAGAAGTAAGTGGTTTGATTCGTCTGATGGTCGAGAGCAGCTTGATATTTGGATAAGACAGAGTCCTACAATTAGCAAGATTGGACATGGCACATCTGAAAAGCAGCCTACAGACTTGCCTGAAAGTAGGCAAATGCTCAGCATACACTATATTGAGCACATCTGATGCCACAGGGCATCCTCTATATCGTATTTCTAACTCTACTCCTTGTTATTTCAACATTTCATTTTGCAGTTAGAATAGATTTACTTTTCATGTTAAATAGAATAATAAATAAAAGAAGAGCTTCTATTTTTCATGAGCTTAATGTTATATGATGATATTTGGATGGACGCTACTTATGTAATCTTGTGTGTTGCTTGGATGCAGATTCTGGATTCTCACATTCCTTCAACGAAGCAACGTGTCCCCAAGTAGAGCCAGATATTGACCGCACTTTGTCAACTACCCCATAGCAAGTACACCCCCATTTTTTCAAATGGGATTTGTCATGTTCGACGTGGTTGCACCATTCAGATTCCGTCATCCAGATGTCATCGCTGATCGACAGTTTTTATAATGATGTAAACCCTTTCTGCATTTTATGATGTAAATGATCTAAGTAAGACCGTCCATGTATGTAACAACCTAGGTAAGCCTAGTATGTTGTTGATGACTTCCATTCTAGGAGGTTTTTTGTCTCACTGATTCACGAAAGTGATCGGCAGAGTTTTTCCCTCCGGCCTCACCCGAAAGCTAGGGTGGATTTTGTCATCAGCATGCTAAGTGAGTCCTAGTGTTCTATCGAGTCCTTGTAAAAGTAGTTTGAACTACTTGGTCTACTAGATCATATGTTGAGTCGCAGAATTGGGTATTTATTTGAGGGTCTATACAAATGGGTTTTCCCCCTTCATGTATGTAAATGTATTATCTCATGTAAAAGAGGGTTGGAAAAATAATTATAATCCCTTCTTAGTCAATTAATTAAATTTTCTGGTCAATTAATTAATAAAATCCTAAACCAGAAATTTAATTAATTTAGGGTCCTAAATTAGGATTAAATCTTTAAAGGCAAAATTTGTGGGTCCTTGGAAAATGATTTTGAAAGCCCCAAACCAAGGGAATTTTGAGAATTTTAAGAAATATTGGACCCTTGGGCCTTGGTGGTTGAGTCAAAGTCAAAATTTTGGGGTAATTAACTCAAAAATAGTATTTTTGAGTTAATTAAAATTGAATTAAATGATAAATTCGTTTTTTTCCCAAAATTTTAATTTCAACGTTCCGGATTAAAAGATAATTAAATCTTTTGGACGGTTGAGATTATTTTGACGAGGATCATCCAAACTAGCCGTTAGAGATCTGGTCCTATAAATTTAGAGGTCTTTGTCATTCTTGAGTCATCCGATCTCAGAATTGTGCACTTGCTCTTAGAAGCTCTTGTAAACTTTTGAGGAATAAAGCATAAAGACTTTGGGGTTACAAATCTGGATGTTCCTTCTCAGATCTATGTGGCGAATTGTCTCTAAACTCTGCTACTTGGTTTCTTGCATTTTATGGTTGATGGCCTTCATGGATTAATCTGCATATAGGTATCTTATGCGGTTTTCTGGGTTTATAAAATAACATTTTGATTTTTCTAAGGGTCTCATGTTGTTTTCTTAAATCTCTATCGGTCTAAAGTTCAGATCTAAGTGTGCAGGGAAATTTTTTTTTAAGATTGGGCGTCTGGGGAAGTCTTCGGTTGGACCAGCCGACTCTCGATAAGCATAAATCTGATAAGCTCTTTATTTGTTAAATTCCGGGTCTATCTTACGATATTTGTGATTTTGCAGGGTTTCGAAGGCTTGTGCCTCTCACCTAAACTTTAAATCTCTGAAAAATTGTGCTAAAATGGATTTTAAATCTGACCTTTGGGTTTGAACGTAAATTATTTGTAAATTTGTAGTTGACACTGCTGTTAGGTTTAATCATTAAAGCTGGCGTGTGTGTCTTGATTTGTTTGTTGTTGCATGTTACGGGTTCTAATTGAATTTTTAAGTCTAAAATGAGATCCTAGCCTCAAGGAGTCGAATCTGGCCTCGATTACTCTTGTGGATAACTAAACGGACATTATTCGTTAAGGAACATATCAATCTAGGTTTGCGGGGAGAATTCGTTTAATTTGAGGGAAAAAATTTAAATATACTGGATTTCATTGCTGGTTCTGCGCATTGGAAAAGACTCCTGCAGCTATCCCCACATCTCTGCGTTATTTCTCTTGTTGCTCTTCAAGCCGGATCTCACGCTGCATCCAATTTCGTCCCCTCTGTCTGCCATCGACCCATGCTGTCTGCTCTCCCTTATGCCTATTTTCCTGCCATCATTTATATTCAAACCCTATCTTCTGCGTTCCCCTCAATCAGCGCTTCTTCTGCTGCGTCAAACCCTCGATCCTGCAAAATCACATACCTACGATCTTTCTTCGATTTGTCCCTTCCCCATTTTCCTATCTGTTCCATTCCTCACGTCAATCTTCACGCTGGTTATCTCTTTTTTCTTGTATTAAACCTCTGCTCATTTCTGTATGCATCCGACATTTGCGTGTCTCTGTCTCTGCATCGAACGTCGACCTTCCCTCCAGTCATCGTCCAAGCTCCAACACAACGAAGCAACAAAACAATAAACGCAAATACATAAAAAAAAGAAATTTAACGACGCAGTCTGCTTTCCTTGGTCGTCCGGCGTCCTTCGGTGCTGTAGTCATGCTGATCTGCGGTACGTAACGATAAATTAAAAACGATCAAAAATAAAAACGTGAACCCTTAACGTATGATTTAATTTCCTTTTTTTTATGCGGATAGATTGGATTTTAGGCAAGGTTCGATTTCGTTTTGTTAGTCATTTTGTTTTGTTCGATTTTAGTGGAATTGTTAGCGTAGGTTTATTTTTGTCATTGTGGTTTAATTCTCGTTTAGATTTATTTTATTTTAGATTTAAGTTTAGCTTATTTCTAATCTAGTTTTAAGTTAGCTAGTTGTTAACTCTAGCATAGCTTTAGGCTTAGTTTAATTTTACTTAGTTTTAACTTTAGTTTTTTTTTTTTTTAATTTAGATTTTTTTTAAAATTTTAATTTAGTTTTAACTTAGTTTTTAAATTTAGTTTAATTTTAACTTTAGCATCTTAACTTTTTAGAGCTTTGTTTAGATTTAGATTTTTAATTTTAGATTTTAAAAATAAATAAAAAATAAAAAAATTATAAAATTTCTCAAAAATATCTTTTATGGTCAAGTGAGTTTTTGAAATTTTATCTTGAGATTGACTATATAAAATCGTTGATTTGTCTGGATCGAAATTAATTGAGCATTTTAAATCCTGGCATTTTCATTATTCATGGTTGTGGTGTTTTTAATTGAATATCATTGATCAATCGTGTTTCCATAAGCAGCAGTTAGTCATCATTCACTGGTTTATAATTGCATAACGAGATCTTGTTTGACTCCATAAGGCACTGGTCTTAAAAGTGAAATCTAATCTGTGGAATCTCGTTTATTTTGTCAAGTACTTGATGTTCTAGTTTTGTGTCTCTCCTAGATTTTACCTTCATTTCTAAAAGGGTCTATCTCCCAACTGCCAGAACGGCTTAAAGAAGAGTTGGGGATAAAGGTGACGGCCCCCGGACCCCGAGCCGTTGTCGCGGTGCCACAGACAATCGTAGATATGACTCATGGTACTCAACAGTAATTTATGGTTCCAATGGTGTATTGATTCCAATTTTGTTTTTGTTGTTTTCTTAATGTCTTGTTAGCCTGTTATTACTGTAATTTACCGATTAGGAATATTACATTGGTAAGCTCATAGACTTGACTAAGCCTGCGGAGCACGTAGTCTGTGACACCAGATAACAAATAGAACGTGACTTACCGGAAACAAAGATATAGGAGCAGGGAAAGAGAGCTCGAAATCACTCCAGATCTAGTTGATAGCGTTACAGGGGTTGTAGAAAGGAAGATGGAAAACGCAGAAAATGTAATGACGGAGGAGAAGGAATTTGCTCACCTTCTGCTGAAGTCAGTACATGACCTCTCCAAGAGGATTGAGGAGATGGGTCAGTGTCTTAGTAATGGCAGCAAGGGGAATGAAGCAACAAAACTGTAGGCTTGTTGGCTTTAATTGTAAAAATACACGAGGTATTTGTAATAATAATTTATTAATATATAAAATGTATAAGTGATGATAAATGTTACAATGAGGCCCTGCTTATATACCCTCGCAGGTGGCCTTTCATGATTGGGCATGTCTTTTCAATTAACTAACGACTATTTAAATAATCATTATCTTGATTATTTATTATTTACATTTATTTGTATTTATTCTATTTGTTATGAATTATATTCATAACAAGGAAGGGAGTCCAAGGGGATTTCCAAGTTGGAGAAGGGTTTGGCACTTTGTAGCACCAGGCAGCACCCCACACTACATTGTCGGTTGCACCATATACTCCACCACGGTCCACTACGAAGAATATTTCATAGAGTATCAATCTTATGGGCCGGATTTTGGAAAGGCCATCACATTCAAAGATTTATGCCATTTGAAGACTAGCAACACTCCTAGAGGCCAGACCGAAGGGGGATACACGCAAGGGAGTGACTTACAGTGTATAGTGGGTAGGTTGTTCCTCCCAACTTTTGATGGCTTTTCTAAGAGTTCAGCAAAGGCATTGGTGGAGAAGCTGGATCTCTATTTCCAGCTGAATCAGATGACCGAGACTGAGGCAATCAAGGTTGCCACGTTGCACATGGAGAGAGAAGCCCATGATTGGTGGTTCCATGGGCACAACGCTGGGTCACGCATGAGTGACAACGTATGATAAGTTCACATGCAGGGTGTTGGAGAGATTTGACAGGAAGGAACTAGAAGAATAATTTGAGGAGCTGACTAAGCTCAAGAAATCGGGGAGTCTAGAGGTATACATTTCGGAGTTCCTGAGACTATCGGTGATGGTCCCGAACCTGTCAAAATATAGGAGGATTTTTATGTTTGTGGAAGGGTTAGCAGAGCCATTGCGAGGCTTAGTGAGGTCAACCCGACCCACTATGCTACAGGATGCAGTGGGGAGAGTGAGAGACTTGTAGGATGCCCTACCTAGGGTTAGAACACCACTACCCATTAGACCAATTTTCTAGCAAAAAGGGAGAGACATGAGAGCTCCACCCCTAAGAGGCAACCAGGGCCGAGGGCAACTTGATGATGACATCACGAGGGATCTACAGAGGAAGAAACTTTGCTTCACTTGCCAGGAGCCATGGGCACCAGGCCACAGGTGTGTAGGAGGGAAGGTACACTACATAGAGGTCTTCTCAGATAGTGATGGAGATGAGGAGGCATTCTTTGAGATGGGAGAAGAGGACAACACAACACCAAGGGAGGGAGGACGTCGAGCCCCACCCCCACCGATAGAAGGAGGGTCCGCATTTGCACCTTCGGGATGGGTCCTCGCATCACTGCATGAGCTACCTAAGTATTTGACTATGAGGATCTGGGGTACAGTACAGGGGCAATGTGTCTCAATGCTTGTGGATAGTCGAGCCACACACAACGTCATTGATGCACAAATGGTGTGTAGGAGGGGCATTACGACAAAGGAGTTTGGGGGTTTTTCAGTATTGGTTCCGGGAGACGGGACCACGCAATGTACCACCTATGTCCCAGCGCTGACTGTGACCATGGGGAACTACTCCATGACTGACCACTTCTTTGTGTTTGACATTGCAAACACCAACATAGTGTTGGGAGTCCAATGGATCTACACCCTTGGCAGAGTCACCACTGATTGGTAGAGACTGGAGATGGAGTTTTTGGACCTAGATGGAAAACTAGTGATGCTAAGGGGCATGCACTCATACCCACCACAAGCAGTTTTTGCGCACAGGATGGAGGCTGATTTGAGGCGTGGAGATATAGAGTGGGTTGTGGAGTTGAGGATCTCGGAGGCTGGAGGTGTGACCAAGCCACCTCATCCTGAGATTCAGTCTATTTTGGATAGATACTCGATAGTATTTGGGGACATACCATCGAGCCAACCACTAGACTGGGAATTTGAGCATACCATTGAGCTGGAGTACGGGGTGCAAGCATGAGGCATCCTAAGGCCTACAAGGATGAGATTGAGAGAGTTATTCTTGAGCTCTTAGCATTGGGACACATTAGGCCCATCTCTAGTCCTTCGCTTCTTTAGTTGTTTTGGTGAAGAAGAAGGATGGGTCACTGAGGATGCGCATTGACTACAGGGCCTTGAATAAGAAAACCATGAAGAACTGCTACCCCATTACTAGGATTGATGAGTTGATGGATGAGCTGAGGGGAGCTTAGTTCTTCTCCAAGATCAATCTGAGGTTTGGGTACCATTAGATCCGGGCGAGGGACAAGGATGTCCCTAAGACTACGTTCAAGTGTCACTATGGACACTTTGAGTTTTTGGTGATGCCCTTTGAGCTAACCAATGCTCTGGCTACATTCCAATCCTACATAAACCACATATTTCGTGGCTAATTGAGGAAGTTTGTGCTAGTTTTTTTCGATGACATCTTGATATACAGTTGGACTTGGGAGGAACACTTGCAACACGTAGAGGTAGTACTGTGTATCCTAGAGGAGCAACAGTTTTATGCAAAGTTGTCCAAGTGTGAGTTTGGGTTGACTGAGATTCTCTATTTGGGGCATATCATTGGAGTTGATGGAGTGAGGGTCCACGAGGAGAAGATCAGGGCCATTTGGGATTGGTCAGAGCTCAAGAAAGTGACAGAACTTTGGGGGTTTGTGGGCATATGTACCTACTACAAGAAGTTCGTGAATGGTTTTTCACAATTAGTAGCACCCCTCACGGATTTGACCAAGAAGGTGGCTTTTCATTGGACAACGACAACACAGGAGGGTTTTGAGTGGCTCAAGTAGGTGATGAGCAGCTGCCCAGTGCTCCCTCTTCCTGATTTCACTTAGCCTTTTGTCATAGAGTTGGATGCATCTGGGGTAGTAGTGGGGGCAGTTCTGATGTAGGGGGGACAACCCATATCTTTCGAGAGCCGGAAGTTATTGCCTTATGAGAGGTTGCACCCATTTATGACAAGGATGTGCTAGCCATCATGCATGAACTAGCAAAGTTTAGGCAGTACTTAGTGGGGAACAGATTTCAGGTGAGGACAGACCACAACAGACTTAGATTCTTCCTAGAGCAAAAGCAGTTGTAGGAGAGGCAGCAGAAGTGGGTGACAAGATTCAGGCCTATGATTTCGACATTGAGTATGTAAAGGGGAAGCAAAACATGGTAGCTGATGCGTTGTCCAAGAAGCCGACTTCTCTTTCATTAATGAGAATTGAGCCGGATTGGAAAGCTCATTTGTTGGTAGAGTACTCCAAGGATCGCTTTCCATGCGAAGTCCTGGAGGGGAAGGTAACTGATGAGCACTACTGGGTGATGGATGGAGTGATATATTATCGAGATTGGATCTATTTAGTGGCCAACTCCTAGCTGCAAGAGAAGATTCCGCATGGAGCCCATGACTCACCATTAGCAGGGCACTAGGGGTTCACAAAATCTTACAGGGCCATCAGAGAGAGGTTCTCATGGAAGGGCCTCAAGGATGATGTTTTGTAGCACATTCAGGAGCGTGAGGTGTGCCAGCGGAACAAGGGAGAGATGGCACGTTTAGCAAGGTTGCTTCAGCCACTTCCCATCCCTAAGGGGAAATGGGAGAACATCTCGATGGATTTCATCACCGGTTTTCCCACAGTGTAGGGCAAGGATTGCATTTACATGGTTGTTGATCACTTGATGGAGTATGCACATTTCTAAGCGATCTCAGCCAAGTACACGACTTCACAAATGGCCGAGTTGTTCTTCAGAGAGATATTCTGGCTACATGGTTTCCCCAAGTCCATTGTCAATGATCAGGACAGCGATTTCATCGGTGGTTTGGCAAGAGCTATTCTCATTGGTGGGTACAAAGCTCACTCCTAGTATGAGCTACCATCTGTTGAGATTTTGTATAGTTGGTGTAGCATCGAGTGTGCTCTAACCCCTGAAATTTTGTGGAGGGGCTAGGACACACTTGATCTCCATAACCTAGAAAGGGATTTGAGAAATTTTTGTTGGTGTTCAAGTTATTCAAATAATTAATTATTTTAACGGATTTCCTAAGTCTAAAGTTAGGAAAATAAAATAATTAAAGTGAATTAATTAACATGTGCTGAAATTGTCTTAAGTTACATGGATCAATCATCCTTTTAATCTCAGCCGTTGATGAATGATTGAATCTTGGTCATTGAAGGGTTCAATGAAAAGTATAAGAGAAAGGCTTGGGGGTCAGTTGGAGGAGACACACAGTTGCAGAGCTGAGGAATAGATCTGGATTTCTAGGGCGGGTTTGCTAAGAATTTCCCGAGGAATTTCATGCAGTGAGGGGTAGTATTGGCCAAGGGAATGATCTGATTCCAGGGCCATGAGTTAGTAAGAGGCAGAGGAGCAGCAAAAAGGGCAGCACAAAGAAGTAGAGCAGCAGCTACGCAGCTGTTGGACAACTGCTACGCAGATGCTGCTTAGCCGCTATGCAGGACAGTGCAGAGGCTCCAGAGGGTTTCAGATTTATGTAGGAGGGCTTCTAGGCTAGTGTAAGGCCTGCATCACCCTTCCAGGGGTTATGCAGTCGCTCTCTGGGCAGCGCAGTGGCATTCTGAGGCTAGCAAGGCTGACACAGGGGCTTCAGGGGCAACACGTGCTGAAATTGTCTTAAGTTACATGGATCAAGCATCCTTTTAATCTCAGCCGTTGATGAATGATTGAATCTCGGTCATTGAAGGGTTCAATGAAAAGTATAAGAGAAAGGCTTGGGGGTCAGTTGGAGGAGACACACAGTTGTAGAGCTGAGGAATAGATCTGGAATTCTAGGGTGGGTTTGCTAAGAATATCCCGAGGAATTTCATGCAGTGAGGGGTAGTATTGGCCAAGGGAATGATCTGATTCCAGGGCCATGAGTTAGTAAGAGGCAGAGGAGCAGCAAAAAGGGCAGCACAAAGAAGTAGAGCAGCAGCTACGCAGGTGTTGGACAACCGCTACGCAGATGCTGCTTAGCCGCTATGCAGGACAATGCAGAGGCTCCAGAGGGTTTCAGATTTATGTAGGAGGGCTTCTAGGCTAGTGTAAGGCCTGCATCACCCTTCCAGGGGTTATGCAGTCCCTCTCTGGGCAGCGCAGTGGCATTCTGAGGCTAGCAGGGCTGACACAGAGGCTTCAGGGGCAACGCTGAGGGTTTCTAGGGCCAGATTGGGGCTAAGTTTTGTAAAGCTCGTTTGAGGGTGTGGATCAGTCAGATATTTGGCACTCGAACTTTAGATTAGCTGCAGATTTGATTTCTCTTATTCTGTGTCGGGTTTTCCAGATCTGGAACCTAGATTTACTATACTCAAAACTACTTAATAATAAACCCTCATATCTGCTGAGTCGGTTTTCTCGTTCTGGGTTTTTCCGAGGACTTATGTCCAAAAATCCATGTGTCACTTTATTGCATGAGCGTATTATTCAGTAAATGATCTGCATGTGTAGGCTGTAGTTGTGTTTATTTTCGGTATTTTCTGAATCTAATTTTTGAAAATTACTTGTATTAATTAAATCAAGTAGGAGAAATAAACCAATACACTATAGTAGAATTTTCACATGGTATCAGAGCGATAACAGATCAAGCTGAATCTCCAGCAATTAGCTGAAGAAATATTTTTCTGCAGGGTGGTAGAAGAAGTAGCAGATCCGGGAAGGGCATCTTGATAGCAGGAGAACGTAGATCCAGAAAAGGACAACACTGAAGCTGCAGAAGGCCTTTATGCTTACGCAAACCCTTCCCATGGCAGCGTAAGGACTGCGTCACCCAGTTTGGGGTTGCACAGTCCACTTCTGAGCAGCGCTGGGACTGCGTTGGGCCAGTGAGTGAGACACAGTCCAGTCATTTCTCCAGTTGTAGAAGAATTTTTGCCAAGATCCGGAAGCAATGCTTCAGATCTTCAACAACGCTACTGGGGTAGAGATTCTGCAAGTGTAGAATTGTGCCTAGCTAAGGCAACAAAGGCGGGAGGAAGACAGTCACTCAGCAGATCTGAGCCAAACAGATCTGAGATTTGATCAAGAGGATCGGAGAGTATTGTCCGTTTGTGTTTTAGTGGAAGATTTCCAGAAGGGCAATTAGTCTTCAGCAGAAGCAGCTACTAGAGGGTTTCTAGTCACCAAGAAACCCAGATGCAGAGGGAGAAGTATTGTTTCTGTCAGATCTGAGCAAAGATGGCTCGATATGGACTGAGGGATCAAGATAGATTGGACGACATGTCCAACTATGTTATTTGGAGGGCTAGAATCCTCTCAGTTCTGGATGAGTATGGTCTCAAAGAGCATGCAGAGAAGGTTCTTGTTATACCAACCGATGCAGATCCTCTCAAGAAGTATGAAGAAGATCAAGCGCGGACGAAACGTTTGATCATAGACGGAGTCAAGGACCACGGTATACCTCATATTGCTGGTAAGACTACAGCAAATGACATGTGGGTTGCCTTGGACACGATGTACCAAGGAGGCTTTGTGCAAAGAAGAATTCGTTTTGAGATCCAGATGCAGTTGTTCCAAATGATGAAGGGTGAAGAGATAGATCCATTCCTCTTCAGGCTTCAAGCCATTCGAGATCAACAGGTTGGCATCGATGCTACTCCGGATGAGGGGCTCTTAGTGAGGACTGCTCTGAATGCAGTCTCGGAAGATTGGGAAACGTTTGTCCAGAGCATTCTGGGAAGGGCATCGTTACCATCTTGGGCTGACATGTGGGCTATCCTCCACCAAGAGGAGATCAGGAGGGTCACCAAGCGTCAGAATATTAGTGGAGGAAGCGGAAAGGCCAAAGTCAAGGAAGAGGAGGTGGATGTAGCCCTTGCATCAAGGGAAAAGAAATAGCAAGGGAAGAAGAAGAAGGACCTTTCCAAGGTCAGATGCTTTAACTATGGTGATCTTGGACATTTCGCCAGTAGTTTTCCTAAGAAGAAGGACAAATTCTCTTCTGATTCTAAGGCTGCAGCAGCAAAGGATGATGGCTCTGATAATGATGCAGCCATGAGTGCTTATGTGCCTCGAGAGAAGAAGTGGGGTGATATGGATCTATAGAGCATCTATAGACATTGGCGAGATCCTTGAGTCAACCCTACTCTTGGATCACATACGAGCTACGGGAGCCTTAAGACCATGCAAGATGAGTCCGGAGATGGTTGTAGAAGGCCACATTGAAGCAGATGAGGGAGCTGAAGAACTGAAGAAGGAGCAACGTAATGCAGAGGCAACAACAATGTGGAGGCAACAACACAGAGTGGCTGATGGGATTTTAGCAACACAAAGAAGCTGTGCTCACGCAGTGCAGTGTTGCAGCATGACAGTGTCTCTAGGAGAACAATGTAAATCAGCATCCAGGGAGCTTCAGTGGTGGAGGGAAACTTGACTTATCTGTCAAACAGTTGGGCAGAGTCTTTCAGTTGCTGATGGTGGAGGGAAACTTGACTTATCTGTCAAACAATTGGGCAGAGTCTTTCAGTTGCTTACTTCTTAGCAAATGAGTTGTAGTGCAGCTATTAGTAGTGGCAGTGCTATGGGCATCATGATGCAGCAATTTGAGAGGGAGCATCAGCAGCACATAATCCAGCTTCAAGATCTTGTAGTTCATGGTGTGGATGCATTACTAGAATACACTTTCCTAGAGCACACTCCGTGCTAAGAGAGAGTGTTGAGATTTTGTATAGTTGGTATAGCATCGAGTGTACTAGCCCTGATATTTTGTGGAGGGGCTAGGACACACTTGATCTCCAAAACCCAGAAAGGGATTTGAGAAATTTTAGTTGGTGTTCAAGTTATTCAAATAATTAATTATTTTAATGGATTTCCTAAGTCTAAACTTAGGAAAATAAAACAATTAAAGTGAACTAATTAACACGTGCTGAAATTGTCTTAATTCACATGGATCAAGCAGTCTTTTAATCTCAACCATTGATGAATGATTTAATCTCGGTCTTTGAAGGGTTCAACGAAAGGTATAAGAGAAAGGCTTGCGGGTCAGTTGGAGGAGACACACAGTTGCAAAGTTGAGGAATAACTCTGGAATTATAGGGCAGGTTTGCTAAGAATTTCCGGAGGAATTTCCTACAACGAGGGGTAGTATTAGCCAAGGGAATGATCTGATTCCAGGGTCAAGAGTCAGTAAGAGGCAGAGGAGCAACAAGGACAACGCAGAGAAGCAGAGCAGCAACTCCGCAGGTGCTACGCAGGACAATGCAGAAGATCCAGAGGGTTCCAGTTGTATGCAAGAGGGCTTCTAGGCCAGCGTAAGGCCTACATCACCCTTCCAGGGGTTATGCAGTCCCTCTCTGGGTAGCACAGTGGCATTCTGAGGCTAGCAAGGCTGATGCTGGGGCTTTAGGGCCAGCGCTGAGAGTTTCTAGGGCTTGATTCAGGCTGAGTTCTGTAAATCCCATTTGAGGGTGTGGATAAGTCAGATATTTGGCTCTAGGGACTTCATGTTAGTCGCAGATTTGATTTCTTTTATTCTCTATCGGGTTTTCCAGATCTGGAACCTAGATTTTTTGCACTCAGAACTACTTAATAATAAACCTTCATATTTGATGCACCGATTTTCCCGCTTTAGGTTTTTCCAGGGACTTATGTCCAAAAATCCATGTGTCACTTTGTTGCATGAGCTTATTATTCGGTAAATGATCTGCATGTGTAGGCTGTAGTTGTGTTTGTTTTCGATATTTTTTGAATCTAATTTCTGAAATAACTTGTATTAATTAAATCAAGTAGGAGAAATAAACCAATACATTGCAATAGAATTTTCACACCATCCCCAAATGGATGGCTAGACGGTGATAGTTAACAAGTGGCTGAAGGGCTACTTGCATAACTACGTCACAAGGCAGCAGAAGGCATGGTTGAGGTGGCTACACATGGGAGAATACTGTTACAACACCACGTTCCACATGTCTATAGTATGTCTCCATTTCGTGCTTTGTATGGTTATGATGCTCTGACATTTTTTGATGTCATGTTTGGAGACAACAAGGCTCCCCGGGCCAAAGAATTGATCCAAGAGAGCCAATACATTTTGAGGGCTCTCAAGGACAACATGAGGGCAGCGTAGAACCAACAGAAGATCTATGCTAGTAGGGGCCGCGTGGAGAGACAATTTGAGGTTGGGGACTTAGTATACCTTTGCCTCCAGCCATACAAGTAGTCCTCGCTGAAGCAGAAAGGGGCCGAGAAGCTTAAGACTCATTTCTATGGGCTTTACAGGGTCACTTGGAGAGTGGGGAGGTAGCATTCGAGCTGGAGCTACCCCCAGGGAGCCGGCTGCAAAACATATATCATGTATCCTATCTAAAAAAGGCCTTGGGGAAGAAGGTGACAACAATTGTTGAGTTGCCTCCCATGGATGATGAGGGGCACTTAGTACTTCAACCAGAGGACATTTTGGACCCTAGGGAGAGGCATTTGAGGAGGAGAGTGATAGGAGTTTCTTATCATGTGGAGAAATTTGCCAGATAAGGATGGTACCTGGGAAGGAGAGTAAATCCTCCAACACCCATCTTTGCAGTTGCTTGAGGACAAGCAACATCTTGGTGGGGAGGATTGTAATATTTCTAATTAGCTATTCTTCTAATTAGAAATATTAAAGTTTTGATAATTTTGTTTTTCCTAACGTTAGCCAGAAATAATGTGGGTCAAGGACCCACAAATTATATTAGAGAAAACTATGGCATTTTCCTATAGTGGAGAGGCAAGTATTTCCTTAAACGTTCTATCTTTGAAATCCTCAATAAGGTCTTTTGAGGCCTCTAACGGTCACATTATAAAGCCCTCCATAAACTATAAAAAGAAGACTTATTTACTCACCTAATAATAGACGTTGAATGTACAATGTAGTGTCCCTTCCTAAATTATTTTGGAACAGAATAATTTTCCACAATTTTGAGAACAATTTTGGAGGCTATGGGACCCACTCAATTTTGGTAAAGGACTTAGGAGTTAAAAGGAAGTCATATTATTTTGATAGTGGAATGTGGGGGCCACCCACACAATGAAAAACACACTTCCCTTAGACTATGGTTCGAAATGCTTAGGAGGGAATTCAATTTGCTGGGTGGAGGGGCCCACGTGTGAAGGAAGGCCCACGAAATTATAAAAGGAGCGAGCTCAACTTCATTGCATCTTTTGGCATATCAAACTCAACTTAGTTTTTCGAGCTGCTTAGTCGGGTCACTTGTTGTTTAGCACGAGTTTTCCAAGCGGAGAACTCACCCTTTCTTCGGGGGACTTTGAGTGCCACCCTAGAGAGGTTCTTTCACATCCATCCGGAGGAGACTTGCAATGAATTTTCCAGCACTTACACTCAGAATTTTCTCAGGCAGTGCGTATTCCAGGAGGACGCAGGGGAGACTTGAGGGGAGACATTTCAGTGCTCTTCTGGGGAGCAATTGCTAGAGGAAATTAGGAGAAGGAAGCTCAGGTATTTTGCAGGCTTTTTGAGGAGTTTGGGAGCCGGAGGAGACAACTACATTCTGGAGTGAGTTTGCAGCTACTGGGTCTGTGCAGAAGGGTGTCATTGGGCACACATGGGAGTGAGGAGCTTGCTCATTGAGGCTAGAACTTGCCGGGAGAAATAAGGGTAATATTTGTGGAGTTGATTGCAGCCTTTTTGGAGTGTTTTGTAATATCCCCAAAGGGAAATTACCAGTAATAAACAGAAATATACCAGACAGATCTAGAAAATACAATGCTGGAACCAGATCATGGAACAAGTACACATCGAATACCAGAAAACTGAGCCATTTTATTAATTTCAGAACATATAGGCAGGAGTACAAGATAATCAGAGTAAGTGCACCTATCCTTGCCCCAGGCAAGTAGAGAGCTCTCAGATAAACAATGGCTGCAGTAAGGACAGCGTCCTAGCTGGCGGAAGAAGATCTGCTGTTGGAATGCAATGGAGCTACTAGCTGAAGTCTGGAAAAAGGGCTGATCTCACGCCTCCAAACCCTCACCCACAGAAACGCTGTCTCTGCTAGTGACAGCGCAGAAACAGATGAAGCACTAGTCACCCAAAATCTCCAGATGAATGGATCAGCTCCTGAATGCTGGAAAACGCTGTTAAGCCCCTCTCACACAAGCCTGCTCATCAGATCAGCATCCTCCCTGATGGATCTGCTCCCTGTATACTCAGATCTACTGGATCTGAAGCCTCCAATCCAGATTTGCGTCCTACTATATCAGATCTACTGCTATCTCTTCAGATCTATGATAGATCTGCCAATATCTCCTCAGATCTGCAACCCCATAGGCTGGATCTGATGTTATCTCTTCAGATCTAGGCTGGATCTGCCACTATCTCCTCAGATCTGCAATCTCCCAAGCTGGATCTAATGCTATCTCTCCAGATCTGCAACCTACAGAACCAGATCTGCAATTATCTGCTCAGATCTACAATCTCCAAGGTTGGATCTGTCAATGTGCCTTCAGATCTGCGTCCTTCTGTCTCCTAGAACATCGTCCTCTCTCCAAGCCTGAACTGCGTGCTTTCCTCCCCTGGGACAGCGTCCCTCCTTCTCAGATCTGAACTGCGTCCTTCCTGGAACAGCGTCCTCATTCTCCAAGGCTGATCAGCGTCCTCTCTCTCCTGGAACAGCGTCCCTCCTTCTCAGATCTGCGCAGCCACAAGAGGGCTTCTTCCTCTCCAAATCTCCTCCTGGAAATGCTACCAATCCACACTGAAACTGAAGGATATTACTCAGAAAATAACCTTACTAGGGCGGGCACTCGAAGTCCCCCGAAGCTAAGGGTGAAACCAGAAATAACCTTACCAGGGCAGGCACTCGAAGTCCCCCGAGGCTAAGGGTGAGATCTCCGACCGGAGACACTCGGTTACACTAAACAGTGCTGCAGACCGACTAAACAACCGGCGTGCTGAAGCAGACAGAAGTCTAGCTCTCAATATCAATATCAAATCAAGCATACCCAAATGAGGTGAGAACCCCTCCTTTTATAATGCCAAACTCCCTCCAAAACTTAACTGCGTCCTTACTCTCCTTTGACCTGCGCAGTTAACCTTGGGTCAGCCTGATGCCTCCCCATCATACTCGTGTGGACCCCCAAGGCCCCTTGTCTAAGTTATAACGTCAATCAACTAGGAAAAGAACACTTTATTTATAAAGTGAGGTGACTAAAGTGAGGTGACCCCTCTTATTTCTCACTTTATTTATTATTTCTAGCTAAAGCGGCAAAATAAAGCAAAAATGAAATATTCCAATTAGCAAAGCTAATTGGGAATATTACATGTTTTTGGGTAAGTTTTTTGGTGCACAGAAAGACAACATATTTCAGCAGCCAGTGGAGGACGTAGGACCTTTGGGGGTCGATTTTCGGAGGTCGTAATTAGTTCAAACCATTTAGGGTTTTGGTGGGTTTTGCTTGAAGAGGTTGGACTTAATTTTGCAGAATTTTCTGAGCACCGGAGGTGGGGTTTATGGCTATATATTTGCAGCATACATTGTAGAATTGTTGGGGCAGCGCAGAGTAGTACTTGGGCAGTTGATAGCAGCATCCGGGCATCATATTTCTTCGCCTAGGCTTTGCTCCTCTTGCCTTTGAGGCAAGCCCAGGTGCATCCCTTCCATATATTTGTACTCTTGCTCTAGTTTTTAATAAAATGGCTCAGCTACTTCTATATTTCTGGCTTTTCATGGGTGTGTTCTAAAGTTTGAAATTTTTTGTGGTGTAAATTTGTTTTTGCTTTGCATATCGCTGTTTTTCCTAATTAGGAACATTACATACAATTAACTTTTGTAATCATCAGCCACCCTCAAGAATTGTTAAAGCAGGAATCTAAGGTGATTGGGGTCGGTCTCTTCTGGAGTTTGGGTCTAGTTCTAATGCAGGTCATCTCCAAGGAAGAGTGAGTTTATACTCGCATCATCTAGGCCTTTATTTAAGGTTGTATGGTACAAGATCACCATCTTCGGACCTAATGATTACATCAAACATTGCATAAGGTACAAGGTTGCAAAAGGAACCAAATAGTGGTCTTGGACCTGTGACTTACGAAGCAGCAAGTTGCATAAGGAGCAAAGTTACAAAAGCTATGGATATGTAATTTGAAGTACTTGTTTCAGGAAGTGAAACATTTCAGAATCACCTTTTGATTTAAATCTGTGGAGGTCAAATCTGTGTGTATTCTCAAGTAATAATGAGTTCATAACCATGCTTCCCAGGTCTCTTTTCAAGGTAATACATCAAAATTTTTGGACCTATTAATGTGTTGAATTCAGCAAATTCAACACATTATCTTCAAAACTTGATTATTTGTGTTTAGAACCAAGACGCCTAAAATTGTCAAAGACTCGTATATGTTTAAGGTCTCAAATCAGTTTCGATTACTTAAGATTGTTTAGAACATTTTTGTCTAAAGTTTGAATCTGGTTTGTCCCAAGAATTTATGTTTATATAAGTGTGTATTCTAGGACTGTGTTAGGGTCAGATTTTTCGTAAATTAAGGGTTCAGAGTAGGTCTCTTTAGGTCCTGTTTTATATAATGTCAAAAGGGGCTAAAGGTTACGTCAGTCCTAGAAAATAAAGGCTTTGTTCAGTCTGTCAAACTTGGACTAGTGAGGAATTCTTTCAGTACCTGTTGCATTCATCTATTCAGGTAAGTATTGCAGTAGTTTTTATTTTGTTTGCTTAAAATCTAGAATATTTTCCTATTGTAGGTAGAAGTGAGCACACATCAGGTATGCAGATTTTGTTTTGATAATTGATCATTTAAACAGCCTCTTGATACACTTCATTCGTTATTTAAGATTCATATTTGGGTTCAGGGTTGTTTCTTGTGTTTGGAAATTGGTGTTTCGCTTGGGCATACTTTCAATTGCAGGTTCAAACATAATTCAAACAGTACAACAGTCTTGAGCAGTGGATCAGTGGCCTGAACTTAGGATTAACCAGTGACATTAAGTGAAGCAGTAAAGGCACAAGCAATAAAAAATGATCAAGCAATCAAGCAGTGAGAAGCAAGCAAATCCACATCAATATCTCTTAAGGAGTCTGTCAAGAGTCAGTGCCATTTGTCGAACATTATACATCATTGTAAATAGGCCTTTATCCCTTGTAAGGGGGCCCACATTTGTAAGGAATTTGTGTATTGCCTGGAGTCGAAGAAGGAAAATTTGTTTTGGGATAAGGGCTCTTGTTGCTATTGGATAAGGGTTCTTGTTTTGTTGCAACAAGGATTTAGGTCCTAGAGTTGTTGGTCAGTCAAAGAAAATTCATTGAAAATCTTATTGTAACGTGGATCATTGTCCCTGGTACGGGAGTCCACACTTTTATTTTATTTTATTTTGTCTTTATAAGGTGGTAGGGTGGTGCTAGGCTGATGAATGAAGTCACCTTCAAGTTGGGGCCTATAAACACTTCTGGGTTGTAGGGTGGTGTTAGTGTGAGTTGTGGCTCACTTGGGTGTTGGGGCATCCTTTTAGCTGACTGCTGATAAAACCAGGGTGTTGGGGTGTCATTCCAGTGGTAGCTAGAGAAGAATGTTTTTTTAGAGTTCTAGGAAGTTGTAGCTTTCTTTTCAGTTGGGGCTAAAGATTAAAGAACTTATTAGAAAAACATTCGGTGGTTTTTGACCCGGACGGGGTTTTCCACCTAAAACTCTTGTGCCTATTGTCTCTATTTTTGCATTGTTGTTTACTGTTCTTACTAAATAATAATAATAATAAATGAAGATTAACTAATGCTTTGAAAAAGATTATTAAAGTGCTAATTGCTAAGAAATACCGACCCCCCCGCCCCTCTCAGTATTTCCAATATAAAAGTCACTTCTCATCATCCCATCCTATAGATCTTCTCGTTCCAGTTCCAACGAGCTATTACACTAAGGTGTTCCATCAAATATTCCTCCTCGAATGCCACCTTAAGCGTAATTAATTTAGGCTCAATAATAAGCCCGTTTTACGAGAATTATTGTAATGCAACGGAACCAAAAGAAAGCTATGCGGAACTAACCTTGATGATGGAATATGCCAAGCAAACACTGTTAGACTCCATAAATGATAAAAGACCTCAAAACCCCTTCGAGTACTCTGATGACGTAATCCTGCTCCTGTGACCTAGTCATCACGTACCTTGGAAATCGATCTTGGTTGTACTATAGAGGAAACTAAAAATGGGGACATTACAAACCCATGGAAATACCCTTGAATTTTTATTTAGGGATGGGTAATGGTTGCAACAATCTTGTGGGGTATGTTGTACCTTATTTTGTTGGAAGTTAGTACACTTTGTCAGATGTCTTTGTACATCTTCTTTGAGGCCCTTCCAGGAGAACCTTTTCGTAACTTGCAGGTATGTTTTGAAGTATCCTTGATAGTTGGCCATAAGTGAATCGTGGGAAGTCTTCAAGAGTTTTTCCTTGAGCGTCAATTCAGGGACTAGATAGATCCGACCTTTGTAGAGAATAGTGTCATTTGTTGTCCTGTACCTATCATCCGGGACCGACCCATCCATTAACTCGCATGAAAATTTATTTTTGGAATATTCTACTAGTAGAAATGCCTTCCAATCGATAGTGATCTTTGTTACCCACCACCTGTGAGTAGTGTATATAGGAGAAAGTTTTTCTCTTATATGGTCCTCAGCCAGCAGCCCCTTGCAACCACCAGATACCTTGATGTGCCATTTTCTCTGCCACTTGAGCCAACCATGTGGTCCATCACCCACTTGTTATGATTGTATGTTTGAAGGTGGGCTTCCCGACCTCAAAGGTATGGGTTTTCATTGGTATAGTTGAGTAAATCTCCTTGCTTGTCATGGGCACTTTTGGGTATGGATTGGTGGGGGGATTCGGCAAAAATAGTGGGATAGGTTTGTACTCTTGTCTCCACTACCCGATTTCATGGTTAGCATCGTATCCTAGTCCCGTGGAATCTCCTTTACTGGCCATTAGCTTTAGGGTTGGCATTACATGGGAAAATCTCGATTTTGGTTGCGTGGTCTTACTTCCTAACACCATGTACATTGCTCCATTCTGCTTATTTTAGCCCCATTCATCTCTTTTTCAATATGGGTCCACATGTGTCCACTAGGTCCACATGGGTTATCCTCCCACTCCCCTTTCCCACACCTTGGATCAGGCCTAGAATGATGCCTTGTAGGTCGATGCAATAAAAAGAAAAGAAAAAGCATAATTTGGCCACTCTCGACAGGAAATTTACCACAAAATGCAAAAGATGGCTAGGACATACAAATTTAGCATGTAGGCAAAAGCCAAAAATGAGCTATACCCTTATTCATGGCCATCACCCTGGTTCCTATGGGCCCTAGATGAGCCCCCTCCACATTAAGAAACCCATGATTGCCCCAACCCCTGGTGGGAATGAAATGCCCCACCTTAAAAGGGGGTACTTACTGCTATATCCTACACATCATGCTCTCATCCCCAGGAGCCTCGAGCAGTTATGAAGAAAAATCAAAGGCAAAAGGCATATGGAGAAGGGTAGAAAAACAAAGGTTGGGGTAATTCATGTACCACGATTTTCTCGCTCACACCCTCACATACCCAAGTGTGGCCTTCCCTTATTATAGCTACCCTTAAACCATGGCATGTGGCCTAGAGCATTCCCTTGATCCCCACTCTGTTCCATCACTATATCATTTTCCACCTACCACTTGATGGATGTACCATGGACATTTCACCCCCTTTAAAGGTTGAAACCACCTAATAGGGTCTTGGATTAACCCCTTTATTGAGCTTGGAGACACTTGTACATGCAAAAGCCCACTATGGAAGGGCGTGCCACCTTGTAGTGCCCCATTGGTTCTATGACTTGTAAGCTCTTTTACCTGATTATTCTAATGAGTTATTGTATTGGAGGGCAAGGGGACACATTGGATCTTATGCAGGATTGTAGGTGGGTCTCCATTTAGGGCTTGGTCTCCCTATACGGGGTCCTAGCTCTCTAGAGGGTAACGTTGACGCTTGTAGGGTGAGCATTGAGAGCCATGGACTTCCACCATAATAGAGAGTATTTCATGGATCCCCAATACCACTCATTGATTGCTCATGTTCTACCTTTTGGATGAGGATGATGCACTTGGTGCACCATGCCTAGTTGGCTCCACACTTGCACATACACTTGGCAAGTGTTCCAAGGCCTAGATGAGGATGTGTCTCACTATAGGAGGCAAAGGGAGGGTTTATGTCATCATCCTGGCTCTTACAAATGGTGTTGAGATTTTGTATAGTTGGGGTAGCATCAGTTGTGCTCTAGGTCCCAAATTTTGTGGAGGGGCTAGAGTACACTTGATCTACAAGACCCAGAAATGGATTTGAGAAATTTCAAGTTGTGTTCAAGTTATTCAAATAATTAATTATTTTTAATAGATTTCCTAAGTCTAACTTAGGAAAATAAAATAATTAAAGTGAATTAATTAACACGTGTTGAAATTGTTTTAAGTCACGTGGATCAAGCAGTCTTTTAATCTCAGCCGTTGATGGATGATTTAATCTCGGCCATTGAAGGGTTCAATGAAAAAGTATAAGAGAAAGGCTTGAGGGTCAGTTGAAGACACACAATTTCTGTAGAACTGAGGAATAGATCTGCAATTCTAGGGCGGGTTTGCTAAGAATTTCTAGTGGAATTTTCTGTAGTGAGGGGTAGTATTGGCCAAGGGAATGTTTTGATTCTGGGGCCAAGAGACAGCAAGAGGCAAGAGGAGCAGCCACAAGGGCAGCGCAAAGAGGCTTTAGAGCCACGCAGAGCAGCAGGGATAGCGTAGAGATAGTGCAGAGACAACTAGGGCCACGTTGGGTTGATGTTGGCCAAGTAGAGGCAGCGCAGGGGCAGCGTAGACCCTCCTAGGGTGACGCAGGCCCTCCCAAAGCCACGCAGAGGCTGACGCAGTCCCTCCAGGGCAACGCTGGGGCTTCAAAAGCAGTGCAGGTTTCGAGGGTCAGATCCGGGCTGAGTCCTATAAATCCCGTTTGAGGGTGTGGATCAGTTAGATATTTGGCACTAGATCTTCAGGTTAGCTGCAGATTTTATATCTTTTATTCTCTGTCGGGTTTTCCATGGTTGGAACCCAAATTTGTTGTACTCAGAACTACTTAATAATAAAACCCTCATATTCGCTGAACCAGTTTTCTCGCTTTGGGTTTTTTCGGGGACTTATGTCCAAAAGTCCATGTGTCACTTTGTTGCATGAGTGAATTATTCAGTAAATGATCTGCATGTGTAGGCTGTAGTTGTGTTTATTTTTGGTATTTTCTGAATCTAATTTCTGAAAATAACTTGTATAAATTAAATCAAGTAGGAGAAAATAAAACAATACACTACAGGGGAATTTTCACATGGTATCAGAGCAATAGCAGATCAAGTTGAATCTCCAGCAATCAGTAGAAGAATTATTTTTTCTGCAGGGTGGTAGAAGAGCAGTAGATCTGGAAAGGGCATCTTGACAACAAGAGAGAAGATCCAGAAGACACATTGAAGTTGCAGAAGGCCTCTGGGATTACGCAGACCCTTCCCAGGGCAGCGTAAGGACTGCGTCACCCAGTTTGGGGTTACGCGGTCCACTTTTGTGCCACGTTGGGACTGCGCCGAGCCAACCAGGAGGGTGTTGTCCAGTCACTTCTCTTGTTGCAGAAGAATTCAACCAAGTTCTGGAAGCAGTGCTACAGATCTTCAGCAGTGCTGGTGGGGTAGAGATTTTGCAGGTGTAGTATTGTGCCTAGCTAAGGCAACAAAGGCGGGAGGAAGACAGTTATTCAGCAGATTTGAGCCAAACATATCTGAGATTCGATCAGGAGGATCGGAGAATACTGTCCGTTTGAAATTTGGTGGAAAACTTCCAGGAGGGAAGTCAATTTGTTCAGATCTAAGAAAAGATGGCTCAATATGGACTAAGGGATCAAGATAGATTGGATGGCATGTCAAACTATGTCATCTGGAAGGCTAGAATCCTCTCAGTTCTGGATGAGTATGATCTCAAAGATCATGCAAAGCAGACACTTGCCGTACCAACTGATGCAGATCCACTCAAGAAGTATGAAGAAAATCAAGCACGGACAAAGCAATTAATCATAGACGGAGTCAAGGACCACGTGATTCCCCATATTTTTGGTATGAATACAACAAATGATATGTGGAAGGCTTTGGAGGTGATGTACCAAGGAGGCTCTGTGCAAAGAAGAATGCTTCTTGAGAATCAGATGTGGATGTTCCAAACGATGAAGGGTGAAGAGATAGATCCATTTCTCTTATGACTCCAAGCTATCCATGACCAGCTGATTGGCATGGGTGCTACTCTAGATGAAGGGCTCCTAGTGAGGACAACCTTGAATGCTGTCTCTGAAGAATAGGAAACGTTTGTCCAGAGCATTCTAGGAAGGGCAACGTTACCATCATGGGCAGATATGCGGGCTATTCTCCACCAAGAAGAGATCAGGAGGATCACCAAGAAATAGTCTATCAGTGTAGGAAGCAGATTAGCCAAAGTGAAGAAGGAAGAGGAGGAGGATGCAACCCTTGCATCAACGGAAAGGAAGTAAGGGAAGAAGAAGAAGGACCTCTCTAAGGTCTAGTGCTTTAACTGTGGTGATCTTGGTCATTTCGCTAGCAGTTGTCCTAAGAAGAAGGACAAAGGAGCTTCTGATTCCAAGGTCACAGTAGCAAATGAAGATGGCTCTGATGATGATGCAGCCATGAGTCCTCATGCATCTCGAGAGAAGAGGTGGGGTGAAATGGATATATAGAGTATCCATAGACGGATGGCTAGATCCTTGAGTCAGCCCTACTCTTGGATCGCATACGAGCTACGAGAGCCTTAAGATGGTAGCAGGATGAGTTAGGAGATGGTTGCAGATGAACACATTGAAGAGAAAAAGGGAGCTGTAGAGCTGAAGAGTGAGCAGCGTGATGCAGAGGTAGCAATAGTGTGGAGGCAACAGTGCAAAGAGGCTGATGGGACTTCAACAGCACAGAGAAGCTGGGCTCACGCAATGCAGTGTTGCAGCATGACAATGTCTCCAAGGGGATAGTGTGATTCAGCATCTAGGGAGCTTCATTGGTGGAGGGCAACTTGACTGTGAAAATTCTACTACAGTGTATTGGTTTATTTCCTCCTACTTGATTTAATTTATACAAGTTATTTTCAGAAATTAGATTTAGAAAATACCGAAAATAAAGACAACTACAACCTACACATGCAGATCATTTACTGAATAATTCACTCATGCAACAAAGTGACACATGGATTTTTGGACATAAGTCCCTGGAAAAACCCAAAGCGGGAAAACCGGTTCAGCAAATATGAGGGTTTTATTATTAAGTAGTTCTGAGTACAACAAATTTGGGTTCCAACCTTGGAAAACCCAACAAAGAATAAAGGATATAAAATTTGCAGCTAACCTAAAGATATAGTGCCAAATATCTGACTGATCCACACCCTCAAATGGGATTTACAAGACTCAGCCCAGATTTGACCCTAGAAACCCTCAACACTGCCCTTGAAGCCTCAACATCAGCCCTGCTAGCCTCAAATGCCACTGCACAACACCAGAAGGGACTGTGTCACCCTTGGAAGGGTCTCATAGCCTCATGCTGACCCTAAAAGACCCTTCTGTGTGATTTCTGAAGCATTCAAGTGCCTCTGCGTTGTCCTGCGTAGCTTCTGCGCTGTCCTTGAGCTACTCCTCTTGCCTCTTGTTGTCTCTTGGCTCTTGGAATCAAATCATTCCCTCAGTCAATACTACCCATCACTGTAGGAAATTCCACTGGAAATTCTTAGCAAACCCGCCCTAGAATTGCAGATCCATTCTTCAGTTCCACAGAAATTGTGTGTCTTCAATTGACCCTCAAGCCTTTCTCTTATACTTTTTCGTTGAACCCTTCAACGACCGAGATTAAATCATCCATCAACGGCTGAGATTAAAAGACTGCTTGATCCATGTGACTTAAGATAATTTCAGCACATGTGTTAATTAATTCACTTTAATTATTTTATTTTCCTAAGTTAGACTTAGGAAATCCATTAAAAATAATTAATTATTTGAATAACTTGAACACAACTTGAAATTTCTCAAATCCATTTTTGGGTCTTGTAGATCAAGTGTACTCCAGTCCCTCCACAAAATTTGGGACCTAGAGCATAATTGATACTACAAATATACAAAATCTCAACATTGACTTGTCTGTCAAACAGTTGGGCAGAGTATTTCAGTTGCTTACCTCTTAGCAATTGAGTTGCAGTGCAACAGTTAGCAATGGCAATGCTATGAGCAACATGATGCAAAAATTTCAGAGGGAGTTGCAGTACAGATTTGGCAGTGGTATGGGCAGCAGTACAAAAAGCAACAGTGCAGTAGATGGAGAGCAGCAAGCCAAGCATCAACAACACAAACCAAGTACTCAAGATCTTGTACTACATGGTGTGATGTATTGCTAGAGCACACTCCTGATTATAAGAGGGAGTGTTGAGATTTTGTATATTTGGGATAGCATTAGTTGTGCTCGAGGTCCCAAATTTTGTGGAGGGACTAGAGTACACTTGATCTACAAGACCCAGAAATGGATTTGAGAAATTTCAAGTTTTGTTCAAGTTATTCAAATAATTAATTATTTTTAATAGATTTCCCAAGTCTAACTTAGGAAAATAAAATAATTTAAGTGAATTAATTAACACGTGTTGAAATTGTCTTAAGTCACATGGATCAAGCAGTCGTTTAATCTCAGCCGTTGATGGATGATTTAATCTCGGTCGTTGAAGGGTTCAACGAAAAAGTATAAGAGAAAGTCTTAATGGTCAGTTGAAGACAGACAATTTCTGTAGAACTAAGGATCTGGAATTCTAGGGTGGGTTTGCTAAGAATTTGCAGTGGAATTTCCTGTAGTGAGGGGTAGAATTGGCCAAGGGAATGTTTTGATTCTGGGGCCAAGAGACAACAAGAGGCAAGAGGAGCAGCTACAAGGACAATGCAGAGAGGCTTCAAAGCCACACAGAGAAGTTGGGACAATGCCGAGGCAGTTAGGGCCATGCTGGGCTGACGCTGGCCAAGTAGAGGCAGCGTAGACCCTCCTAGGGTGACGCAAGCCCTCCTAGAGCCACGTTGAGGCTGACATAGTCCCTCCATGGCAACGCTGGGGCTTCAGAAGCAGCGCTGAGGGTTTCTAGGGTCAGATTCGGGCTGAGTCCTGTAAACCCCATTTGAGGGTGTGTATCGGTCAGATATTTGGCACTAGATCTTCAGGTTAGCTTTAGATTTTATATCTTTTATTCTCTGTCGGTTTTTCCCAGGTCGGAACCCAGATTTGCTGTACTCATAACTACTTAATAATAAAACCCTCATATCTGCTGAACCGGTTTTCTCGCTTTGGGTTTTTCTGGGGACTTATGTCCAAAATTCGATGGGTCACTTTGTTGCATGAGTGAATTATTCAGTAAATGATCTGCATGTGTAGGCTGTAGTTGTGTTTATTTTCGGTATTTTCTGAAAATAACTTGTATAAATTAAATCAAGTAGGAGAAAATAAACCAATACACTGCAGTAGAATTTTCATAGATGGTTCACAGACATTTTCGATCCACTTGGATACCCATGAGGATGTCCTTGTTCCCCCACACCCACGTGGGAGCAGCATAGGTTCTTGCTTGGAAAACAAGGGGCCAACCCCTTGTCCACTATGTATGGAGTCCAGTTTCACATCATGGCACACTTTGGACTTCATTAGGCCTCCTGAAAGGCCCAATGACTCATTATATTGATCATTATGCCCTCTTGAGAGCCTTATTCTTATGTTATTGAGCTATCTTTTGAGCTTATCACCAATGGATGTTATTATAGCACATTATTTTTATTATTTGGGGCTTAGTTAGGCCAATTAGGCAAATTGAACTCATTAGAGATGGTATAAATCAGTGTTGCAAACATCGCGATTTTTTGAAAAAATCACGATTTTTTCCACATGACGAATGAAAAAATCGTAAAAATCGTCAAAAATCGTGGATGCTTTAAATACTTAAAAATTTTAAGAAAAAATTAATTTTTTTATGTTTTCGATCTTTTGCCGATTTTTATCGATTTTTTCCCGATTTTTACGATTTTTTCATTTTTTGGACCCTTGCCAATTTTTTCCCGATCTCGATTTTCACATTGGTATAAATAGATGAGAGGTGATTCATTTCTCTCAGCATCATTTGGATTGGATTGGTATCTCTTAAGAGATTTTTGCACTTTATGTTGGGTAAACTTTTTGGAGCTTTCTTGATGCACTATGATGTTTGGATTTTCGCTATTGTCTTTGTAGCTTCTTTCTAATGTGAAGTTGATGAATGGATATACTCTCTCTCTCATGTAAGTCGAATTTTGATGTTATTCTTGTTATTTTACTGGTTCATTGCATGTTATGGTTATCATTATTCTTGTATGGGTTAAAGTAAATGCAAAATTCTTTTGGGAACCTTGAATAAGTGATTTAATGCATGTGTTATACTTGAAGAGAGTGGGTGAATGTTCCTAGATGCACCTAATAGGTTTTAAGGCTCGAAACTTCATCTCGTTGGAAAATTTGAAGTATAAATCCCTATGGACCAGTGTGGAAAAAGTCGCCAAAAAATAGTGATTAAATTAACAAAGTTCGATATTTTGGACTAGCTGATTTAATCGGCTAACTTTTTGGTGATTTTTTCCCTGTTGAAAAAGTCGTGATTAAATCGGGATTCGATCCAAAAAGTTGTGGAGCTCGCCCAGTCCACGGATAATTGCGGGAAAAGGAAAAAAAACACTCTTTTTTCACTCTTCTTGCTTCCATTCGTCCTTGTGGAGAGAGGAGGTGTTTGCCATTGCCCAGGAGGGGGAGATTTGCTAGTTTTGTGGTGTGGATTTGGAGATTTGTCCACTGCTCAACGTCAGAGATTCAAGGTTCCGATTTGTTGTTGCTCGGTATGTATTTTAATTTCTCTCTTAGTCTTTGTTACACAAGTGGCTTCTTAAATCTTTCTATTAGTTTGTTTTTAGTTTATTTTTGCTTAGAAATTTGAATCAAAACTTTAACTTTCAACTTTCAAGAATCAAATGGAAAAAAAATCAAACCCTTGTTTAGTGAATCTGAGTGTGTTCAAGTGAGTGAATCCTCGATAATTGCTCTTGTTGCCTTACAATTAGTAGCATTATCAGTGATGACTTGGACGACATTGTAAGACCCAATACGTTAAATTGTTTCAAGTAATGGGTCTGCAATGTTGATTTCAGTCTTGAACTTTTTTGTGTAATCATATGCTGAAAGGAAGATTGCACCACTAATAGACACAACAAGAACACTTATTAATGGCTTTCCTTTTACATTTGTCCATCCATCAGATATAATGGACACCCCATGCTCATTCCAAGAATTTGTCATTTTACTCAAAGAATGTGCTATTTTTTCTTTTTCATGATCAACTCGTGGTTCTAGCCTTGTCATACCTAGGGCTCTTGTATCCTTTAGGGGCATCATTAATGGTAGAAACCATTTCATGCCAATAAGGTGAGCTAAGAACATTGAATAGTTCTACGGTTCTACCATTTCATGTTAAGGAAATCTAATATGGTTCTATGCCTTAAAGAGATGTTTGTTTTTGTGCCTCCATATCCACTGGCATGGGTGGAAGTTGATGGACTTCTTTGTGCATGACGATGTGATTGTGAACTAGGTTGAAAGAAACCCTTCGATCTTTTTGATTTGTATTGGGCATCCTCCTCTTCCCTTATGTATTTGGCTCTATCCAATGTTGACACACTTACACAAGCTTTGATTCCTATTTGTTTATCTCCATCCCATGGCCTTTTCCCATAGAGGTACCTTTTGGCACGGGTGTTTGACTATGAACCTGTGTAAACGTTTTTGCAATGGAGGCATGTAAATTTAGTGGTTCCACCCCATTTCCCTGCTTCAAATCTAGAAACTTATTTCCACAACGGGGTTTGGTCTTGTTTAGTTTTTTAGCCCTCATCATCTCCACTCTCCTCTTCCTCCTCACCAAGGTATTCCTCTCCAAGGTTTTCATCATATCCACTATAACCCACTTCTTCATCTGCTTCATCTTGAACAACCCTCTTTCTTCTACTCTTCAACACCATAATAACAAAAAAAAGAACCAACAACAAGAGAATGCCAAGCCATATAGCCATGATGTTTGAAGTTTTGAGCTTGAAAAGAAATGGAGGAATGGGAATGGGAAAGAGAGAAGACAACTTTTTCATTTAGCAATGAACATATAAAAAGAAGAATGCTAGATTAGAATATAGATCCTACCTCTTTGGCCTTCAATCCCAAGGCCCAATCTCCCTTACAAGCTCCTCAATCTCCCTCCTCAACTCAAGCTCCAATGTCTCTCTCTTGCTCTCTCCAAGCTCTTTCTTACTCTGTCGTGCTCTCTCCAACAAATAACAAATATAATGATGAATAATGAGGGGAGGAGGGCCTTTTATTTCTCCCCGCCTCCCTTTCCTCATCGCCGCCCTCCCTTGCCTCACACGACTGCCCTCCCTTTCAGCCTGCAGTTGTGTGACCATCACGCTGGACGAGAGTGAAAATTTATTGGGCTCTCGATCACTCCATCCCCATCACTCGAATATGATTGCTTCCTTGATGTTTTCCTTCTTTAAAGATGACAATGCTTCTTTTTCTAGATGATAAGAGATGTCTTTCTTCAAGTGAGTTTGAGATGAGATCATTTCTTTAATGAGAGGGAGATTACCTTGACTTCTTTGGTGATGATTGTAATGCTTCTTCTTGCTTCATTTAGTTGTAGAAATGTAGAATGTGGAGACTTCAAGATGCTTCAAAAGTGTTAAGTCCTTTCCTTGAGAGGTAAGGTCTTTGAGGTCTTCTTCTTCTTCCACAGATTTTGATGTTGTTATGGGTACTCCTCCTTGATGCTCTTTGTATTCCTTGATGATTTGATGTTCTTGATGCTTTTTGGTCTTCCTTGATGATCTCCCTGTGCTCGACCCTTGTGCATCCTTCTTCAAGTAGAGTGATCTTCAAGTTGCCTTTCCTTGTTGTAGTCACCTTAGCTCTGATACCATGTTGAGAAATCTATGAGGAGTTTTATTAGGTGATTTCTCTTTTTTTGATAATTGTTCATGATGTACTTTTGCTTAACTTGAGGTAGTTGTTATTAACTTCTTCATTTACTTATCATTATTTTGTTCTCTATCATTAAAAAGTTACCAAATGATGAAGATCAAAGAGACAAGAGGACACAAAATATAGGTTACTAGCCAAGGCCAAAACCTCTTCTCTTGAGAGGAAAACACACAAGAATTCTTCTCTTCTTATAGAATGTTCAATTGACGAATTCCAAGACCTATGACCCTTGACAAAGACTCCTCCAAGACTAAGTCAAACCTCTCCTTTTGATCAGCTTGTCTTCCTCAAAGTCAACACTAGTAAAAAATTTCTTCAATGCTTCAAATTTCGGCTTCACTTCAGAGCACAACATCAATAACAGGTTTGCATCCATTCGGCCCCCCTGCAACAACTGATTTTTTCACGTGTGATCAATTTAGGGCAGATTTAGAGTACTTCTCTCCTTTGCTTGGCTTGGAATTCTCTTCTTAGGATTTCGGCTTGCAAGTATGATCATTTTGACACTAGGCTTGGTACTTCTGATGTTTGCAATAAATAACTTTTGTAATATTTCTAATTAGTTATTTTGCTAATTAGAAATATTAAAGTTTTGATAATTTTGTATTTCCTAATGTTAGCCAAAAATAATGTGGGCTGGGGACCTACAAATTAGATTAAAGTAAACTATGACATTTTCCTGTAGTGGAGAGGCAAAGATTGTGGCCTTGGTGGGGGCACGATGAGCCAAAGAGGAGGAATTCCACCATCAATGAAGGCGGCATTGTGGTTGGACAGGAGAAGGCAACGCAGGAGTGGCTAGAGGAGGGGCAACACAAAATTTGGTTGGGCCCAAGGGGAATGTTGAGCCTTTGGAGACAAAAGGGAAGAGGCAACTCATTTTATTCATTCATTCATCATCTATTGAACTTGTCATTTGACAGAGCATGCTTGAGCAGGTGCCAATTCTGCCATTGTTGTTTAGCAACCGAGTGTTTCCGAGCAGGAACCTCAACCTTTGCTTCGGGGGACTTTGAGTGCCTGCCCTAGGGAGGAGATTTCACCATTTCGATTCAAGGAGGAGCTATGGGATCCATTCATAGCGTGTTCACCATCAGAGACAACGTAGCACAGCCCTAGCAACGTAGTCACTGTGCAGTAGTGAGAGAGAGCTTCTCTGAGTGTTGAGGAGTGCAGGAGACTTTGAGGAGGAAATTGGTGGGGAGGCTGAGAGCTTCCTAACAGGATTATTGCACATCATTTGGGAGCAATCTGCATTAGTATTTTTGGGGTTTCATCTGATTTGGGAGCAATCTGCCATTCCTTCGTGGGTTATTGTGGGTTTTGTGAGTAGAGACTGGGGTTAAAAGCCTGGGATTTTCTGAGCGTTTTTTTAGGTCCTGTTAGCAGATTCAGTGGAGCAGCAGCATCATTTTTGGGCCAGGACTGCGCAAATCTAGAGCAACACAACGTACCTTTGAGGGTTGATTTGAGCTTGTTTCAAAGGCCACGTCAGCTTGGCTTTAGCAAGCCCAGGTGCCATCATTCCAGCACCCACATTGTACACTTTTATATCAGATTAATAAAATGGCTCAGACCTGAATTTCGTGGCTCCAGTTTGTGTTTTCATGGTGTAATTATTTTTTCTGTGTTAATGTCTATTGATGCATTGTTATTACTGCTAATTTCCAGTTAGGAATATTAGAACTTCAGAAAACCTAGCTTCAGCTCGCACGTGTGAGAGATATAGGCCCAAAGCAAACTTCTAGATTTCGATTTTCTCTTCCACCTGGTATCCTCTTCTTCACTTTGAGTTTTCTTGCCTTTCTTGTCCTTGTATGAACTGCTTGGATGGATCCTTTTCAAATGAGGTTGAGCTTTTATATATAGGCTTCTTCATAGTGGTCGAATAGCTGTTCATGAGGCTGACTTGTCCTTTCATGTAGGCTGACTTGTTGTAGCCAGGTTGACCTGATCTTGGAGGGTCTTTCATGTCTCAAAATGACTTACATAAATTTCTTTGACATAAAGTTCCCTTTCCGGAATACCTTGGAAATTCCACATTTTTTTTTGAGTTTATAAATTCTGGTTCATTGTGGTGTTTTAACAAACATTTGGTGTGCAAGGTACTGTAGGTGACCTTTTGAAGATTCATTTTCAAATTATCATGAATAGTGCTCAAAGTATGCTCAAATATGGGGCTTCGAATGACATGAAGTGAACTATAAAGAACTCAGGAGTATATATATATATATATATATATATATATATATATATATATATATATATATATATATATATATCAAAGAAGCAAAAATCGCGATCGGGATAAAATCGTCGAGGGGAAAAAATCGGAAAAAATCGGGAAAAAATCGTAAAAATCGGGAAAAAATCAGCACATACAAAAATATTCATTTTTTTTCAATTTTTTTAATATCTAAAGCATCTACAGCATAAAATAAATGCATTGACACATCAATATGAAAAAAAAACTAATATATAAGATGTGTAATATCATGTCTAGTGCTACATCACACATAAAACTGAATCCTGTCCTGAATACTAAGTCCTGAGTCTCAAAAGTCAACACAGCCTCAAAATATCAACAAAAAATATAATAATGTATCTCATATCATGAGTCATAATGTCAACAGTCATATACAAAGGAATGTCAATGCACCATATAACCTATGGTCCTATACTATTGATTTCCTCTGCCCCTCTTGCGAGAAAATACAACAGCTTTGCCTTTCTCTCTAGATGAAGAAGCTGGCGGGATTGGCAATGGG